>BPTQ01000007.1:36131447-36731447 GCA_019973895.1 Chrysanthemum seticuspe
ACAGAAACGGAAGTAAGACATAAGAAAGTAACATTCCATCTTTTTTTTACCCTTTTAAATACTGCTTCAGTCTTCTTAAACAATTTATATTTCAGGTGTCTCCGGTGAACATTAATCTTTTAAATAGCAGTGCTGATGAGGATGCCGGAACACGTGTTGCTGGACGTGAGAAAGTTGCGAGCATTAAGAAGTCTAATGGACTTGAAACTTTGGAAAAGGAAATTCAAATAAGTGTAAGTAATAAATCACCCCCCCTGGGATTTTTGAATTCTACATACATTATTTATTTACCGTGTATTATACATATAGGAAACTGTTAAATCTGTCGCACCTAAGAAATCGACTAGATCAAAAGGAAAGGATTCTTCACGTCAACTTTCTGGATCACAAGAACAGGAGTCTCCATTAACAGTACTACCACAAGTATGTATTTAAACATTTTCATATGTTCTTTAGTTTAATTAAAATTAATTACTGATACATATATACATGCAACAAATTATCTTTTTAGGTAATTAAGTGCAGACTGTGGCACTTAAAGAAATCAACTATTATGGCGGAGGGTACCGTGTACAAAACTGATGGAAAACAAATGCTTCATAACAAACCACTCCCAAAGGATTGCTACAGAGTATCTATTGAAAAATCTTTAGTGGATGCAGCGTGCATACCGGATGTAGGAAGTAACGGTCTCAAAACAGTTAAGGATGCAGTAGGTGGTTTTTATGCATGGCCAAAGGATCAAGTGGTTTTCGATGAAAAGGTACATAGATGCATGTGTTTTATAAACCTACATATATCATTCTTCATATTTAATTCAGTGTTTGATACCCCGGCTTTTGTTTCCTACAGGTAACACCACCAAGTACCATAAAACTGATTGGTGAGAACAGAACTGCGCCTAAATTAAATACGAAGCGCTACGTCTCTAGTCATACCATGCAAAAGGAAGCTAAGAAGATCAAGACTCAGAAGTCGTTAAATTATTGAGAATATTATTATGTACGACATTACAATTTTATATACATTCCAATTTTATTATATTTGAATATATTTTGAATATATTTTTATATATTAGAATTTGTTTTAATATATATTGATTTCTTATATGTGACTAAAAGATTCATATAGTCACAATTATTAACACTTTTTGGTCACAGTTTGCTTAATTCGATGCGTGACTAAATGTTAGAAAAGGCCACACAAACATAAAATTCAAGTGGCCATTGGATGATCAATAGTCACACAAAACACACATTTCTTCACTTAAAACACCATATGGTCACACTTATTAACACTTTTAGCCACTTTATGGTTAATTGTATGTGACTAAATACCCAAAACAAACATGATTTGTGTGACTAAATGTTAGAAAAGGCCACACAAACATAAAATTCATGTGGCCATTGGATGATCAATAGTCACACAAAAGACACCTTTCTTCACTTGAAACACCATATGGTCACACTTATTAACACTTTTAGCTACTTTATGATTAATTGTATGTGACTAAATACCCAAAACAAACATGCTTTGTGTGACTATACAGTGTTTATGGTCACTAATACGGATTAATCCAACAAAATTTGTACCTAATTAGTCACACATGTTACGGTTTTGGTTACTCTTTTGCAATAGAGACTAAAAAAAAGTCAAACACGTGACCATAGGGTACCTATGGTCGCGCGACCTTTAGTCACACACGGCCGAAAAAACATGTGTGACTATATGTATATCGTCACACATATTCGGTGTGGCCAAATCCACTTTTTGTTCTAGTGCTAAGAGCATGTCCAACAATAACTTGAGTTATAAAATAACACCGTCCATGTCAGCGCCACATCAGCTTTAACATTTCACCTTAACATCCCCAAAAAACACCCACATCAATAACATTCCCAAGTTAAACTTTAACACTCCAAAAATTTACAAAAACAACCCCTCATTTAGGGGCATAAATGAAAAAAGAAAAGAAAAAAAAAAGCAAATAACGCAAGTTATGGTGTTAACGTCGCCCCAATAACGCCAGTTTAACGCGAGGGCTCCAACGGCTAACGCCGGGTAACGCCCAATAACGCCGAATAACGTCGAGATCGGCGTTATTGTTGTAAATGCTCTAACAAGTGACAAGTGACAAGCCCCACTTATTCATGTGAAGTACAAAGTAGAATCAAAAGTGTAATTTCTATAACATGTGACTTGGTACATAATACATAGCACTCTAATATTGACCATTAGATACAGATTAAATTAATGGCCAATAAAGGCGTAATTTATGTATTGGATCTAGATGATCTAACAGATCATATGCAAATCAAATCAATGGCTATAGAGATCTAGATGATCTAACGCCCACTTCCTCGCCTACATCTTCACTTCCTCGCCCAAACCCTCGCCTACACCTTCACTTCCTCGCCCAAAACAAATACACTCACCCCAGACCCTCGCCCAGTTCCTCGCACAAACCCATCTTCCTCGCCTAGATTCTCGCCCAGACCCAGCTTCCTCGCCCTCCCCTCGCCCAGACCTTGCTCGCCCGGCTTTCTCGCCCAGACCTTGCTCCCCTCGCCCAACCTCATATCCCTAGCTTCGATACTCGCCCATGACTCGCTCAACACTCTTTTTATACACGTGTATGGTTAGAAACTACTCTAGTAATAGATCTAACGGTTAATATTAAAAAGTTCATTTTGAAAAATTTGAGGTGCGAGGTTCAAATTCGTAAACTACTACTATAAAAAGGTCTTTTAATAAATTTTATGTTTTTCAAATTCTTCATGTTTCGAACATGTATTCTAAGTTTCTAATTCATTTTACTTTACATTCATTTATCATATATATATTTTTTTCGCCTTTCAAATTCATACTTCCACAACAAATATCGAGTAAGAAATATTATATTAGGCTGCCCCAGTAGATGGAGACGATCGACTGAAACGATCGAGTGAGTGTCAATCGTCCTTCTGTGGCATTTCGATCGCACAAAATTTTGAAACCAACCTAGTCGTGTACACGATCGATTGAAACGTTCCACTAATTATCTTTAAACCGTTGCATAACGGTTTAAAAAAAATTAAAAATAAAAAATAATAAAAAAAATGAACCTTTATAAATACACAATAAAACACACTTCAATCCACAAATCTCATTTCACACAATTCAACCTCAAACTACTTCTCAACACAAGATTTATTATGACTTGCCGTCTCCCCCATTCCGTTGAAGATATGCAAATATACGTTAAAAACCAATGCGAAGAAGATGATGTGGCTCAAAAACGCTATTATAGACGTTATCAATCTGTTTGAGCAGGCAAGGGCAGAGAAGCAACGTATGAGAGCAGACTACACGACTTGCAACGACATTACGCCTGAACGAAAAGCCGTGATTGACAAATTTTTTATGGATGAAGCCCGCAAAGACGACGACATTACTGACAAGTTGTGGGAGTGTGTTCAACAGATATCGAACAACATCAGCATCAAAATCAGTTGGAGCTATCGGGAGAACAAAAAAGACGGTGTAGGTGCATCAACTTCGTCTGCTAGCTTTGTTGGGGAATCTCTGCTAGACCAGGAACATTTGGCTCGCATCGAGGAATTTGTCGGTTATCAGATTCCCTCGTATAATTCTGCATGCGGGAAGCATTCAGATTAGGATTTATAATTTATGATTTCATATCGTTTTTCTTTTTAATATATTATTGTTTTTATTTAGTATTGTAACATTTTAATTATTAATGAAATTTTAGTTTGTGTTAAAAATGTTTTTTTTTTTTTTTTTTTTTTTAATTGATCATGGTCGCTCTTATTGGGGCACCCAATCGCCTGAAGGTCGCTAGAGAAAGAAAGCTGACGTGTCCGGAAAAATTGGGAGATTGAGTGCCCTCACAGGGTGCAGCTTTACTAGCAGATGGACTTCTTTGGTTTCATTGTTGTTGTTGCTTTCTTTTGTCGTTACAAGTTGCTGCTGGTGTCGCATCTTGTTGTTGTTGCTATTGGTCCCCACACAAACATACCATGGTTCCCATAAAGGCAATGTAGGTTTACACTCCAATAATCTTGTATCTACACACAATCAAACAATACCAATCATATTAATCATGAGTGCAATCATTAGTCTCAATCATTCCCAATCATTAGAAGATTTTTTAGTAAAGAATTGGAGGGAAAAAATGAAACACTAGTCCTTTTTATGGCGCCAAATAAATAAAAATTCTCATCTTTTTTATTTTCCCTCCTTTTAATTTTGGTTACTTTATTCTATTGTCAAATTGTTCATACAAATTATCTTCATACAAAATACTTTGTTTCAATAATAATAAAAAGTTAGAGAATAATTTGTAAAGCTAAACTTGTTTCAAGCAAGTGTGAATCTTTGGTTTTATGATCAGTCGTGGCCGGTGGAGGTTTCAACTTTCAATGTTATTGGATTTATTTGTTGTTCTGGATATAGGAAATACTTGTCTAAGCACCAATTTTTTTAAAAAATTAATGTTAACGACATACTTTACAACATTTGACAACACATCATATGTAGCAAAAAAAACTTAAATGTTACAACTCAATTGTTAAAAGTTGAAACACAAATATGGCAATGGAAACTTAAATGTAGAAATAGACTTGACATATATGTGTACATTAATTTTTCAAATTAAAACTTGACAGCCCATGTATGTAAATACTTTAATAAATAATGACTAGGTCTAGCCTATTGTTTTTCAAAAGTAAAAATAAATGTTACGCATACCATTTAATGGAAGAGTTGTCAATAAATTTTACGCATGATACTGGTTTCAAATGTGGCCCATGCATTTTCAAAAGTAGTGTTTTTTAAAAGTATGATACTGGTTCCAAATGTGGCCCATGCATTTTCAAAAGTAGTAGTGTTTTTTAAAAGTATGATAGTGACTTATTAAAGTATGATAGTGACTTTAAAGTGGTGTTTAATGATAGTGACTTTGAAGTGGTGTGTAAAACAGGGGACCCTAGATAAATGGCTGCAATTTCGCACTAATTGGCAAAGGAACTGACATTACTGGTTTACCTCTTCTTTTAGCCTAATTTTATAAACCTTTACAGCGACAGGAAGTCCATGAATTGTTGACCAAGATCTTAGATTGATTAGTCATCATCAAGTATTTAGGGCCCGTTTGGTTAGTATAAATGGGAATCAGACTATGACTTTCAAAGTCATAGTAGGTGTTTGTTTTGTTTTATTTTGTGGGTCTGATAAGGTTTTAAAAGGTACCTTTTTAAGGGGTCATTTAAGCCCTTATTCGATCACTTCTGTATCCGTTATTGCTTAATATCGTTCCTTTTCACTTTTTAGGTCTCTTGAAGGCAAAATGCTGGAATGATGCTTATTTGGACGAAAAGGCGCGAATATACGAAGAAAATGGCCAAAGTCAGAATCGAGACACTCAAAGCTGCTGAAACATAAGGCGACGGCGTCACTACATATCTGCGACGCCGTCGGGAAGGAATTTTGCGACGGCTCAGAAGCGAAATTGCATGTTTTCAAGGGACGACGTCAGGTTCTAAAGGAGTAGGCCGTCGTTACTCAGACGGCCTAGATGCAATCCAGAAGACGTCAGAGACTGAAGGCGACGGCGTCACAACCTTAAGGTGACGCCGTCACAAGCTGATCAAGACTATCACAGCATGCGCGCGAAGTAGTTGATATTGTTTTGGCCATAACTTTTGCATACGAACTCGGATTTAGGTGGTTCAAAAGCCCACGCGACCGGAACGAGAAAATCTACAATTTGCTGAAAAAATGGTCGTGACGCCGTCACTCTATAAGTGTGACGCCGTCACTCTTTGCCGACAGAAAATCTGCCTATAAATATAACATTATAACTTCACTTTTTGTAAGCCCTAAACCCTAAGTCCGATTCTAGGGTTTAGGTGGGTGTTTTTCCAGCAACTTAAAGGGTTTCAACCACTCCATAAACATCTTGTAATGGTTTGTTTGTTTATCCAATCCTATGGTATGTCTTCAATTATCACAATTGTTGCTTGCTCTTCATTAATTATGCTTGGCTAATTCACCTTGTGTTTGCTTATGATTGTGTGAAACTTGTATATAATTAATTAGATCTTATTGATTTCTTAGTGATGCTTGTGTCTATCTTCATCATTAGGGTGTGACAACTTCAATGAATCTAATTGGTTTAGTTTATAATTCTTGCATCCTACTGTCTCTTGTTTGATTGGTTGTTTCTTATCTTAATTGTAATTAGCTTAGGAGTGCGACTAGGCTATCGTTGTGTTTAATACTTGATAAATCTTTGATAGTTTATGAATGACTTGGTGGATTTCGTTTACTAAACCAAAGATAACCTTAAAGTTAGTTTATGAATGATTTAGTGGATTTTGTTTACTACACTTAAAGGTGAATTCAAAGAGTTAGGGAGAACCGCATACCCTACAACCTTAGACACACAACGCAACTAGGAATAAGGACGTGACAATTCAACCATCAATAGGACGTGACAATTCAGTAGGTAGAATTGGATAGCTAGCAAGGAGTAATACATCATAAGTAGATACGCTTCACGTTACTGGTAGACCCCTAATTTAGTTAGCACCTTTTGGGATAGTTGACTAGCAACTAATTCCACCCTCCCCAAATCCAAACCCCGAGATTCGTACCTTTCAATTTCATAAAATATAAAAATACAAAAATAATCATCCCTCACCTTTAGACTTAAATTGACATATACTTCAGCCTAACGACACTATTCCCCTAGAGAACGATATCAATACCCGTGGCTTACCCTAATTACTACACTACAACGATTAGGTTCACTGCCTAGGGTGTTATAAAACTTGCTCGAAGAAAAGGAAGTTTCCTTGACCCCGAACGACGCGTGTAGCGTTATCAAGTTTTTGGCGCCGCTGCCGGGGAATAGTTATTGTTTAGGCTTGATTTCTATCTCGTTTAGGTCTACTCACAAGATTCCTATCAAGTGAGATTTTTTTTTCTCTTTTTATTAGCTTCCTTGTAGTCTATCCCCCTTCTTTGTGCCTTTGTTCGTAAAACTTGTCCATTGACTCTTCCGTTCACCATTATGGAGAACGCGAATCCACTATATTCGCGATTAGGTTTTTTCATAAGAAATTATGATATTACTAAAGCGGAATATTCAAGATGGTGGGAAGAAAGTAACCAACTCCATAAACCTTTTGAGGGTTTCACTATTCCATCAAGCCCACAAAGTACCTCATCTAGTGCAACCGATGCTTCGTTTGAGCCTTCACCTAGGATAGACTTTCGTGAACAACCTCCATGTTTAGAAACTATTGTTAGTAAGGCCCTTAGGAGAACTGACCAAATTTGTGAAAAGTTTATGGTAAGCAACCAAGCATTAAACCATAAGTTGGATCAATTACTAGAGTTGGTTTCATCACGACCTAAGGAAATAATACATGACGAGCATATAGATGATGTAGATGTGATTGAGGATAAGGTGATAAGTCTAGACCCACAAGGTATCCCACAAGTCCCACCATCATTTAAGGCATACACACCGCACATGACTTACCCGGAAGTAGTAGGAGAGACTTTAGGAATCCCAATGGAGGTAGAACATTTGAACCAAACGCAACTGGAAAATATAGGTTTGAATACTTGTAGTCCCAGTCTTACTCTTAGTTCTAGGGAATTTCCTAGTGTTGATGAACCGGAACCTCAATCTTTACTTCCATCCTTAAATAAACGAGGAACCGACCCACCCATCAACCAATTTAGTCCGGGTAGTTTTAGGATGAAGGAAGCCATTCACACACCCCCTTCACCTCACGTGGCATATTTCCACCTTAAGGGTGTGTATCGCTACTATCACCCGCACTTAAACTTAAGTGTAGGGAAAACTTCCCCTTTATCTGTTAAATAAGGGTAGAGTCAGGCTCGTGACTCAAACAAAAACAAGCGCTTCTTGGGAGGCAACCCATGTGTATTTGTTTTTCATTTTTATTTGTGTGTCGTATATCTTTCATTGATTGTTTATTCTCATGTTTGAATTTGTAAAAATGCTTTATTTTGTCTTTAACCTCGTCTTAATTACATATAAAGGTATTACACACGTTTTCAAAAAAAAAAACGTGAACATGAGAATTACAATTATTTAAAAGATATATATGTGTGTTTGTTCGAGTCAAATGCTTGTATCGAGTCATAATGGATGTTTTGCAGGAAATTTTTCCAGATTTTAAAGATAAAAATTTTCCAGAATTTTTCCAGAAAATCGCAGACCAGATTCTGTCATGATAACCTGACGGCGTCAGGATTGCAACCTGGCGGCGTCAGGAGGAGCAGAAACAGCTTCTAACTTTTTCTCGTTTTCTGTGCTACTTATAAATTTTTTGGAATTTTCCAGGTCTTAATTTTCTAGAAAATCTGCAAACATCCATTCCACAAGCATTATATCTTATTTAAGTCTGGAATTACATCTTGTTGTGATTTTTCTTTGTTCGGTTTGATGCGTTGGGTTGTTTGTTTTCTTCAAGTGTGCAGGTTTAATTTATCAAGAAGAAGTTACATAAGATTGAGGAGCTTTTCACGCATAAATTCTTCTTGGAAAGGATTTAACCACTACTTCACACACGGATCCTACCGAGCTAATCAGGGGAGTACTAGTTTCTTTCGTTTTTAATTACCTTCCAATTATCATAACTTTGATACTTTCGGGGAACATTGGGGACAATGTTCAGTTTAAGTGTAGGGAGGGAAAATAAAACGGGAACTTTGAAACTATGCTTATCCTTGATTATTTGCTTTGTCCAATTGCATTTGCGTAATAAACCATGAGAAAATGTCGGTTAGGGTAATTTTGGCACCAAATTTAAAATTTTCTATGACATATAGGAGTGGGCCATTAGTCTTAACAAAAGCGTCTCATGGATAGGAAGTTATATGACTAGCACAAAACCCTTTACCACCCAAATTCCACCCAAAATGTGAGGATCGCCCTTAGATTAGTAGGAATTAAAGCATTCATCTTTAATGCTTAGAGTGTGAACCGGTAGTATAATAGATTCTAGAACTTGTTTTGTGATGCATTCCGAGATCGCAAGTGAGGCTACACTTGTGTAGTTAGGAATAACTAAATGATAAGAGGCATTAGGATAACCCTTGTTTGATACCTGTAATATAATTACTTCTTCCACTTCGGTTGAGTAATTCCCCCACACCCTTTGCGTTGTACTCATCTTTAGTACACGATACCCCTAGTTAACCCCTCAGAGCCTATCCTTTTCGCGGTTCTCGTGATGTTTCGGTTTTTCCGGAATATCAATGAAGAGCATTGTTTACACCCCACCCCCAAATATACACCCAAATCGCCTTAGCCTACCCTTTATGCACTCACTTTTAGTGCATTATTGTTATCACCCAAAACCCTTAGTTCAATTATCTGGTTGCTTGCATGAGTTGCTAAGTCGAGTCATATCCTTTGTATACAGTTTTGGGATGATTGGGATTCATGGGAAAAGTTAAAGTTTATGAAATAACGGGAAGGGAACGTTAAATTCAAATTCCCTTTGTTTGCGTAATAATGTACCCCAAGTGTTTTGATCTTTTCAATTCGGGTCAAATTAGTGTTAGAGTAATAAAAACTCAAGTGTAGGGATATGCCTGTAAATCCCTAGTATTTTGATGTTATCTTAGAGGATGGTAGAGTAAAAGTGTATGAAAAAAAAAAAAAAAAAAAAAAAAAAAAAAAAAAAAAAAAAAAAAAAAATAGAAAAAGAGAAAAGAAAAAAAGAATAGAGTGAAAAAAAAAAAAAAAAAAAAAAAAAAAAAAAAAAAAAAAAAAACATACGGGCTACCATCCTACATCTATCTTTTAAATTTATGTTTGTTTATTTCAGTTATCTAGAGTTTAGAGTGTCGAGTCTTGGCTTAGCAACGCCATTCTTCATATGCAGTTAACATAGAGATTTTTGACTTACCACCACTAAATAGCCTATCCCACCAAACCCTTATTTCCCTACCGTAAGCCTAACGTTACAACCCTTTAAAGACCTCTTTGATAGTCTTTCCTAGGTGCTTACGCCAAAGCGATGGAGGTTTGATCTATTCTCAAGCCTATGGTAATCTATGTACTAGGACCGGTTAATGAGTGTTTATCTTCCATTTCCTATATTGTTATATTTCATTTATACACCCGAGAGAGATGTGAGTATCCAAACACCCCATGTGAGGTGCTAGTATGTAATTTCCGTGCTTGTTATGACTTTTGCGGGGCTTATATGTGTTGTGGACCGTTTTGAATTAATGCTTCATGACCCCTAACTAATAAATTAATTGGCTAAAAGCACATTTGCTTGAGGACAAGCAAATAACAAGTGTAGGGATATTTGATAAGGTTTTAAAAGGTACCTTTTTAAGGGGTCATTTAAGCCCTTATTCGATCACTTCTGTATCCGTTATTGCTTAATATCGTTCCTTTTCACTTTTTAGGTCTCTTGAAGGCAAAATGCTGGAATGATGCTTATTTGGACGAAAAGGCGCGAATATACGAAGAAAATGGCCAAAGTCAGAATCGAGACACTCAAAGCTGCTGAAACATAAGGCGACGGCGTCACTGCATATCTGCGACGCCGTCGGGAAGGAATTTTGCGACGGCTCAGAAGCGAAATTGCATGTTTTCAAGGGACGACGTCAGGTTCTAAAGGAGTAGGCCGTCGTTACTCAGACGGCCTAGATGCAATCCAGACGACGTCAGAGACTGAAGGCGACGGCGTCACAACCTTAAGGTGACGCCGTCACAAGCTGATCAAGACTATCACAGCATGCGCGCGAAGTAGTTGATATTGTTTTGGCCATAACTTTTGCATACGAACTCGGATTTAGGTGGTTCAAAAGCCCACGCGACCGGAACGAGAAAATCTACAATTTGCTGAAAAAATGGTCGTGACGCCGTCACTCTATAAGTGTGACGCCGTCACTCTTTGCCGACAAAAAATCTGCCTATAAATATAACATTATAACTTCACTTTTTGTAAGCCCTAAACCCTAAGTCCGATTCTAGGGTTTAGGTGGGTGTTTTTCCAGCAACTTAAAGGGTTTCAACCACTCCATAAACATCTTGTAATGGTTTGTTTGTTTATCCAATCCTATGGTATGTCTTCAATTATCACAATTGTTGCTTGCTCTTCATTAATTATGCTTGGCTAATTCACCTTGTGTTTGCTTATGATTGTGTGAAACTTGTATATAATTAATTAGATCTTATTGATTTCTTAGTGATGCTTGTGTCTATCTTCATCATTAGGGTGTGACAACTTCAATGAATCTAATTGGTTTAGTTTATAATTCTTGCATCCTACTGTCTCTTGTTTGATTGGTTGTTTCTTATCTTAATTGTAATTAGCTTAGGAGTGCGACTAGGCTATCGTTGTGTTTAATACTTGATAAATCTTTGATAGTTTATGAATGACTTGGTGGATTTCGTTTACTAAACCAAAGATAACCTTAAAGTTAGTTTATGAATGATTTAGTGGATTTTGTTTACTACACTTAAAGGTGAATTCAAAGAGTTAGGGAGAACCGCATACCCTACAACCTTAGACACACAACGCAACTAGGAATAAGAACGTGACAATTCAACCATCAATAGGACGTGACAATTCAGTAGGTAGAATTGGATAGCTAGCAAGGAGTAATACATCATAAGTAGATACGCTTCACGTTACTGGTAGACCCCTAATTTAGTTAGCACCTTTTGGGATAGTTGACTAGCAACTAATTCCACCCTCCCCAAATCCAAACCCCGAGATTCGTACCTTTCAATTTCATAAAATATAAAAATACAAAAATAATCATCCCTCACCTTTAGACTTAAATTGACATATACTTCAGCCTAACGACACTATTCCCCTAGAGAACGATATCAATACCCGTGGCTTACCCTAATTACTACACTACAACGATTAGGTTCACTGCCTAGGGTGTTATAAAACTTGCTCGAAGAAAAGGAAGTTTCCTTGACCCCGAACGACGCGTGTAGCGTTATCAGGGTCCGTTAATGAAATTGGTATATCATAGTCATAGATTCATCACACACCAATTTGGTGTCTATGAAATCCATTCTCGTGGGCCCCTCTTTTTTCCACTACAAAATTCAAATATCTATACACTTTTTCATACCATATTTTATCAACCAAACATAAACAATTCGTAATGATACACTTTTTCATACCCATTGTCATTCCACATCATTCCAAATCCGATACCTATTGTCATTCATAGCAACAAACCAAACGGGCCCTTAGTGTAATAACAGGCAGGTCAAATGTGTTTGGTATTGAGTCTAAACTAGTAACTTTGTAAAGCGTGTCAAAATGGATATGTAAATATCTGTATATAGATGGGTATTGGGTCAAAACTGGTAAGTATTTTTGTGACTTTCTTTGGAGGAGAAATAAGCTATAAATCCAAAGCTTTTTAAAAATGCTTATAACTAAGCTTAAGCTTACCTAATAATTTGAAACTCAGAACCACAATTGTTACTATCCTCAATACAAGCTCTAACTTGAAAACTATTCTAATCATATGGATATGTTTATCAATAATTTTTTTATTCAACTTTCACAATTGTGGTTCAGGGTTGTGGCTGTTTTTTATGGAAAATATACGATTTCTTTATCTGGAAGTTTTGGTGGGCATATAAAGTATACCAAAAGAACGGTAAAGTAATTCTTGATCAGTTTTTACTAGGACTTGACCAGTTTTTAGTTTAGCTGTTGACCTTGGGTTGTTTGGACTTACTTTGCAATGACACTTAAACCTCAGGGACTGTTTTTGCCAAGTTGTGAAACTTTTCATTTAATGTTTGGACTTACTTTGCAGCGCCACTTGAACCTTAGGGGCTGTTTCTGCCAACTTGGGAATGATTGCATTTAATGCTTGGGTTGGGTACTGTTTTCCTCCCCGCTGTTTAGTATATATAACGAGTGTTGGAACCCGCGCGAAGCAGCAGGATTGGCTTCAAAGGACTTACTTTGTAACGATACTTAAACCTCAGGGACTGTTTTTGCCAAGTTGTGAAACTATGTATTTAATGTTTGGACTTACTTTGCATAGCCACTTGAACCTCAGGGGTTGTTTCTGCCAAATTGGGAAACTTGGCATTAAATGCGTGCTTGTGCTCCCCCACCCCTCCCCGATCTTTAGTATATATATTAATAATTGTGTCTTTTTGTGTTTTTGTTTCGAGTCAACTTAGGCAGCTATATAAGTCAATTTAGGCTGCTCTATTGGGTCATTTTAGTGGCTGATTTTGGTCGCTTTCGGCTATATAAAGTTCAAATTTACGTATTTGATAAACAAAATGTGTATAAGTGTAGCAATTTTGGGTTTGTTAATTCGTTATTTTAGTTGTTGCTTGGGTCACTTTTAGATGTCATCTGTGTAGTTTAGGCTACAAATGTGTGTAGTTTAGCCTACTAATTTATCTCTTTTTGGTGGTTCTTTCAAGTCAATTTATGATGCTGTGTTTGTAACGCCCGACTTTAAACTGAGTTATTTATTTATTTTAACTATTAAGTTGATACGCCGTATCCAAAGGCTTGGATACGCAATATTGGTTGTTCGACGGAATACTCCGTATACACAAACTAGAGTACATAGTATGCGCTTGAAAGCCGAATTAACATAAAACCAAACATGTATTTACTTCATAAAAAAACTGTACATATCATATACTAATCATTTAGACCTGTACATAACCAAAATGGGTCATTTTGGGCTAGAATGGCTTTATGCCAAACACCCCCTTATACGACCATAACTACATTACTTGATCGTATATTAACAAAACGACTCAAAACTAATCATAAACTGTTTTAACACTAACGTTAGACTTTAAAAGACACATGGGGCATTACAAGAAAGATCAAAGTGCTTGAAAGAGTCGCTCATAACCTATACCCGATCGTATCCGTTATTTTCCTAAAATGCACTTCTACTTGCTAGCTACAAGCCCCATCGCCTATCTTCATATACCTACATGAAATATGAGCTGAGAATGGTAAGTCCTTGTGACTTAGTGAGTAAACGGAATAATTATGAAATAATACTTGTAAATTCGAAACATATGCGTAATAGCCTATAACATGATTTAATGGCATGATTTATATTCATTTTACTACCTGTACATGACATAAACATAAGCTTGATTATGAGTTTCATATTGATAAAATGATATCTAAGCACGTACTTTTTGATTAGGCGAATACATATTCACCCTACTATGTGTAACACCCCCAAAATATTTGGAAGATAATGTATTTTGGGTGCTACTTCATAGTACAAAGTTCAAGTCATAGTAAACGACCTCTAATGAGTTGTTTTTAAAAGATACCATTCGATAAATAATATCAGAGTTACAAAATAAAGGTCCCAATGTGATATGAAACATAAACATTTTTAAAACATTATCAAATGGTAAATATAATGCATCAAAGTCTTCAAACATGTCGTTCGACTCTAATGCTCCAAGCTAAAGTTAATGTCTTAGAGACCTGAGAAAATACATGCTAAAAGTGTCAACATAAAGTTGGTGAGTTCAAAGGATTATGTATTTGTAAATTCAATGTGGACCACAAGATTTAATGTTTGTTTTTCTGGTACATACGGTTATGTGACCAATTTATTCGATCATGTTACTAGTTCATTCGGTTATGTGACTAGTTCATTCGGTCATGTTACCACTTTATTCGGTTATGTGACCAGTTCATTCGGTCATTTTACCAATTCATTCGGTTATGTGACCAATTCATTCGGTCATGTATATTTTGCGACTCTTGGTAAATGTTGTAACTTAGTGTCAAACCTTAAATGTTTAAGTACTTGTATCCATAAGTAAACGAGTAAAGTATTTAAGTGAACAAACATATATTCAAGTAAAATGAGACAAGTATTCAAGTAAACGTGTATGTACTCACGCTATGTTCTCCAATTTGATTTAGGGAAGAAAGTAAAAGAAAATAAAAGAAACATAAAAAGGTTTGGGTTCTTGAGATTGTTTGGAAGAGAAAGGAAAAGATTGTGGTGGTGTTATTGGTGTTGAACTACCAATAGGAGAGAAAAAGTGTGTTTATTTACTTTATGTGTGTTTAAAACAAAGAGAAAATCTTGTTGTGAGGTTTATATATGATTTAGGATTAGATGACAAGTATCATAGATATTTACAAGTGTATATGATGTGTTTAGGTTGTAAGTAGGAGGTGTTAAAGTATGTAAGCATGAGGTGTCATTTTGATGAGCTAGACATTGGGCTAGTTTTTATATAGAATTTTGTATAAACTAGTTGTTTTGAGGATATAACTAAAACGCGAAGTCTTAAACGCGTAAAACGTATTATTCAGGTAGCGTAAAAACTAAAACTTACAAAATATTCTAAGTTTTAGTATCTTTTTTGTAATGACATGATAATATTGTTGATGTAGACTAAACGTAGTATAGAGTTGGTTTCAAGTTTAATGTACGTGTATAAGCTAAAATGTAAGTTATTTTGAAAACAATGAATTTGAATGAAAATGATAATTTATTTGATTTTGAATAGACTAAATATTTGTCTAGTGTGATGTAAAATGTCTAAAGATAGTTCTTTTTATGCGTGAGATAACCTTACGGTTATATGTAAAGTTTACAATTTATGCGACTTGGATAAAACGTTCGAGTTTAATGGTAAAAGTTAAAGTAAAATTTTCGGTTGTTACATTCTCCCCGTGTTAAAAGAATTTCATCCCGAAATTCAGTTTGTTTTATCTGATGTTGAGATGTCTGGGAAAAAGTCTGGGTATTTGTGGTGAGTTCTGATCTTCACCTTCCCGGGTGAAATCAGGAACTCTTCTAAAGTTTTGTTCAGTGAGCAATGGTACTCTGATTAATCTTAGGACACAAGAAAGCTAGTACTTCAAAGGGATAAGGTAAAGGAATAGAAGAGATCAAGAGATAATAGTTTGGAGCACCTCATGTATGATAACTTAAAAATGAAATCAGGTAGTTCCAGTAAGGCCTCAAGACATCTGCAGGGTTGTAAGACACTATCTTTAGACCTTCTTAAAGAAGATTGGTGATCCTTGAGCTCGAGTTCGTACTCATGTCATATCGGATATAAATAAGCCTACTCATTTACAATTCGTTACTTACATAAAGAAGTGTCCCAATCTATGTAAATTAAGAATTATAAACTTATGATTTGGCGATTTATAATTTCTTTATTCAAATAAAGAGGCGTCCCAATCCATTCAAATAAGGATATTATAAATCATCCTACTTAAGAATTCCCGACACAACGCTCATACTCTACTGGTATACTACTAGACGATGGATTACGAGACGACGTAGGTGTTCCAAAAATATTAGACGAGTGTTCAAACTCGTTTTCGGAGACATATAATAAGATAGCTAATGAGATTGACAGACTGTGGCAGGTTTCAATATCATATAAAACAATATTATTTAAGGTTATGAAATAGTTTTAGAGACCATCGTATCACTCACAATGTCTGAGAAGTAAATGAGACCATTATGTAACCCACAACGTCTTGGGAAGATTTTATAGATCATTAAAATGTAAGAGCATGTAAAATAGTTTAGTGATTATGCGCGTGGTATGCAGCAGAATGTTTGTCATGAAATAGATATAGTCTAGGCCTAATAATGCAACCTAGTTCGCTATAACCAGAGCTCTGATAAAAATCTGTAATACCTCCAAAAAATCGCAGTGGAAGATAATGTAATTGGGGTGCTACTTTATAGTACAAAGTTCAAGTCATAGTAAACGACCTCTAAATGAGTTGTTTTTTAAAGATACCATTCGATAAATAATATCAGAGTTACAAAATAGAGGTCTCAATGTGATATGAAAGATAAACATTTTTAAAACATTATCAAATGGTAAATATAATGCATCAAAGTCTTCAAGCATTCCATGCGGCTCTAATGCTCCAAGCCAAATTTAATGCTTACGGACCTGAGAAAATACATGCTAAAAGTGTCAATATAAAGTTGGTGAATTCATAGCTTTAAGTATTTGTAAAAGCAGTGTGGACCACAAGATTTAATGTTTGTTTGTCTGGTACATTCGATTATGTGACCACTTCATTCGGTCATGTTACAAGTTCATTTAGTTATATGACTAGTTCATTCGGTCGTGTATATTTGCGACTCTTTGTAAATGTAGTAACTTAGTGTCAAACCTTAAATGTTTAAGTACTTGTGTCCACAAGTAAACGAGTAAAGTATTTAAGTGAACAAACATATATTCAAGTAAAACAAGACAAGTGTTCAAGTAAACATGTATGTACTCAAGTAAAATGAATGGTATATTTAAGTAAACGAGCATGTATTATCACCCCAAATTAGTTCAAAACGAGTAGTAAAATAAGTAAAAGTGGGGCTATGAAACTCACCTCAAGCAAAGCGATAACAAATGATGAAATATAAGACAACGGAAAACCGAGAAAACCCTAGAAGCAACCTAAATATAATGATGCATTTTCGGTTTTATGAATAATATGCGTATGTACGAAAATGGATTTTATAAAGCTTTTATATCGATTATACCTTTGTACTTAGCGTTTATAAAGTTTTTAACACGATAGAAACTAGTTTCGACAAGTTCGGAAAGTTTAATAACTTTTAAACTTAAGTGCTGATTGGTGTTTATATAATTTATTCAATTTGAAAAGTCAATTTCTCCTAAACCGTAAAGAGTTACAACTCGATTTTTACGCTTGTAGAAAGATATTTGAGTCTACTAATCAAATTTGTAGGCCCCATAATTACAAAATTATAATAACTTGTGTGAAATTAGCAATTTACCATTAAGTGTCAAAGCTGATTATTTTCGATGTAAAACAGTCCCACTAAAACGGCTCTAGTTTCTTTTTCATCTACAACTCCATTTCAGTCGGTTCAGATCACCATGTTTAAGTTAAAGTGTCATCTACATTTTCTCTTTTTACACAACAACAGTGGTTTCTACACAAATTTTTTAAGCTTTTAGTGATTGAAATCTGGTGTGCAAAAATGGGATACTTTTTACCGTTTATTTTTAATTAAATCATCGGGTATCGTTAAAGGACGAGGCACCCATCAAATCGAAGCTAAGACATAGACCTATAACAAAAAAAATCTCTAAGTCTAGAAACCCACTGATTAGAGCAAAAATTTATGTTTATGCCCTGGTTAAAACTATCACAGAAACTTATGAAAAAAAACAAGTTTTCTTGAATTTTCTTGTTTTTTTATCTAAGTACATGGTAATATCTCATGAAATAAGTTGAATAAAAATGCAAGGATGTATAAAAATATGAAAATAAAGTTATCCATGTTTTTCTTACAAGATTTTATGGTGAGAAATGACATAAGAATAAGAACACTAGCCTAGTTTTCTAATCACCAACAAAATTTTACCAAGCTTCTAAAATAAAACCAACCCTTGCAAAAACTTTAAAAACTTGTGGGAAAGCTGCAATTTGAAAATGAAGCGAAATCCGAGCTTTCCGCTCTGATTAAGGGGGAAAGCTTTGCTATTAGGAGAGTAACCTAAAAAGATACATCCGGTTGATTTAGGATCAAATTTTGTAAGGTAAACTTTAGTGTTAAGTAGAAAACATTTCCTACCAAAGACTCTAAAGTGATATAACGTAGGCTTTTTTCCTCGAAGTAACTCGTATGGAGTTTTACCTAAAAATGGTCTAATTAAGACTCGATTAAGTATGTACGTTGAAGTATCAACGACATTGCACCAAAACTTTTGAGGTATGGATTGCTCATTTAACATGGTGCGACTCATTTCTTGTAGGGTTCTATTCTTTTTTTCAACTACCCCATTCGATTGTGGAGTGCGGGGAGCCGAGAAGTTGTGAGTAATACCATTAGTGTCACAAAAGGCTCCAAATTGCACTTCTTTATCGAATTCCCTACCATGATCCGTTCTTATAGACACTATAGGACTTCCTAATTGTTTTTGGATTTTCTTACTTAATATTTTAAAGTAATTGAACGTTTCAGTTTTGTTCTTTAAAAATTTAGTCCATGTGTACCTAGAGTAATCATCCACTATAACCAAAGTGTAGTAGTTGCCTCCATAACTTTAGATAGCGGATGGACCAAATAAATCCATGTGTAGTAACTCTAGACACTTAGTTGTAGAGACCATGTTTTTAGCTTTGTGACTAGCATGAACTTGTTTTCCTATGTTACAAGCATCACAAAAGTGATGTTCATATTTTAATTTTGGTAGATCTCTTACTAGATCTTTGGATGATAGCGATTGAAGAAGTCGCATATTGGCATGACCCAATCTTCGATGCCATAAGGTCGAAGTATCATCCATATAAGTAAGACAAAGTTTGTCTTTAGGTTCATTACTAATTTTAATGACATACACTCCATGTTTCCTAATTTCTCTACCTATAGTGATACCGTTTTTTAATATCTTACTACCGGTTTCGTTAAAAAGTACGTTGCACTTTTTATCACATATTTGTCCTATACTTAAGACGTTAAAGTTTAGGTTTTCTACGTGACACACATCGTTAATGGTTAGAGATTTGTTAGAAATCGTACCTTTACCGATGATTTTGCTTTTGCTATTTCCAAATACCACATTTCCTCCATTGAAGGATTCATATGTGGAGAATAAATCTTTATTGCCGGTCATGTGCCTCGTGCACCCGCTATCCTTGATCCACTCATCCGGATCTAGGTCGACCTTTAAGCACACCTAAGAAAACAATTAACTCAAAAGTTTGGTCCCCATTTGTTCATGGGTCCATTAGTGTTAAACATTTCATTCACGTTAGACATATATGGATAAGGTGAGTATGTGTTCCATGGTGCAAAGTTTTGAAATGGAAAGCCATTTTGCATATTTGGATTCCATCTCATTTGATGGTTACTTCTCGGATAAACATTATTAGGTCTCCTAGATGTGTTCGGTTTTGAAAATGACGGACCTTCGTTTCTTGTAAAACTTTGATTTTGTCTTGGAGGTGGTTGTCTAATGCTAACATGGATTGTTTCTTCTTATTAACAATAACAAAATCAGTTTTAGATGAGGAAGCTATATTATTACCATTGTTTGCTTCAGCAGACTCACGGATCCCTGGCTGTACACTAGCCGGTTCCCTTTTTGTGGGATCCGTGACTACAGTGGTTTGTTTTTCTATGGCTTTCACGAATTGTGTTTCTTTGTTTTCACTAGTTGACGCATCAAGTTCCTGAAAGCCTAAACCTTTTTGGTTGTTTCCTGTTTTAACACTATTCAATATCATATCTAAGGTATTAGTGTTCATTCTAGCAATCTTAGAGTCTAGATGATCAACTAGTGTTTGAAGTTGAACGCAAAGTTCACATTCACCACTTGCTATCTTCGCCTTTCTAGACGTTTTAATTTTGCCTTTAACTCTATGACTTCCTTTTCTAAACGTTGGTTTTGGTTTTTCAAAAACTTGTTTTCGTTGATTACTTTTAAACTAATTTTGCAAAGTTTATCATATTCACTATGCAAAGAGTCATCATCTAATGATGAGCTACTATAGTATTCGTGACATACCTCGTCATTTGCCATAAATTTCCTCGTCCTCCTCCTCGCTCATTCCCCACGAACCGCTCACGAATGCTTTTTAATCATCACGTTTAGGACACTTACTAATAAAGTGGTTTGGGTTCCCACATTTAAAGCGAGCGCGATCATCCCTTGCCTTCTCGTCCTCTTTGCTTTTTCGAAATCCTTTTTTGTCGTTATACGGTTGCTTGACGTATCTTCCCTTTCTTCTAAAGAACTTTTTAAAGTCCCTTACCGCCATGGCATACTCCTCGTCATTACTATCCGAAGAGGAGTTCTCTTCATCGCTTGAAACCTTCTTGGCTTTAAGGGCAAGAGATTTGTGCTTCTCTTTCACTTTTGAGGCTTCGAAATCTTTAGCGAGGACAACCTCATAGACTTTTAAATTGCCTATGAGTTCATCAAGGGTGAGGATTGACAAGTATTTTGACTCTTCGATTGTCGTCACCTTAGATCTCCACTTGGATGGAAGTGCCATTAGATATCTCCTTACATGATTACTGATAACGCTACACGCGTCGTTCGGGGTCAAAGGAACTTCCTTTTCGTCGAGCAAGTTTTTCAACACCCTAGACAGTGAACCTAAGCGTTGTAGTGTAGTATTAGGGTAAGCCACGGGAATTGATATCGTTCTCTAGGGGAATAGGAATGCTAGTGAGAAGTTACTACGCTAAGGTTGGGGTTGAGGAAGATTATTTTTTTATCTTTTTATGTTTTTAGGAAATGGAAAGGTACGAATCTTGGGGTATTGAATTTGGGGGTTGGTATTTCTACCGATTACTCTATTCGTCTAATCTTGGTTTAAAAATGCACGCATCATTGCGTAAATTGCGCGCATTGTTGCATTGCATTTAGGATTTCGCATCATAGTGCCTAATGCGAGGTCATCCCAAAATGCGCTCGCATTACACCGCAATTTGCCGCATTTTTTAATGCTAGCAACGGTCGCAATATGGAATTTAGGTCATTTGAAAAAATTAAACTATTTAGAACAAGGTAATATATTTAATAGACCTTGAACAATATAAGTTGTTTAAAGACGTCCAAACCAAAGACAATAATAACATCCAACCCTACATCCAAATTACCCTTCGGTTTATGATCATATGCCATTAACATGATTTGAAATCCCTCATACAATCTTCTTATTCTATCTTCATGTTGTACAATAGTATACTGTTCTTTGATCATACATAATAATATATGTTAAATAATTAAGCTGGAAATCATATATGTGGTTCAAATTTGACTAAATTTTTAAGTTTTGACTTTTG
This sequence comes from Chrysanthemum seticuspe, assembly GCA_019973895.1. Lineage (NCBI taxonomy): Eukaryota > Viridiplantae > Streptophyta > Magnoliopsida > Asterales > Asteraceae > Chrysanthemum > Chrysanthemum seticuspe. The sequence goes on from BPTQ01000007.1 coordinate 36,153,315, forward strand.
CTATTTATTTAGTTATGAATAAGTTAGGATTTTTAGCCACTGGTATAACTTATAAGTATACATATGATACATCATAACATCATATCATCGTGTATATGTATAGATTGGACTCTAATCATTCACGTTCAACTGCATTGAACGGTAACAATAACAAGGACTCAAGCCGAAATTATGGAATTCAATAATTTACAAGTTCGTTCAATTCAAAAGAAACTAAATGAGGTGGGTCTCATTTAAAACAACATTTAGTTGAAGTTTATAATGTTGGTTATGAGTATTTTATGTCACGACTTAGTGACTTACTTATTTTACAAATAGATTATTTGCCTATTTTTAAATCTTATTGACTTTATTTGTAAATTTATTGCATTTTTACTTGGTACTTTGTTTAATATTCTACGTATAAATAATTTTTGTATTTTTTAATACCAAATGCATCGCGTCCAAAATGCGCTCGCATTTGCAACACGCATCACGCATCGGCCTCGGGGACCTTTAACGCATCGAATCGGAAAACGTAATATTAAACCAAGCGTCTAATTATCTAATCTAAGGTGTATGTAGTCTATGTCTAATTATTGTGTGCTCGTATGATGATTTAAATATGTGTTTACTTAGGTTTTATTACTCCTTAATTATTTCCTATTGATGGTTGAATTGTCACGTCCTTATTCTTAATCGCGTTGTGTGTCTAAGGTCGTAGGGTATGCGTTTATCCCTAACTCTTTGAAACTACCAAAGGTTATTGCCTACAAAATCTCTAGGATTTATAAACTTAACACTAAGGTACTCTTCGGATGGTTTAGCCTACAATGACTCTAGGTACTATAAGCTAAGGTTCACAAAGATTAATCAAGCATTAACTACACAACGGATGATCTATCGCAATACTAGATCATTAACAATTAAGATAAGAGACAACCAATCAATATTCAATAATTAAGTTTCATATTCCTTAAGCAAACAAACAAGTAAATTAGCCGGACATAGGAAACATGCAAGCATACACACAATTAATTGAAGACATAATTGAATTAATGAAGTAAAACACTTATCTTGATGTAAGATAGGGTATGGAACCCTAAAATATTGTACAAGACAGCCTTGGTTCGGTTTAGGTTTTTACTCCAAAAGACTACACACTGAAAACTATAAAATTCGGATTCTATATATAAGATTACACATGCGACGGCGTCACCCTTTGGTTTGTGACGCCGTCGGGTAGCAGTTATTAGGTTTTCGTCTTGGCCACGTTAGTCTTGCGACGGCGTCACCTTATGCTTATGACGCCGTCCCCTTCAGTCTCTGACGTCGTCTGGATCAAATCTAGGCCGTCTGAGTTGCGACGCCCTACTCTTTTAAAACCTGAAGTCGGCACTTGTAAATGAGCAATTTGGCTACTGAGCTGTCACAAAAGTTGTCCGACGGCGTCGCAGATAACACCTGACGCCATCACCTTCAGTTCCAGCAGCCTGAGTGTCTCGATTCTTGACTTTGGCCATTTTTTTCGTATATTCGCGCCTTTTCGTCCGAATAAGTGTCATTCCAGCATTTTGCCATCAAGATACCTAAAAAGTGAAAAGGAATAATATTAAGTAATAACGGATACAAAAGTGATCAAATAAGGGCTTAAACGACCCCTAAAAAAGGTACATTTTAAAACCTTATCAAATATCCCTACACTTGGTATTTGCTTGTCCTCAAGCAAATGTGCTTTTAGCCAATCAATTTATAAGTTAGAGGTCATGAAGCATTAGTTTAGAACGATTCACAACACATATAAGCCCTGCAAAAGTCATAACAAGCACGGAAATTACATACTAGCACCTCACATGGGGTGTTTGGATACTCACATCTCTCGGGTGTATATGAAATATAACAAGTTGGAAATGGAAGATAAACACTCATTAACCGGTCCTAGTACATATATTACCATAGGCTTGAGACTAGATCAAACCCCCACCGCTTTGGCGTAAGCACCTAGGAAAGACTATCCAAGAGGTCTTTTAAAGGGTTGTAATGTTAGGCTTACGGTAGGGAAACAAAAGGTTTGGTGGGATAGGCGATTTAAAGGTGGCAAGTCAAAAATCTTTATGTTACAAGCATGCGAAGAATGGCGTTGCTAAGCCAAGACTCGACACTCTAAACTCTAGATAACTGAAATAAACAAACATAAATTTAAAGATAGATGTAGAATGGTAGCCCGTATGTTTTTTTTTTTTTTTTTTTTTTTTCAACATTATTTTTTTTTCTTTTTCTCTTTTTCTTTTTTTTTCGTTTCTTTTTTCATACACTTTTACTCTACCTTCCTCTACGATAACATCAAAATGATAGGGATTTATAGGCACATCCCTACACTTGAGTTTTTATTACTCTAACACTAATATGACCCGAATTGAAAAGATCAAAACACTTGGAGTACATTATTATGCAAATAAAGAGAATTTGAATTTAACGTTCCCTTCCCGTCATCTCATAAAGTTTAACTTTTCCCATGAGTCCTAATCGTCCCAAAACTGTGTACAAAGGATATGACTCGACTTAGCAACTTATGCAAGCAACTAGATAATTGAACTAAGGGTTTAGTGTGATAACAATGATGCACTAAAAGTGAGTGCATACAAGGTAGGCTAAGGAGATTTGGGTGTACATTTGGGGGTGGATTGTAAACAATGCTCTTCATTGATATTCCGGAAAACCGAAACATCACGAGAACCGCGAAAAGGATAGGCTTTGAGGGGTTAACTAGGGGTATCGTGTACTAAAGATGAGTACAACGCAAAGGTGTGTGGGAATTACTCAACCGATGTGGAAGAAGTAATTATATTACGGGTATCAAACAAGGGTTATCCTAATGCCTCTTATCATTTAGTTATTCCTAACTACACAAGTGTAGTCTTACTAGCGATCTCGGGATGCATCACAAAACAAGTTCTAGAATCTATTATACCATCGGTTCACACTCTAAGCATTAAAGGTGAATGCTTTAATTCCTACTAATCTAAGGGTGATCCTCACATTTTGGGTGGAATTTAATTGGTAAAGTGTTTTTGTGCTAGTCATATAACTTTCTATCCATGAGACGCTTTGTTAAGACTAATGGCTCACTCCTATATGTCATGAAAAATTGAAAATTTGGTGCCAAAATTACCCTAACCGACATTTTCTCATGGTTTATTACACAAATGCAATTGGACAAAGCAAATAATCAAGGATAAGCATAGTTTCAAAGTTCCCGTTTTATTTTCCCTCCCTACACTTAAACTGAACATTTTCCTCAATGTTCCCCGAAAGTATCAAAGTTATGATAATGGAAGGTAATAAAAAAATGAAAGAAACTAATACTCCCTTGATTAGCTCGGTAGGATCCGTGTAAAGTGGTGGTTACATCTTTCTTAAAGAAGAACGTTTGCGTGAAAAGCTCCTTCTCATCTTATGTATCTTCTTCTTGGTAAATTAAACCTGCACACTTGAAGAAAACAAACGAAACCTTCGCGTAAAATTGGCGGTAACAATATATAGGACTCTACTAAACTAGGATATAATGCTTGTGGAATGGATGTTTACAGAATTTCTAGAAAATTAAGACCTGGAAAATTCCAAAAATTTATAAGTAGCTCAGAAAACGAGAAAAAGTAATCAGTTGTTTTTGCTCCTTCCTGACGCCGTCAGGTTGCGATCCTGACGCCATGAGGTTATCCTGACAAAAACTGGTCTGCGATTTTCTGGAAAAAATTCTGGAAAATTTACATCTTTAGAATCTGGAAAAATTTTCTGCAAAACATCCATTATGACTCGATACAAGCATTTGACTCAAACAAACACACACGTATATCTTTTAATTAATTGAAATTCTCATTTTTACGTTTCTTTTGAAAACGTGTGTAATCCTCCCTACACTTATCCCTTATGTAAAATACCTTTATATGTAATTAAGACGAGGTTAAAGTCAAAATAAAGCATTTTTACAAATTTAAACATGAGAATAAACAATCAATAAAAGATACACGACACAAACAAGCAAACAATTAAGCATGGGTTGCCTCCCACGAAGCGCTTTTCTTTATTTATGAGTCTTGTAGCTAGACTCGAAGTCGTGCCCCTACGTGACTTCGTTCTCGTCACCTTCTTCCTTATGACGGTCTCTAGTGGGTGATTGCATGTTGTAAAAGTGCCCTATGATGCACATTTCTAAGAGTTCGTCCTCTCCCCCTCTCAGTTCTATATTCCGGTCCTAAGTTCAAACAATCCCTATAGAAACCGCAAATCTTAGCCATAACATAATCCACTCCTTTCTCCTTATCCTTCTCATTCCTATAGTAGACCGATAGTTTAAGTTCCTTTTCATCATTGGAGAGTGATGAAAATTTCTCAATCTTAAACGGCATTTGGTAGGCTACATCATCGGTCTCATCCTTGAAGCGCACTATTCTTAACGAGGGATCATAAGTCATCCCGGTGCTCTCTATGAAAGGTTTCCCTAGAATAACGTGGGACAAACTAGGATCTATGGTCGTACTAATATCATCCACTATTATGAAATCCGTAGGAAGCATGAAACTACCTACATAAACGGGCAATCCCTTAACTCTACCAAGAAAATTGCAACTAACCCTGGGATAGGCTTCTTCATTACCCAATTGTAGTAGGTGCTAGTCATTATGTTTATTGGGGACTTGCAGTCAATGTAGGCCTTTGCCACGAAAAGGTGTCCTATGAAACATGGTATGTTAAGATTCCAAGGGTTCCCAAACTTGATCCTAGGGCTTCTCCTAACATACATGTGACGGAGGTCACGCACTAAGTGAGGGTGGCGAGATAGTTCTTCTTCCGTAGAAAACTTATTGAAATAGTCATTGTCTACTTCATCTACTTCCTCGGATGTTTCATTCCTTGGTGTTTCACTAACCTCAAGTATCGTTTCATGGTTCGCTTCGTCATTTGTTCTATCAGGTTTCACTAAGATGATGGTATTGACGAATTGAACGTGCTTAGCTAGCTTACTTGGGTCCTTAATCTCTACACCGGAAGTTTCGGGAGTTGAGATAGCATTAACCTTTCTATCACTATTGGTCATGGCTTTCAAGAGGTTATCTATCTTCCTATCCATCTCGGCTTGTTGTTGGTTAAAACGGTCCGAGAGCTTAGCTATTTGAGCTTCTTGGGATGCGACTAGGTGTTGCAACATCCCCTCAATATTTTGTTGGTTAGGACCATGAGATGGGGGCCATGAAAAATCATTGGACGTGAATTCTTTGGTTTTTCCCCAATAAAAGTCGGGCTTGCCCTTCCATGCTTCTCGGGCGTCATTAAAAGTCCTAGGTCCGGGTGTTGTAGGGAATCTTCCTCCCGTTCCATTAGTACGCGAGGAGGCGTAGTCAACGGAAGCTTGTTCGGGGAATCTTGTGCAAGTGAGCGTGTTATGAGGATCATTACACGCCTCACACGAGGAAGAAACTTTGTTCACATGGTGTGAAGACTTAGGATTTTCGTAGGAACTCATTAAGAATTTAACTTGATCTTCAAGCTCAAGCATCCTACGGTCGGAAGGTTGTGAGTCAATGGGAGGCAAGGAGATTGCCTTAACGGTTTTGGGCAACTCACGGGGGTCATTCCAACTTTCGTTGTCATAGAGACCAAGGTCCTCTATTATAAGCTTGGTCAATGGATCACTTGGTGGGGAAGTTGACATGATCATAGAAGAGTTGGACTTGAAGCCAAAGATCAATGCCGTGATGAGGGACTTTATGGAGTAAGTCCTTGAATCGAGTCCATGCTTCATAGAGAGATTCACCTTGACGTTGTTGGAACATCAAGATATCATTCCTAACCTTAGTGGTTCTCCCCGGTGGGAAAAATTGAGCAAGGAAGCGAGAGGTGAGATCATTCCAACTTGAGATGGAGTCGGCGGGAAGTCGCTACTAGCTTGGTCCCGTAGAGAGAATTGGGAGAGACGCAGACGCGTGTCTCCCGGGTAGTAGCATCGAGGTCGATGGAATCGACAATTTTAAGGAAATCCTTAAGATGTTGATTAGGATCTTCGGAACGAAGTCCGTGGAATGCACATCCGTTTTGCACCAACCGGATGGTGTCGGATCGCAGGGCCGTAGTTTGGGCTTGGTCGGGAAGCTCAATGGTGTTCCTATAGCCTAGGTGGCTTGGTCTCGAGTATTCACCAAGAGTACGGCCTCTTGGTGGGTCATTGGGTGGTAGGTTGATGAATGGTGGTTGGTTATCACCTTCCATGATGAAAAGTGATAGGGTTACGAACAAAGGTCACGAAGAAGGGGGATAGACTACGAGAAAGCTAAAAATTAAAAAAAAACTTACTTGATAGGAATCAAGCAAGGAAACATAAACGAGGTGGACTCCTAACTAGCTATTCTATTCCCCGGCAGCGGCGCCAAAAACTTGATAACGCTACACTCGTCGTTCGGGGTCAAAGGAACTTCCTTTTCGTCGAACAAGTTTTTCAACACCCTAGGCAGTGAACCTAATCGTTGTAGTGTAGTATTAAGCCACGGGAATTGATATCGTTCTCTAGGGGAATAGGAATGCTAGTGAGAAGTTACTACGCTAAGGTTGGGGTTGAGGAAGATTATTTTTTTTTATCTTTTTATGTTTTTAGGAAATGGAAAGGTACGAATCTCGGGGTATTGAATTTGGGGGTTGGTATTTCTACCGATTACTCTATTCGTCTAATTATCTAATCTAAGGTGTATGTAGTCTATGTCTAATTATTGTGTACTCGTATGATGATTTAAAGATGTGTTTACTTAGGTTTTATTACTCCTTAATTATTCCCTATTGATGGTGGAATTGTCACGTCCTTATTCTTAATCGCGTTGTGTGTCTAAGGTCATAGGGTATGCATTTATCCCTAACTCTTTGAAACTACCAAAGGTTATTACCTACAAAATCTCTAGGATTTATAAAATTAACACTAAGGTACTCTTCGGATGGTTTAGCCTACAATGACTCTAGGTACTATAAGCTAAGGTTCACAAAGATTAATCAAGCATTAACTACACAACGGATGATCTATCGCAATACTATAAGAGACAACCAATCAATATTCAATAATTAAGTTTCATATTCCCTAAGCAAACACACAAGTAAATTAGCTGGACATGGGAAACACCCAAGCATACACACAATTAATTGAAGACATAATTGAATTAATGAAGTAAAACACTTATCTTGATGTAAGATAGGGTATGGAACCCTAAAATACTGTACAAGACAGCCTTGGTTCGGTTTAGGTTTTTACTCCAAAAGACTACACACTGAAAACTATAAAATTCGGATTCTATATATAAGATTACACATGGGACGGCGTCACCCTTTGATTTGTGACGCCGTCGGGTCGCCGTTATTAGGGTTTCGTCTTGGCCACGTTAGTCTTGCGACGGCGTTACCTTATGCTTGTGACGTCGTCCCCTTCAGTCTCTAACGTTGTCTGGATCAAATCTAGGCCGTCTGAGTTGCGACACCCTACTCTTTTAAAACCTGAAGCCGTCACTTGTAAATGAGCAATTTGGATACTAAGCCATCACAATAGTTGTCCAACGGCGTCGCAGATAACACCTGATACCGTCACCTTCAGTTCCAGCAGCCTGAGTATCTCGATTCTTAACTTTGGCCATTTTCTTCGTATATTCGCGCCTTTTCGTCCGAATAAGTGTCATTCGAGCATTTTGCCTTCAAGATACCTAAAAAGTGAAAAGGAATGATATTAAGTAATAACGGATACGAAAGTGATCTAATAAGGGCTTAAACGACCCCTCAAAAAGGTACATTTTAAAACCTTATCAATTACGGCTAGAGAAAGATTCATCAAGTGCTTGTAAAGATGTAATTATAGTATTAAAGTTAGCAAAATAATGATCTATAGTATCCTCATCCGATATTGAAAATTGTTCATATTGTTGAACAAATAAATCAATTTTATTGTTTTTAACTTGTTGATTACCTTGATGAGTTACAACTAAAGAATTCCAAATTTCTTTAGAGGTTTTAAGCATGAAAATTCTTTCGAATTCCTTTTTGGGTAAAACATTATATAAAACCATTTTAGCTTCACTATTTTTGGAAAGCTTTTTCTTAATATCATCGGTGAGTTTATCATGAGGTATGTTAACTAAATTTCCATTTTCATCTTTTGAAGTGTCTTCAAAATCGCCTTCAACAATGATGTACCAAAGATCAATATCTTTTGACTTCACATATGTTTCGAATCTATTTTTCCAATATATAAAACCATTAGTTTCAAGTAGTAGAGGTCGTTGCATAGATTGCCATTCCTTGTAATTTTCAGAACCCATAGTGATCGAAAAGTTTTTAAAATACAGTTTACTTTAAAACTTTTATAAACTTAGCTCTTGATGCCAATTGTGGAAAACTTAAAGGGGGGGGGGGGTTGAATAGTTTTGCCGATTTTAAGTTAGTTTCAAAAACTTTTAGATTCGATGTTATGTGAAATCGTATGAATGAGGAGATAGTATAGATCTATGAGTAATGCAAGTAAAGTAAGTAAAGTAAAGGATAGAAATGACACAACCGATTTATAGTGGTTCGGCTATAAGGACACCTTCCTTGCCCTACTCCACTCTCCGAGTCACCTACTCGAGAGTTCAAGCACTATGTCAACAAACTCCTTCAACTTGGCGGAGAAGCTTTCACAACGTTGCTTACACCTTTTTCTGGTACAAAGCTAAATATCGAGTCCGTAACACGGAGGACCAAACCAACACTACTATAACACAACAAATATTTGAAATATTAAATACAAGATCTTCGCTACAGAAATCTTGTGAAGGAACAAATCAATCATGGACCCATTGCTCGGATGACTTGTAGAATGCTCGTGATCTCCCCTTAGAGAATGACCTATATGAGAATCACAATAGAAGAAAGAGGAACAACTCGCTAGATCGGGTAATCTTTTGTTAGAAGAGTGTAAGCATATATGAGAGAGTTAGTAAGAAGAGGGGTGAGTAAAAATGAAGAAATGACTCTCTATTTATAGGCAAATTCTTGCCACTGTTGCACGGATCCCACGGATCCCTTGCTTGAGGGATCCGTCTAGTGTAATTCCAGGGATCCGTGGAACGCTCCTCTTTGCCAATGGTTTTTTGGGTTATGGGTCATGGGTCATGGGTTATGGGTTGGTCCATGGGTATTTATTTAGATACAATGTATCTAATAGATGCAATGCATCTAGTCAATGGGTCATGGGTTAAAACCATGGGTCATGGATATGTTCCATGGGTATGGGTCATGGGTTGTGGTTTTTACCCATCCTAATAAACTATTAAAACAAATGATTTATTACAACAATTTGTATTAAATGACTATATGTAAATCCTTTACAAAAATAACATGTATCCTTATAATTTTACTTATGATAACATTATATTTGTTATCAACAAAACACAGAGAGATCGCTAAATATTAATAAACGTTTTTACAGTTTATTTGTATTAACACTATAGTTTCAGAAATATTTTGAACAAACATTGTTGTATATCACCTGATACTAACCCTTTCAGTATTGATTTGACTGCATCATTGAATGTTTTCCTTTCTAACTCATTGGTTTCTTGAGTATTTTCTCTTTCTGCACTAGACCCAGTTGTTTCTGCATTCACGGGTCGGCGCTTCTCTGTGTTCATTTATAGGTTATCTTCAATACTTGTCACTTCTACTCAACAAAAAATTAAACACTATGACATATAAGTTTCAACTATTTCTATCTATAACCTCTATTCATACTTCTATAATCACATGCTATCTATTTAACTTCTAATACTCACACATGGCATTGTATAAGTCGGTGCTCTACAATTCTGCCTATTCCCGTTTTAGAACTTTCTCGAGATATCCTATGATCTCAATAAATCCAAGTTATATGATGTAACTATTATCACGTTGGCCAAACGTCATAATACTTATGTCATATAAACATGTCATTATTGATATCATATTCCATCCCGAGTCATAACTAAAATGACCTATCTATCATCATACTATTAATGTATTCCTACACGCATTTTACTGGACATGACAAATCTATGCATGCTAAGTTTAACTAATAATGGCAAAAACTTGGTTACTAATCATATATAAACATGGTTCTAATCAATTCTATATGTCATGTAATAAGGTCTACATGTTTTACGATCAATACCGAGCTATGGTTTAAGTCTAAGTACCCTCCTACTAACTGCGGATACTTAAATCCCTTAAACCAACACTTTGATACCAACTTATAACGCCCGACACTAAACTGGGTTGTTATTTTTTTAATCATTAAGTTAATACGCCATATCCAAAGTCTTGGATACGCAGTATTGGTTGTACGATGGAATACTCCTTATACAAAAACTGGAATACATAGTATGCGCTTTAAAACTGAATCAACATAAAATCGAACATGTATTTACTTCATAAAAAACTTTACATATCATATAAAAATCATTTCGACCTGTACATAACCAAAATGGGTCATTTTGGGCTAGAATGGCTTTATGCCAAACACCCCGTTATACGACCATGACTACATTACTTGATCGTAGACTAATAAAACGACTTGAAACTGATTATAAACTTTTTCTAACACTAATGTTAGACTTTAAAAGACATATGGGGCATTAAAAGAAAGATCAAAGTGCTTAAATGAGTCGCTCAGAATCTATACCCGAGTGTATCCGTTAATTTCCCAAAATGCACTCATACTTAGGGGTGAAAACGAGTCGAGCCGAGCTCGAGCTCGTTTAGGCTCGAGCTTGGCTCGTTTATATATAAAAAGCTCGAGCTCGAGCTCGAGCTCGTTTCGAGCCTCACGTTTTGAGCTCGAGCTCGGCTCGTGAAATTTTTCACAAGCTCGAGCTCGGCTCGTTAAAAACAAAACTCGACTCGTTAACACAAGGCTCGAGCTCGTTAACACGGTTATACGTATAGAAAATATATATACGTATATATTTCTAGGGCTCGTTTAGGCTCGCGAGCCTAAACGAGCCTTTTGTATAGAGCTCAGGCTCGAGCTCGATTATTAAATGAGCCCAAACTTAGGCTCGAGCTCGGGCTCGAGCTCGTTTAGGCTCGGCTCGTTCGAGCTTTTTACCGATCCGATCCTGAGCTTTTCACGAGCGGCTCGGCTCGTTTCCACCCCTACTCATACTTGCTATTTACAAGCCCCATCGCCTATCTTTATATACCTACATGAAACAAGAGCTAAGAACAGTAAGTCCTTGTGAATTAGTGAGTAAATGGAATAATTAGTAAACAGAACAGTAAGTCCTTAGTTATGTTGGTGTATGTCTGACTTGTTATATAATATGTTAGTCATTTAGCTCTGTTTGTGTAACCACTGAGGATGTTCCATTGGTGAACCTAAAGCCCCTGGGTAATAGAAAATGATAACTCTTCATCTATGTGACATTAGTTGAAAAGTCTAAACCTATTTAGTTGGGAATATGTTTGCATATGTATAGATGCATGATAATATCGGGGGTCGCATTTATATGTTAGAACATTTGTTCCTACTTGGTTTGTTATGGTTACTTTGATTGTCATTTCACACCATATGTGTTTGACCTTGGATTGCATATGCAAAGTTGGATGTCTCGTGTGTTTGGATCAACTGTTTATCTATATTGATATATGTGCTTTGTGCTTTGAGCCCGATCATGGTAGCATGAAATTTCTTTATATATTTTCTACATTATCTGCCTGAGAGATCAATTCAAATTTAGGTCATCAATTAAATTAGGCAAGAAAAATTAGGTTTGGTCTAGGTTTGTTAATGTTTAGTTTTATCTCAGTCCAATTTGTGTTCAAGAAGAATGCATGTTTCGACTTTTGTGGTTGACTAAAAAAACTTAAATGTGAATATGATATGAGTTTTCATAAGAGTGTAAACTTGCTTATGAACTTTTCTTAGAAATTAAAAAACTAATTGGTTTCACAGTTGCATATTCAGTTTTATTAAATGTCTCTTTATTTAGGGAGGAGTCTGAATTGAATAATTTACTAGAAAGAATTTACGGGCAAGTTTAGTCATGTTTTTCTATCGTACATTGTGGGCGATAACAACAGATTCAAAGATTGTGTATTATAAGAAGGTTGTCTTGATAATCATGTTTTTAGTCTTTAATTATGTTAAATGTTATATTTCTTTAATAACATTGTAGACAGATGGATGCAATTGTTGGTATGTTATGAGCATTTTGTGGTTGTCGGCAACTTGTGGATAGTGACCACTTTTTGGTCACCAATCAACCAAAATAGTGACCGCCATTTGGTCTCTGGCGGATTTAGTGACTAGATATTTGGTCACCAATGGTTTAGAGTTGTATCTACCCTCATTCAATCAATGACGTTGTTTTGGTCACTATTTATTGACGAAACTGTGTCTGGTCTCTGATTGTAATTAGTAACTGACCGATAGTGACCACAAGTGACCACCTAATTGGGTCACTAATCAGTTTTAGTGACGAGATTGGTACTGTATGTGATGGAAATTTCTGGTCACTAAACACACTTTTTCTTGTAGTGTAGGCTCAACCCATCATAAATAGTTGTCCTCCGGTCATCGGCTACTTTCCGATAATGTAGAGGGATCCCGATTAATTTACTTTATTTCGCTTTATATTTTTGTTTTTTTATCTAATCCAAATCAACTTTTTCATTGACTCTAACGAAAGTCAATTACAACAACTTTTTTTTTTTCGGTTTTCTCTTTATCGACTCTAACACAGTCAATTGAGTTTTAGTCTATTACTTTTTATTCCACTCTTGTTTTTAGTCCAATATTTTTTAGTCGATTGTTTCTTTTCTTTTTCTCACTGCCACAACCCTTGAAAAGTCCACAGTGATAATAATTTGTAAAAGTCAACTCCAAGTTACCTTTAATGTTTTTTTTCCACTATTATCCTTTAATACAGTCCATGATTACTTTTTAGTCAAAAAATTTAGTCGAGTCTCTTAAAAAGTCGACTATTATCTTTCCGGTTTTCCTCTAGTCACATCAACCCCCGTTCATAATGACGAATGATGCTCTTCACATTTTCAAAAAAAGAGGTTCATTTGATCGTGTTTAGTTTAAAGTAATCATTTGTTTTAATTTTCGGTTTGATTAGAGATTTGTTTGAATTTGGTATTGGTTGAAGAAAGAATTAAGTTCAGTTGTTTTTCGTTTGTTTTGTTTCTTTAAAATCCTTCTCATTTTTTTTCCTTTACACCTAAAGTCGACTAAAGATCGACCGTTCTTCATCTAAAGTCCACTTAAAATTAACTAAAGCTCGATAATTCATGTTACTTCTTCAATATGCCGTTTGGTGTTACTTCAAGAGGTCGTACGAGGTCGTCCGGTTAATGTGCTTCCTCTGGAAACCAATCGGTAAATATTGCTTTTTTTTTTGTCTTTTAGAACCATATTATGTAATATGATGCATGTATACATCATATTCCTTATTCTCTTCATACTTTACAGTCGTACGGGATTGGCTTATATAGCCAATTTTTTCTTTAGACTACCAAACACTCGTTCCCACATCTTTCCTTGCCTACGGTGTTCGTTTGTGATTATTGTTGCCCAAATTTGAAATCTACTTTACAAGTATCACCCATTTCAGATATATCTCGTCAACAAGATGATATCCCTATATGTAAGTTAATTCATTAGCCACAAACGAAATCTTTGGATCGTTCAATAAAGGGGATTGATGTTGACGTCGGTGTTCGCCCCAGAAACACCAAAGAAAGCATGCCATATCCATAAGTCTTGTAATGCAACATCTTCAAGCAAAATGAATGGATTCATTAACATGATCACTTATGGGTTTGGACAATCAAACTATTCCAAATCTTTACAATCAAGGCTTTCAAACATTTTCGAAAACCCATGCTTTTCTTTGTGAAACGCGTATAGCTTTTCAACATCAGTGATAGTAGGTTTTCGCAAAAACTCTACTCCAAAAATTTCCATAACAGACTTACAAAACTTATCAAGAGATAGACGAGAAATTGATTCGCTCATTTGAAAATATTCATCAAGGGGGCCATGAACGATGCCGTATGCAATTGACAATTTGCGGAGGTGCACTTTTTCAGTGGGGAAATGCCTTCTCTTCAGGTAAAATCAATATTATCATGAAAGTATGCAGAATGAAGAGTTACTTCTTCAACTATGCTTGTGAATAGCTCTCGACTCATTTGCAACCTCTCCCGTAAATGATATGCATCGTACATATGATCAACACTAAAATAGGCATCGACTAAATGATCATGAGCACCATAACGATTTCGGATTAAGTGGTATTTTGTCAGTCGAGTAGCTTGTCGTCTATTCTTAATAAACGACACTGGTCTTCTAAAAAAAATCAAGTCCCGACTAGTAACTTTTTCTTCTTCCGATGTGTCTGTGAACATGAACGTTTCGGAATTCATTTGGATAATGATGAATGATAAATATTTTGTTTGAGCTATTTATATATTGAGTACAATTATGTTTGAAGTTGTGTACAAAAATGATAGGATATGGGGGTATTTATTAGGGTGAAAACGAGCCGAGCCCGAACCTGCCATAGCTCGAGCTCGATTATTAAATGAGCTCAAACTTAGGATCGAACTTAAGCTCGAGCTCATTTAGGCTCAGCTCGTCCGAGCTTTTTAGGTGTCTGATCCCGAGTTTTTCACAAACCGCTCGGCTCGTTTTAACCTCTAGTATTTAGGTGTCGTTTGGTTTGCTGCATGGAGTCGTTATTACTTAGATTTGATAGTAGGTTAGAATTGAAATGGATATTGAATGTGATACCGATTCCAATATCACTGTTTGGTTAACTAGTTTTAGATATCAAAAGTAGAAGAGGATTTTTTAAAAAGAGATGATGGAAGGGAAATGGAGTGGACCCACGTGTATGAGTTTAAAATGATATCTTTAGCTAGTTATGATGTATGGCTAATTTTCAACTATAATATATATATTTGTCATATCAATTAAACAAACATCTTTAATGACAATGAAAGTATTCCATGATTATGATTATTACATACCAAACACACCCTTAGCTATTTATGAGTTTTTTAGTTGGCCATAGTATTTTTAAAATTTCTGTAACAAAATGAGCACTTTCAAATTTATTTAGGACAACATGGTAGTTTTGAATGATTCATTGTTCATCCCACCACAAATGCAATTACATAAGTTTATGAAATTTAAGATGGTCTAGATAATTACTTGCTTGTCAATGTCTTGCTCAAGTATCGGTTTCACTAGTACAAATTATTTCGTTAAAAAAATAAAGCCAAAATTTAAGTTGTTCATGTTCAGCTTTATTATACACTGAACAAAGTATATCTAAAGGGCAACAATGAACAGCCTTCTTCCACCAATGTCATGATTCATGACTATGTAATTTACTCAACCGCAACATGACAGTGACAACCATGAACAACCTTTCTTTCACGAATGTCATGACTCATGGCTTCATTTTTTCTGAACGAAATAACTTGTATTTAATGAAACGGAAACTTGAGCAAATCACTGACAAGCAAGTAATTATCTAGACCATCTTAAATTTCATAAATTTGTATCATTGCGTTTGTGATGGGATGGGCAATGAAAAAGTCAAAATACCATATTATCTTAAATAAATTTGAAAGAATTTAAAAATACTATGCTTAACCAAAAAACTCAAAATTGTATTGTATATAAGTTTAAAATGGACATTTTTCACAATTCCCGAGAGGGGTCACTCGTGAGGGTTCCAATCTCCTAAACCCTAAATCTTGAGAACATAAACGAAAGTAGCAGTTTTTTCTCTTCTCCTTTACCCTTCTCTTTCCTTCCTCACTTTTCTTTCCCATCTCCTAAACCCTAAACTCACTTTTTTCATTTAGCATGAGCCACCATACGCGGTGTTCTAAAAAGCAACCTGTAGCGCAACAAAAGCTCCTACAATAGTTTCAAGAAAGAAAGAGCAAACAACATAATTCAAAACAAATCCCACACACACATAAAGCTACATTCTGCATAATGAAACAACCGGGTCAAATGCAATACTCTATCGATTTGCATTTAGCAATCCTTCAGACATCGTTTCCTTGGTGTAACCCTTTTTCTCTTGTTCTCACTACGAGGCATGGAAGCAGAACCAAGTCAACCAACCTCAAATTGAAATGTATTTTTCTTTCCAGACATGGTGGTCGTGATAACCAAAGGTTTGATAAATCATTTATAAACTTCATATTTTATTGTTAACTTTGTACAATCTTTAAGATGGGTGTTTTTATATTTGCTTATTAGACCTTATCAGGTTTATATGCTAATTGTTTTAGATCAAATTGTAGACTACCCATTTTGTCATGACTTTAACATTTAAAATCATATCCAGACACTGCTCATTTTGTGATTACTATCTTGACCAAGTGATGTTGAGGGTACCCGGGAGCTTCTTTTGGCTCTGATGTACGCGGCCTAACTGGTATTCGCGTGGCCATTTGTGGACTTTTCGTTGGCCATCCTAAGATGTTCACTCAACTAGGTGTTTGAACCCGGGTCTTATCTAAGACCTTAGAGCCACCTTAAGTGTGATGGTACGAAGCAAGGCTTATAAAATAGTTGAGAGTTAAGACATTAAGTTTATGTAGTTTGATGTAAGGTTTCTTGTTAGACACATACATAACGAGATTGTTTTTGTTCTTGATGTGTGTCTACCAAACATGTTGATTCGTACTCCCGGAATTTGATTAATTTATTTATTGTATCACATGCTGAATGATTAAAACTTGACCTTGTTTTTGATTATGTATGGTATTAGTACCCCATCTCTCCGAGGCTATTCATTAGGAAGAACTAGGGTCCGTGATTGATTGATTATGAAATGTCTCTAGGAATAGTGACTCGTGTAGAGCTTCTTAATCCAGGGTCGTTATGCAATATCTTTTTATTAGGCGAAATCAATTTGTTTACATGTACTACTAAAAGGTCGTTTTTTGTTTAGATGGTTAGCACATACATTGAATGATTATCAATGAGTTATGGAGCCGTTGCGCAGTTAGATTTGAGATATCTAGTTTGTACTTTTGTGACAAACATTTGTGTACTTATGTGATCCTCTTTGATAGGTAGACTCGTGTTTTATGTCCTCCGTGTTAGGTCATGGGACAGTTGGAGAGGGCGCCCAAATATGACTTTGGAAAGACACCCGATGAGTTTGTGTATTAGAAATTGGTCTCTTTTTCATGTTTTTACATATAAAAGTGTACCTTCGGCTCTCCAAATCTTAGCCAGCTGGCGAGTCGCCCGGCTACGCAATTTAACAATCCACAACTATACGGAAAATGTGGATGAGTCAGAGGTACATAGGCATGGAATTCATGGTAAACGTGCTATGCAAATAAATGTTAAATCTAGGCATCAAAGTTTTTAAAGCTAGACATGTACCAAGTTATTAAGGATGTATCTCTGCATACAATGTGATTGTCATATTAACTGTATTTAAGGTCTTCATTAAATTTGATATCTACCTTTCCTTCCCGATTAGTGTAAATATAAACAAATTCTCCTCAGGAGAGTGCAGAACGATAAAGAAAAGTCTAATCATATAAGAGAAGTTCCTTAGCCTTTTATGTTGTTGGGTTCGACTAGCCCATTTATATCCTAGAACGATGAGTGGCGTGAGTGTGGCCCGTGAGGGACATTTTGGTCTTTTTACCAAAAGAGGAGGGATTTGAAATTTGAAAATTAGTATTTTTTTAGTAAGCATTAATGGCTAAATGTGAAATTTATGATATATATATTAGCATAGACTAGAGAGAGTAAATGCGATAAAACCAGAGGCGGACTAAACTAGGTTAACCTGAATTCGTGAGTGCTGTTTTTATTCCGGTGTGAAGAAAGGTTGGTTTCCTTCTACTAGAAAATTGATCAAAATTTTATTTGTTTGCATTTTGCAAGATCGGTGCCGTTTCTTGATTTTCTTTCTGTTTCTTGGTTGTATGATGCTTACATCACCGTCACTTATTTTTATTACCTTGATTCTCTTATGTGCTATGGACCTTCATGTTTTGACTCTTTTGACAATCAATTGTGCGAAAAATACTGTTTGAATACACTATTGGATATGTGTTTTAATGCTCTATCTAATACTTGACTTGTTTAGCAGTTTCTGTGTTCAGCATGCGTTTAATTGTTTTAGATTGTTTATTTATTACACTGTTACGGAGAGAATTTTAATTTGACCGAGCAGTATTTTGTGAATCAGCTCTGAATACAAATGCTTTATTGTTTTAATATATCTAATTGCAGATGAAAACGGGGTATTTTGTGTAAAGAATCTCATTACTGTATTAATCAAGCAATCTAAACAGTTGATCGATTTTTAAGCTGTTTTCAAAGAAGGATCTAAAAACCTAACTCGACTAATGGGTTATGGATGTTTGGGCGTGCCTTTAAAAATCAGTTTAGTAGTATTTAAAGAATTTCAGGTATGATTTGATTTTCTGATTAATTAAGGCGAAATAATAATATTATTGGAAGCATGTAATGAACTACCCAAGAATACTGATAACCAATATAGATGGAAATTTATCTAGGTACACTAATTTTAACATGCCCCTTATCTGGTTATCTGATTCTCGTTCTTCAAGTTGCTATAATCACTTGGAAACGTGCAACTCTTTTAACTATAAGCATAACGTATTCTTCTATTTGAGTCCCTACGAGATTGTAACTGGATTTACTTTACTTTTTTTTTGAGGTTCTTAGCAATGGAGAAGTCAAGGTTTGTTCGTTCTGATCCAAGCGTCCATGAAGTGATGCGACACCTGATGTCTGAGTTGACCCAAAGGTCAAACAGAGGGCAACCCCTTGTTCCAACTAGTCTAAGAAGGAGTGAACTGCAATATGACATGTTTATCCCTAGATACGAGGTATGTGCAAAAGTTGGTTTAGGGAGAATTTTCAAAATGTATTGTTTCGATGTGTGATTATAATGTTTAAGTTTGATAGTTGGGTGTACTGTATGTATTCTATCCACTGTCATGAGGTTTGTTCAGATTTTAAAATGATATTGCGTGATGACTTATTTCATTAAAAGATCAAAAATTAATACATAGATATTTGTTTATTGTATAATCTTCTTTTTTATGTGTAGATTCAGCACCCATCATCAGTTTCTATTGCTATGGCTGATCATCTGAAAATATTAGGGTAACTTTACATCACTTTCATTACAATTCTTATATTTTCTTTACACTTTTGTCCTTGTTTTATTTTTTTACAAGATACTTATATTTATTCATGATGATGTAGGTTTGTAGGAGGAATTTTCACCCAGATGTTTGTTAGAGACAAAAGGGTAAGCGTGAGTCATTTCTCTTAAGTTAGGTTCCATAATTTTATATAATGAAAAATTCATAGTCTATCAAATAGCTATAAGAAAAGGGAAGTATCTTTGATGATATTTATACGCTACATAGGTCATGTCTTGCTGATGTCGCTTTTTTAAAAAAAATAAAATCTTTGTAGGTTCAACTTCCTCGCAAGTTATCCTTTAAATTGGGCCGTTCCTTGTTCAACAAAGTGGGTACCGGGAAAGATCAGGTTATTTTCGTGACAAGTGTCTGTGTATCTCTTAAATCTGTATGACCTTATCTGTTAGAAACTCATAATTTAACTGTATGACTTAATTGACAGTGTGCGTCTAGCAGCATGGAAAATATGCAAAAGGTATTATTATTATTATTTTTTTTTTTCTCTTTAAGTTTGTTTATTGAACTCTTTTTAAATGACGATGATTTGACTTTTCACATCTCTGTCTTCAGAAAAATGATGATGATTTTTTGCCAGCTAGATATCTCAATGAATATAGCAGGTATGTGTATTTTCATACTTGGCATTATGATGATACATAGTTATACAATCTTACTAGAGGGGTATTTGAGTTTTCTTTCAATGCTAATGGGTCAATCAGGCAAAATAGACTTTTCAAAAAGAAAAAGAGGCTAGTTAGAAAAAACTTGGCTAAAAAGAAGCGCCCCAAACATTAAGTAAAGGGCATAATTAAGTGTGTATGACTTCTTGATTGTATTATTCACACATACACACACAAATGTTATTTTAATATTTGTTTTTACAGATTTATAAATGAAATTATGAAAAGAAAGAGATGAAGCTGGGCAACTCAACACAACCTAACATATTTAAACTGTTTTTTTTCGTAAAATATAAGACTCATTAATTTCCTGCTTCTCACAGTATTTTTTTTTTTTTTTTTTGAAAAGCAGAGAAATAACAAATATAGACAGAGCCTCAAAAAGAGGCACACAAAGAACCCAAAAAAAATGTACAGCACTTGGAAACACCAAGAAGAGAACAACACCAGACAAACAACACCACTACCAATACTACCTATACAACCGAGCTAAGAAAATAAGTGAAAAGGCCTAGAGATCCAAACATCCCAGTTACCCGGTTTAGACCCAAGCCGGGCAGAGATCCACGTCCGAGATAACCTTTGGATAGACGGGAAAATATCTTCCTCCTTAATCTTTGGGGAAGAATCTGCCGAAGCATTCACGATCCTATTCCTCCACTTCCATATCGCCCATAAAGATATTTGGAAAACACCATGAAGGACTTTACCCATCTTCGAATTTCCAGCCGGATCAATGTTTCCTCTAGCAATATCCGAGATCAAGAAGGATGGGAAAGTCACTGGACTTGCTAAATTCCACCAGCACCACACTTTCCTCCAGATGGGGAGGACGAACGGGCAGTTAATAGCACAATGGTCCAAGTCCTCGATGGCATGCTCACAGAAAGGACAAGCCGAGGACTCCAGCATAATACCACGAGATGAAAGATTAGCACGGGTAGGCAATCTATTTAAAGAGGCCCTCCAAACGCAAATGTTTACCTTACGCGGAATCCAAGAATTCCAGAGATGGTGACTGCCGACACTATGATCAGCAAGGAGGAGGTTTTGAATCCTTTACTTATGAATATTTAAACTGTTAAGCAGGTTGAAAGCCGTTCAAAATCCATTGTTGCATGCGCCTTCCTAATTTGAATTTTTATCCGAAAAAATGTGACAGTCGAAGCGACATGCTCCTTCAATTTCTGCTAAAAAATGAACCGTTTCAACCTGAATGTTATGACCCGTCAGTCCATCACCCAAACTGCTGCCCATCTTTCAACTTGTAAGTTTTTCACATATTTCTTCTTTTTGTTTGCAGTGTTGCTGAAACAAGGCTTAGAAAGTTGCAATTGGAGGTTGGTTCTGCCTCCATGGCTCGTAGTCAGAACAAGAGAAAAAGGGTTACACCAAGGAAACGATGTTTGAAGGATTGCTAAATGCAAATCGATAGAGTATTGCATTTGATCTGGTTGTTTCATTATGCAGAATGTAGCTTTATGTGTGTGCGGGATTTGTTTTGAATTATGTGGTTTGCTCTTTCTTTCTTGAAACTATTGTAGGAGCTTTTGTTGCGCTACAGGTTGCTTTTTATGTTTTATATGAAGCTTAATTAGGATTTAAAGTACTTGGGTCATGATTGTTGTGTTGCTTCTTATCGTATTGAGCTTAAAAAAAATAGGCTCTTACTAAATAAAGCTTTTCAAGTAAAATTTAACTCAAATGATAAGCTACTTTAAATAGCTTATAAATAAACTTTTAGTTTTACATTAGAGCTCTACAGGGTTAACTTTTGGCATTTGGTTGGGTAAAAAATCCTTTTGTTCAAAATTAGATAATATGTGTAATGATTTTAAAGAACATATCGTATGATTTTAAAGAGCTAGTTATTACAAAAATTAATCTATCTTTTGAACAAAGTGCTTTAGAAGGTTATTGTGCTCTAGTTAACAGTTGGGGTGAGTCTTGACTTGTTTGGCCTAGCTTGGCTCTGTTTAACATATTCGATTCTTAGATAAATGTTCCGATATTGAGCTCGAATATGCTAATTCATAAGTAAGTAACTTTGAGTTGCCCACCCTACTAAGAATTCTTATTATGAAGTAGTTTTAAAGCTTAATTTTGTTCTCTTATTAGATTTACTTGACCTTGCTACTACAGCTGGGCTTTGTATATCGGGTTCTAACAGCGAAAGGATGTGAACTTAATCTATATTAAAGGTAGAATATAGGGATTTATATTTGTGAGTATACTCTTAGATTCTGATTAGCCATTTAGTAATCTCCCAGAATATAAATTAGTTGCACGTAAAAGATATGTCACCGTACTTTTGCTCGAGTCTTCATCTTTAGTTTTTGGTACACATGTATATTGAACTCAAAAATCAAGATGACATACTTGGTCCATGGCCTTGCTGCCTTTAGTTTACTATCGGAATCATTTTATTTGCTACAATCTTGATATTTAGTGAGAAATTAAATATGCTGCCCGTGCAACAAGTTTAACAGAAACTGATCAAGTAATTAGCTTCAGGGCAAGTGAAAGTACTTGATGCATCATCAAAAGCATAGCTATATGAATGAGGACACCCGCTCTTGAAATATTGCGAGTAATTTGTCGGCTTGCAGGTGTTAGGATTTTGAAACTGCCCGGAGCAACAATACTCAGGTGCATGATAAGCAGTGCATCCACTCTTACATGCCACAGTCTCACCATCATTCCCTTTAACTTGCAAATCAGAGGGGCAATTCTGGTTCAAGTTTGCGTCACAGACAACACTTTGGCATAGGCCCGCGTCATCATATGGCAATATTGATATAGGCATATTGTAACCATCCACAAGGCTCACATCATAGAAATCAAGTGGGCTGTCGAGGGTAACCTCAGCTAGAGTAGCTGGTGGTACACCACCAGCACCTCGGCAATAGAGCCCACTTCCACAATCTCCAGTTTCGCAAGTTCCCTCACCATTAGCGTTGAATGTGCATCCACTTCGGCCCCAAAAGCGGCCTGACCATCCTGTTGGGGTTGTCACAAATGTTGATTCTTGATGTTTAAGCTCAAGACCACCTTCCATGAGTACAGGCCGCCCACCAGAAGGTTGGATCCCAGGCCATATGGTCTTGTTACATCTGTTTTGTAATGTAAAAACTGCTGCATCAGTACCTGCAATGATAATTGCTTAAGTAATAGTTATAGTCCCAACACAGATAATCTAAAAATGACCAATGAATTTGTTGTTATTACCCAAAGAAGACAGAAGTAAACCAAAAAAGAAATGTAAAAAAGCCATAAAAGAAAGAGAGAATGAAATGTACATGAGTTAGAGGCACATTTATATGACATTTTATTGTATTATAAGTTTAAGGAGGTTACGGTCATGCAAATGTACTGCAACACAAAGACTGCTAATTTTCTCTATAATATAGGGAGGGCAGCACTCTTTAAGCTTTATCGTCATTTCCGCTTCTTTTATCTCCCGATCTTGTTCTCTCTGATATGTATCACTTCAGTTATTATAGTTTGTAATAGCTTTTATTTTCGTCATATAATTTTCAATCTAAAAGACACACTGTATTGTTCTAGAATACTTTTAGACTCATTTGTACCCATTTTGATAATCGTAGTGCAATTATGCAAAGACCGCCTCTGGAGCACTAGACTTCAAGGTTAAAGATTAATCTTGCTTAGTAAGCAGCGGATCCATCATTATTATAAAACATCATATTGTATCTTGATGGTATAGGTCATTATGATTTTTTAATTATCTGATAGAGTTTTTACTTCTCAGTAACCAACGTATACCAGAAGAGCTAATCGATACAACGAGATCCACACATATAACCTGAGTTAATTCCATGGGAGAACATAATATAATTCTCGTATCAGTGTAATGTTTGAAACCAAAAAGACTATGTTCCATCATCAATCCAGTCCTGTTCATGTACATTGTTAACTGTTTCTTACTAACAAATATACCTCTTAACCTCTGTTACTAAATTAGATGTCTTGTGTTTCTCAGATAGTGATCTGGTTGATGGGATTTGGGATGCTGTGGATAAACTATTGATGGTAGAGACGACATTTTATTATCTGACAAAATATAGATTAGCTTCTATGTACATTATGCGGGAGCTTTACCCTTCATGTGGAAACATGAAATCAAATTGCCTTCTCATATGGGCTATGAATGTTGGACATCCTTTTCTAATTGGTTACGGGTGTTAAATATATTTTTTCATACAATTTTGGGTATCGAAGGTAATCTCCTAGTATAACAAATGTGCAGTGGCTTGTCTCCATTAGTAATTTAGTACATCAAAATATAGGAACTAGCCGTAGTGACTTAAAATTAGGACTACCATCAAAATAACTCCTGCTAACCGAACATTAACAATTTTTCTCACTGATTGGTTTTGAATCATTTATTCTCGGCAGGTGTAGTTTCAGTATGGTTATACTGTATCCGAGTTTAGATAACGCTTAGACAACATTTACAGAAAACATAAATCAACACAGTGACACGCTATGACTAGGAAAATTTATAGAACCAGATCACATATAATGCTGAATGAGATGTGTCACAAAGTTAGTTAATATATTTCTTTGAAATAATGCAGGACAATTATAAATTATTACATATAATGTAACCTTGAAATAGAGTGAATAATTAGAAAGAGCTTGCTTGTAACTATGTTAACAGAATATGACCAAGTAATTCGATTCTCTGCAGGTGAAAGTACTAGTTTGGTCATCAAAAATATATGTGTAAACAGTAGGGCAAGACCGCTTGAAATATTGCGAGTATTTAGTCGGCTTGCATCTGTTAGGACTTTGAAAATTCCCGGTGCAACAATGTTCTGGTGTCTGAAAAGCTGTGCATCCACTCTTGCACGCAACAGTCTCTCCACGATCCCCTCGCACCATCAGATTCGGTGGGCAATGTAGGTTCAAGTCCGTGTCACACCTAATACTTGGGCACACACCTTCGTCGTCATATGGGAATATCGAGATTGGCATATTGAATCCGTCCGTGAGGCTCACATCATAAAAATCCAATGGGCTGTCAAGGTTGAACTCAGCTAACGAAGCTGGAGGTTCACCAACTGCACCATTGCAGTAAAGGCCATTTCCACAGTCTCCAGTTGTGCAAGTTCCATCACCATAAGCATCAAATGTGCACCCGGTTCGACCCCAGATGCGGCCTGACCATCCTCTTGGGGCTGTTATGTTCCTTGATTGTAGAGGGTTCAGCTCAAGACCACCATCCATGAGTTGTGGTTGGCCTCCTGTAGCTTGGATTCCGGGCCATATAGTATTGTTGCATCTGTTTTGCAATGTAAATACGATTGCATCAACACCTGAAATAAAAATACGAAACACTAAAATATCGAGAAAAAAACTAAATTAAGGACTAGCTTTTGACTTAGCAGTATCAAAATGTCTATCAACCAATAAGTTGCGGACTTGCGGGTTTAAGTTTCTACTATAAACAACGCCGTTACAAAAATATTTAATTAGTACCTAATGTGGACAGAAGTAGGACAACAGCAAAATGTAGAAAAGCCATTAAGGATTTAGGAATGAAATGTGCATGTTTTAGAGACACAATAATTTATAGATGAATATGTAGAAATATTTGATGAAACGCCAACTTCATGTTGTTACAATTTCTGCAAAATTATAGGGTATGCAGGTGTGCAACACAAAGACTGCCAGCCTCACTAACAGATTTATTATCTTAACATTTTAGAAAACTGGGAATATAATAGGAGAAAATATTGGAACCAAGATAATTTGTTTTATGGTGGAACCTGTTCACTAATACGATATCGATTGAATCAGTTAAGAGGTAGTTTCATTTTGTATTTACTATTTAGTCTCATACTAAATCAAGAAAACTGAATCAGTTAAGAGGTAGTATCAAGTATGGAACATAAACAAGAACTCAATATACATAACAAGCCGAACTTAAGCTTAAGAGGTGTTGTGATTTTAGAACAAGTTAACTAATTAACCTCTACGAGTACGCAGCGGATATGGATCTAGTTAACGCAATTATGTTAAGCACGTAATTAATAAACAAATAATTAATACAATAATTAATTAATTAAAAGAGATATAGAAAACCTAACCTTGCTTGGTAATTGATCTCTAGTAACGGAACAAGAAACCAAAACGAAACTAAGCACCTAAAATAGATGTCTCAATGAGTATCACACACAAACCCGATAACGTATACGTTCGATATAGAAGCTAGTCGAGAACGTAATAATAAACCAATCAACAAGTGACAAATACTTGAATAATTCATGAACAAGAAAAACCACCCAAGTAGCTAGTTTGTATTCTGCTCATGAACTACAACATCTCAAAAGCTGTTTTCAACAATTACCAGATATCGGACAAAAGCTTGTCCGATATCACCCTTTGTATTTTGTCCGAGAAGTATGCCACAACCAGGAATAAATAATAAAACCTTCATCTTGCTGCCAAACGAGTTAAACCAGTAACTTGGAACAAGAAGAAACCTCCAATCAATCTAACACCTAAACCCTTGAATCATTACAAGTTTAGGAGTTATAAAACCAAAGCAATCCCTAATCGATTTACAAAGAAAACGACAAGAAATCTGAGCAGGAAGCGGAATCAGTTGGAGTAGAACTTACGGATATGTTAACTGTCGCATGTTAGGATCATCAGGAAGTGTAAGGAAGTTTTTCTTTTGTAGCAAAAAAAACAACGCCCTTTAGCTTGGGTCCTTGCTTGATCAACAAGCTTCAAGCCCAAGCCTAAAACCCCTTCTTCCCTTTGCCCAAACGGTTGGAGTATCTAGGCCCATGGCAGCCAACCAAACGACCCACTGAGTTACATAAACAAGCCCATGTGTCGTTAACAGTGATCGGGTCAAGATTCATGCATAACGGGTATAATATAATTCAAGTATTAAAACGTTCGTCACGTATACTCGTGTCTATCGTGTGTGCCCCCATCGGCTCACACACTTCTAGTCGTTTACGTGTGTTTATAAATCCCACAAACCAACAGCTCCCACTTGGAAGTTGGTGTGTCGAATGGCACACAAAACTAACGACGGAAACGCCTAGCAAACGCTCTCACTCGTCTTTTAACTAAAAGTGTCTGAGAGAATAGTTTCGTAAAAGTTTCTCAATAGCATGGTCATTCAATGTCTTGCTCTAATCATCCTTTGTTATAGATACCATTAAACCATGGATTATGGATCTCAAATCATTCCATATAGTTTAACCATTTAGAATCTCGTTATAGATTTTAATCAGATATACCAAATGTAATCAAGAATTATCTTGCATTACCCTTTAGGTTTGGCCAAACAATTATCTGATTAAATATGGAGAGGCTCCATGGTATCTTTCTGCACATGTCAAGTGGAGTAACAAATCCTTTATTGACTACAAGTGTTGTGGATGCTGCTTCACATCACTCCGAAATATAGCTTTTATAACTACCTTGTTCAGATAGCGTTTTGCGTATACTTACAAAAAATGATATCCACACATAACAGAACTTACTTGCATCTCAAGTCTAAGGACGAAGATAACAAACAATTTTCAATATTTTACTTATGACAAGGATCCAAAAGTAAATGTTTCAAAGTTGGGGAATCCAGTATGCATCTCTAGTGAATACATATGAGTTTGGCGGGAACAATCCACATTCTCGTTAGAATATAACCAACACTCACATTTGCCTTATCATAACAATATTCCCATATTGTTAACTGACAATGGACATATTTAGAATTATAAAATTATTCAAGGATTAAACATGCAAATATAGGATAACAATTATTATATGAATGAATAACAAATACCAAGTATCTTTATTCATCATAAAGTAAAAATTGTCTATCGATCCCAATTATCCAAATACTAAAACAGATATGCATGAAACTCATTTAGTAAGTTGAACCATAATGTTTCTAACATTCTCAACCTTTCTTTAAAAGAAAAACCAAATAGTCATCTGAGTAAACTTTCCGGATACTTGTTTAAAATTTCACATATAGTGAGTGATTTGAAATATAAGATGAGTGTCTTATCTCATAGGCTCATACTATTGCAAGAGTTATAGTATGGAGATGTCGTCTTACCTTGCATGAGGTATTAGAAAACAACGACATACTGACATGCATCTTTACAGTTTCTAAAAGTGTAAAGTATTCTCATTCCTTAATGTGTAATGCAACAATGCTCTATGTTGAGCATAACTAGTCAACAGATTCATCATAAAAGATGAAATCCTACTACGACTAGTATTAATAATCCTCTAGCATCACTTGTTCTTATACAATACTATGCTTTATAATTCGTAAACATTTATAAAAACAATAATCTAAACACTCTCAATTAGATATTGTTGTTGTCAGCTCATTTTGTTCTTGTACAAAAGCAACAACTAGTCTTATACACAATATAATATATATACATGATAAATCCTCAGTTAAAACAACATAAGTTTACATCCACGTAATATATTGCATTTGTGTCAGACTTAATTACTCTAAGTGAAATATACCATTTAAGACTTGCTTAAATGATATAATGCATTTGTGTCAGACTTAATTTTCCGCATTTGTTTATTCTAGATAAACATTTATTCCAAGGTTGTTTGTTTTATTTCCTAAATTCAAGTGAAGTTTCATTCCAAGCTTAAGGATCAATGTCTAGCTTAAATAAAATGATATCTTCAACATGTAAAATTTAAGGAAAAACACAATGCTCCCACTCAATGTCGGATGTACTTGATAACGCTACACGCGTCGTTCGGGGTCAAAGGAACTTCCTTTTCTTCGAGCAAGTTTTATAACACCCTAGGCAGTGAACCTAATCGTTGTAGTGTAGTATTAGGGTAAGCCACGGGTATTGATATCGTTCTCTAGGGGAATAGGAATGCCAGTGAGAAGTTACTACGCTAAAGTTAGGGTTGAGGAAGATTATTTTTTTTTCTTTTTTTATATTTTTAAGGAAAGAAAGGTACGAATCTCGGGGTTTGGATTTGGGGGTTGGTATTTCTACCGATTACTCTACTTATCTAATTATCTAATCTAAGGTGTATGTAGTCTATGTCTAATTATTGTGTGCTCGTATGATAGTTTAAAGATGTGTTTACTTAGGTTTTATTACTCCTTAATTATCTCCTATTGATGGTTGAATTGTCACGTCCTTATTCTTAATCGCGTTGTGTGTCTAAAGTCGTAGGGTATGCGTTTGTCCCTAACTCTTTAAAACTACCAAAGGGTCTCGTCTACAAAATCTCTAGGAATTATAAACTCTAACTCT
Source organism: Chrysanthemum seticuspe (assembly GCA_019973895.1). Taxonomy (NCBI): domain Eukaryota; kingdom Viridiplantae; phylum Streptophyta; class Magnoliopsida; order Asterales; family Asteraceae; genus Chrysanthemum; species Chrysanthemum seticuspe. Next base: position 36,182,557 of record BPTQ01000007.1, read on the forward strand.
AAGGTACTCTTTGGATGGTTTAGCCTACAACTACTCTAGGTGTTATAGTCTAAGGTTCACAAAGATTAATCAAGCATTAACTACACAACGAATGACCTATCGCATTACTAGATCATTAACAATTAAGATAAGAGACAACCAATCAATATTCAATAATTAAGTTTCATATTCCCTAAGCAAACACACAAGTAAATTAGCCGGACATGGAGAACATGCAAGCATACACACAAGTAATTGAAGACATAATTGAATTAATGAAGTAAAACACTTATCTTGAGTAAGATAGGGTTTGGAACCCTAAAATATTGTACAAGACAACCTTGGTTCGGTTTAGGTTTTTACTCCAAAAGACTACACACTAAAACTGAAAAATTCGGATTCTATATATAAGATTACAATCGCGACGGCGTCACCTTATGATTTGTGACGCCGTCGGGTCGCCATCAATAGGGTTTCGTCTTGGCCACGTTAGTCTTGCGACGGCGTCACCTTATGCTTGTGATGTCGTCCCCTTCAGTCTCTGACGCCGTCTGGATCAAATCTAGGCCGTCTGAGTTGCGACGACCTACTCTTTTAAAGCCTGACACCGTCACTTGAAAATAAGCAATTTGGCTACTGAGCCGTCACAAAAGTGATGCGACGGCGTCGCAGTTAAGCAGTGACGCCGTCCCCTTGTGTTTCAGTAGCTTGAGTGTCTCGATTCTTGACTTTGGCCATTTTCTTCGTATATCCGCGCCTTTTCGTCCAAATAAGTGCCATTCCAGCAATTTGCCTTCAAGAGACCTAAAAAGTGAAAAGGAACGATATTAAGTAATAACGGATACAAAAGTGATCAAATACGGGCTTAAACGACCCCTCAAAAAGGTACATTTCAAAACCTTATCAAATATCCCTACACTTGGTATTTGCTTGTCCTCAAGCAAATGTGCTTTTAGCCAATTAATTTATAAGTTAGGGGTCATGAAGCATTGGTTTAAAACAATCCACAACACATATAAGCCCTGCAAAAGTCATAACAAGCACGAAAATTACATACTAGCACCTCACATGGGGTGTTTGGATACTCACATCTCTCGGGTGTATATGAAATATAACAAGTTGGAAATGGAAGATAAACACTCATTAACCGGTCCTAGTACATAGATTACCATAGGCTTGAGAATAGATCAAACCTCCATCGCTTTGGCGTAAGCACCTAGGAAAGACTATCAAAGAGGTCTTTAAAGGGTTGTAATGTTAGGCTTACGATAGGGAAACAAAGGGTTTGGTGGGATAGGCTATTTAGTGGTGGCAAGTCAAAAATCTTTATGTTACAAGCATACGAAGAATGGCGTTGCTAAGCCAAGACTCGACACTCTAGACTCTAGATAACTGAAACAAACAAACATGAATTTAAAGATAGATGTAGGATGGTAGCCCGTATGTTTTTTTTTTTTTTTTTTTTTTTCATACACTTTTACTCTACCATACTCTACGGTAACATCAAAATGATAGGGATTTATAGGCACATCCCTACACTTGAGTTTTTATTACTCTAACACTAATTTGACCCGAATTGAAAAGATCAAAACACTTGGAGTACATTATTACGTAAATAAGAGAATTTGAATTAACGTTCCCTTCCAGTCATTTCATAAACTTTAACTTTTCTCATGAGTCCCAATCGTCCCAAAAGTGTGTACAAAGGATATGACTCGACTTAGCAACTCATGCAAGAAACTAGATAATTGAACTAAGGGTTTTTAGGGTGATAACAATAATGCACTAAAAGTGAGTGCATACAAGGTAGGCTAAGGCGATTTGGGTGTACATTTGGGGGTAGGGTGTAAACAATGCTCTTCATTGATATTCCGGAAAAACCGAAACATCACGAGAACCGCAAAAAGGATAGGCTCTGAGGGGTTAACTAGGGGTATCGTGTACTAAAGATGAGTACAACGCAAGGGTGTGGGGGAATTACTCAACCGATGTGGAAGAAGTAATTATATTACGGGTATCAAACAAGGGTTATCCTAATGCCTCTTATCATTTAGTTATTCCTAACTACACAAGTGTAGTCTTACTAGCGATCTCGGGATGCATCACAAAACAAGTTCTAGAATCTATTATACTACCGGTTCACACACTAAGCATTAAAGATGAATGCTTTAATTCCTACTAATCTAAGGGCGATCCTCACATTTTGGGTGGAATTTAGGTGGTAAAGGGTTTTTGTACTAGTCATGCAACTTCCTATCCGTGAGACGCTTTTGTTAAGACTAATGGCCCACTCCTATATGTCATGAAAAATTTTAAATTTGGTGCCAAAATTACCCTAACCAACATTTTCTCATGGTTTATTACACAAATACAATTGGACAAAGCAAATAGTCAAGGATAAGCATAGTTTCAAAGTTCCCGTTTTATTTTCCCTCCCTACAATTAAACTGAACATTGTCCCCAATGTTCCCCGAAAGTATCAAAGTTATGATAATAGAAGGTGATTAAAAACGAAAGAGACTAATACTCCCCTGATTAGCTCGGTAGGATCCGTGTAAAGTGGTGGTTAAATCCTTTTCAAGAAGAATGTATGCGTGAAAAGCTCCTTCCAATCTTATGTATCTTCTTCTTAATAAATTAAACCTGCACACTTGAAGAAAACAAACGAAACCTTCGCGTAAAATCAGCGGTAATAATATATATAAGACTCTATTAAACTAGGATATAATGCTTATGGAATGGATGTTTACAGAATTTCTGGAAAATTAAGACCTGGAAAATTCCAAAAATTTATAAGTAGCTCAGAAAACGAGAAAAAAGTAATATGTTGTTTTTACTCCTTCCTGACGCCGTTAGGTTGCGATCCTGACGCCGTCAGGTTATTCTGACAAAAACTGGTCTGCAATTTTCTGGAAAAAATTCTGGAAAATTTACATCTTTAGAATCTGGAAAAATTGCTGCAAAACATCCATTATGACTCGATACAAGCATTTGACTCGAACAAACACACATATATATCTTTTAATTAATTGTTATTCTCATATTCACGTTTCTTTTGAAAACGTGTGTAATCCTCCTTACACTTATCCTTTATGTAAAATACCTTTATATGCAGTTAAGACGAGGTTAAAAACAAAATAAAGCATTTTTACAAATTTAAACATGAGAATAAGCAATCAATAAAATATATATGACACTAATAAGCAAACAATTAAGCATGGGTTGCCTCCCACGAAGCGCTTTTCTTTATTTATGAGTCTTGTAGCTAGACTCGTAGTCGTGCCCTTACGTGACTTCATTACCTTCACCTTCTTCCTTCTGACGGTCTATAGTGGTTGGTTCCATGTTATAGAAGTGCCCTATGATACACCTCTCTAAGAGTTCGTCCTCTCCCCACTCATTTCTATATTCCGGTCCTAAGTTCAAGCAATCCTTATAGAAACCGAAAATCTTGGCCATAACATAATCCACTCCTTTCTTTTTATCCTCCTCATTCCTATAATAGACCGACAGTTTAAGTTCCTTTTCATCATTATAGAGTGATGAAAACTTCTCAATCTTAAACGGCATTTGGTAAGCTATGTCATCGGTCTCATCCTTGAATCGCACTATTCCTAATGAGGGATCATAAGTCATCCCGGTGTTTTCTATGAAAGGTTTTCCTAGAATAACATGGGATAAGCTAGGATCTATGGCCGTGCTAATATCATCCACAATTATGAAGTCCGTAGGAAACGTGAAACTACCTACATAAACGGGCAATCCCTTAATTCTACCAAGAAAATTGCACCTAACCCTAGGATTATCGGGGTCTTGCCTAGTTGGGATAGGCTTCTTCATTACCCAATTATAGTAGGTGCTAGTCATTATGTTTATTGGTGATTTGCGGTCAATGTAGGCCTTTGCCACGAAAAGGTGTCCTATGCAACATGGTATGTTAAGATTCCAAGGGTTCCCAAACTTGATTCTAGGGCTTTTCCTAACATACATGTGACGGAGGTCATGCACTAAGTGAGGGTGGCGAGATAGCTCTTCTTCCATGGGAAATTTATTGAAATAGTCATTGGCTACTTTATCTACTTCCTTGGTTGTTTCATTATCCTCAAGTATATGGTCATTTTCGTCATTTGTTCTATTAGGTTTCACTAAGGTGACGGTATTGACGAATTGGACGTGTTTAGCTAATTTACTTGGGTCCTTAATCTCTACACCGGAAGGCTCGGGAGTTGAGATAGAATTAACCTTCCTATCACTATTGGTCATGGCTTTCAAGAGGCTATCTATCTTCCTATCCATCTCGGCTTATTGTTGGTTAAAACGGTCTGAGAGCTTAGCTATTTGAGCTTCTTGGGATGCGACTAGGTGTTGCAACATCCCCTCAATGTTTTGTTGGTTAGGGCCGTGAGATGGGGGCCATGAGAAATCATTGGAAGTGAATTCTTTGGTTTGCCCCCAATAGAAGTCGGGCTTGCCCTTCCAAGCTTCTCGGGTATCATTGAAATTCCTAGGTCCAGGTGTTGTAGAGAATCTTCCTCCTGTTCCATTTATACGCGAGGATGCGTAGTCAACGGAAGCATGTTCGGGGAATCGGGTGCAAGTGCGCGTGTTATGAGGATCACTACACGGCTCAAACGAGGAAGAAACATTGTTCACATGGCGTGAAGACTTACGATTTTCGTAGGAGCTCATTAGGAATTTTACTTGATCTTCAAGCTCGATCATCCTACGGTCGGAAGAATGTAAGTCAATTGGAGGCAAGGAGATTGCCTTAACGGTTTTGGGCAACTCACGGGGGTCATTCCAACTTTCGTTGTCATAGAGAGCAAGGTCCTCTATTATACCCCATGATTCTTCCGCGGTGAGATCACTAAGTTTTACACCGGCCGCTTGGTCAATGGATCGCTTGGTGGGGAAGTTGACATGATCATAGAAAAGTTGGACTTGGAGCCAAAGATCAATGCCGTGATGAGGGACTTTATGAAGCAAGTCCTTGAATCGAGTCCATGCATCGTAGAGAGATTCACCTTGACGTTGTTGGAACATCAAGATGTCATTCCTAAGCTTAGTGGTTCTCCCCGGTAGGAAAAATTGAGCAAGAAAGCGAGAGGTGAGATCATCCCAACTTGAGATGTAGCCGGCGGGAAGTCGCTCAAGCCAATTACTAGCTTGGTCCCGTAGAGAGAATTGGAAGAGACGCAGACGCGTGGTCTCCCGAGTAGTAGCATCAAGGTTGATGAAATCGAAAATTTTAAGGAAATCCTTAAGATGCTGATTAGGATCTTCGGAACGAAGTCCATGGAATGCACATCCGTTTTGCACCAACCGGATGGTGTCGGATCGCAGGGCCGTAGTTTGGGCTTGGTCGGGAAGCTCAATGGTGTTCCTATAGGCTAGGTGGCTTGGTCTCGAGTATTCACCAAGAGTACGGGCTCTTGGCGGGTCATTTGGTGGTAGGTTGATGAATGGTGGTTGGTTATCACCTTCCATGATGAAAAGTGATGGGATTACGAACAAAGGTCACGAAGAAGGGGGATAGACTATGGGAAAGCTAAAAATGAGAAAAAATTTTACTTGATAGGAATCAAGCAAAGAAACCTAAACGAGGTGGACTACTAACTAGCTATTCTATTCCCCGGCAGCGGCGCCAAAAACTTGATAACGCTACACGCGTCGTTCGGGGTCAAAGGAACTTCCTTTTCTTCGAGCAAGTTTTATAACACCCTAGGCAGTGAACCTAATCGTTGTAGTGTAGTATTAGGGTAAGCCACGGGTATTGATATCGTTCTCTAGGGGAATAGGAATGCTAGTAAGAAGTTACTACGCTAAGGTTGGGGTTGAGGAAGATTATTTTTTTTTTCTTTTTTTATATTTTAAAGGAAAGGAAAGGTACGAATCTCGGGGTTTGGATTTGGGGTTGGTATTTCTACCGATTACTCTACTTATCTAATTATCTAATCTAAGGTGTATGTAGTCTATGTCTGATTATTGTGTGCTCGTATGATAGTTTAAATATGTGTTTACTTAGGTTTTATTACTCCTTAATTATCTCCTATTGATGGTTGAATTGTCACGTCCTTATTCTTAATCGCGTTGTGTGTCTAAAGTCATAGGGTATGCGTTTGTCCCTAACTCTTTGAAACTACCAAAGGGTCTCGTCTACAAAATCTCTAGGAATTATAAACTCTAACTCTAAGGTACTCTTTGGATGGTTTAGCCTACAACTACTCTAGGTGTTATAGTCTAAGGTTCACAAAGATTAATCAAGCATTAACTACACAACGAATGACCTATCGCATTAATAGATCATTAACAATTAAGATAAGAGACAACCAATCAATATTCAATAATTAAGTTTCATATTACCTAAGCAATCACACAAGTAAATTAGCCGGACATGGAGAACATGCAAGCATACACACAAGTAATTGAAGACATAATTGAATTAATGAAGTAAAACACTTATCTTGATGTAAGATAGGGTTTGAAACCCTAAAATACTGTACAAGACAGCCTTGGTTCGATTTAGGTTTTTACTCCAAAAGACTACACACTAAAACTGAAAAATTCGGATTCTATATATAAGATTACAATCGCGACGGCGTCACCTTATGATTTGTGACGCCGTCGGGTCGCCGTCATTAGGGTTTCGTCTTGGCCACGTTAGTCTTGCGACGGCGTCACCTTATGCTTGTGACGCCGTCCCCTTCAGTCTCTAACGCCATCTGGATCGAATCTAGGCCGTCTGAGTTGCGACGACCTACTCTTTTAAAGCCTGACACCGTCACTTGAAAATAAGCAATTTGGCTACTGAGCCGTCACAAAAGTGATGCGACGGCGTCGCAGTTAAGCAGTGACGCCGTCCCCTTGTGTTTCAGCAGCTTGAGTGTCTCGATTCTTGACTTTGGCCATTTTCTTCGTATATCCGCGCCTTTTCGTCCAAATAAGTGCCATTTCAGCAATTTGCCTTCAAGAGACCTAAAAAGTGAAAAGGAACGATATTAAGTAATAACGGATACAAAAGTGATCAAATACGGGCTTAAACGACCCCTCAAAAAGGTACATTTTAAAACCTTATAAGTACTCAAGAATTATCTTAATTCAATCAGAATCATATTGTAATTAAATTCAAGATTTCATCTCTTAGATGCACGATATAATCCAAACTTGGATCGCTTAAATTTGTATATTACATAAAGATTATGTAGATTCATAACCCTTTTGATTACACACCGTCCTCGCAAAAGGTAATCAGAGTTATAAAATCTAATTGTTATATTCAACATACAAATCACATGTATGACAATTAAATATCTTTACATAATTAATGCATGTACTATATAAGAAAATTTAATCACAGTCAATTGCTTAGGTATGATTAAAAACTTCTTATAAAATGCCAAACATTAATATGTATACAATTTTGTCCTTATGAGTCATTCTACAAAAGAAACTCATTCCAACCTCATAGGTTAACTGTTAGGCGAAATAACAATCAATCAAAAACTTGATTTGCCTTTTAAGGACTGCATCTTGTCATTCATAGTTCTAAAACATTTATCAGATTCAAGATGTGATAGTATATTTTAGTAGTTAGCTGATTTACAATAATCTCCTAACTTATATCCCTCAGCATTGATATTAAAAATATCACTTCAGGTGATGAGACATCCTTGCGGATTTATGAATGAGAGTAATCATTATACTTCAGTTAACATTTTCATGTTTAACCTTAGTATGACATTAATAAGTGAATTTTAGAAGGTTAAATATTTTGTTCTCAAAAACTTTGAGATATGTATATACTCCCACTTACTTTTGTAAGTAGAGACAATTCTCTAAATACTAAGTATTTAAGCAACAATAAATTGTTCTTTATTTGGAACCACAAAATACATTTTAAGTTCTTATCTTTAGATTTGTTAATAAAATGCTACATAAGATTTTAACAAATTCAGAACTTAAATTAAGACATAATTGAATTCCTTCCAACAAATCAAATTAGGGTTTATAGAAAAACTCTAATTTAGTATCACTCTTTAACCAAAAATTCTAACAACAATTTTGTGTTTCGTCAAGTTAGGAAGAACACCAAAACTACAATCTTCAATCTAGGAAGTGTAGAATAATCAAAAATCCAAAAGGGTTTATGATTCAATTGCTTTTAGTGGAAAAACTAAAATCCCTAATGAATTAGGGTTTTTAGTTATGGGTTGTCTTGAATACCTTCTAGGTTTGAAGTATATTGAGTGTATCCATGACACACGCAATTGCTAACCTTGATATGTTTTTGGAGGTAGAGCAATTAAAGCTATCATGAACCCAACAATGTGAATAAGGTTTGATCTAACACATTAGACATACCATAATGAAGTGGTATCCTATGAGTTATTAGAATTATGAAACTATATCAGAATTCTATAGATAACTTAATTCTCTTTTGAACAAATACTTGTCAATTGGGTCAAGCCAAATTGCATATAAAGTATTTATGAACCAAGTGCATGCTATAATGTATATTCATTGAATAATAAAAGAACCTTATGTTCACGTGTTCACAAGAAGACAGAACTGTTCAAGTATTATATGTTCATGTGTTTACAAGAAAACAGAACATGTCAATAATACGTTATAAGTCTTTGAATAATTCAAAGGCCTAATGATTATGTGTTAACTAGAAAACATAACAATTATACTATATATACTTTATGTTATAAGTCATTGAATCATTCAAGGACTTTATAATTATATCTTAACATGTAAGCATAATTATACTTACAAAAGTAATCACAAACGCAAACACTTGAGTTTTATAGTAATTTCAAGTTAATTTTATACTTCATAATTATGATCATTATCATATAACCATAATTATGTTGACTTATGTTGACTAAAACATGTAGTCAAATGTTGAAGTATCTTTACACTATATCATGACATTTGAATGTAGTAGGGCAACAAACATCTAGCGTATTCAAGTCCTAGTAGAATCATTATTAGAATGTAGTAGGGCAATAAACATCTCATGTGTTTAAGTCGTAGTAGAATTCTTATTTACATGTAGTAGGGCATTAAACATCTAACGTGTTTAAGTCCTAGTATAATTATTAGTTTCTTTTACCTTGCGGTCAAGAGATACCAATAATATTGTTGTTCCTTGCACACACTTTGAGATTTCTCCCACTTGTGTAAGGTACAACATCATATTATGAAAACAAAGAACACGTGATTGATTGTTCAAACAATATGATAATGTCATATATATCATAAGTAGTTTTAGAACCATAACCTTTAATTAAGGAATTGTGGATTATTATTCTATAGATAACGCTTCAGGAAGCGACATCAGGTAGGCAACGAGTTATCTTATAAAATAAAATGCAATTTTCCTTTAAGCAATGGTTGTTCATATTCGGAAAGTAATGAATTATTTCAAAACTAGTTGGAAATGATATGGGTGACTAACAGGAAATAAATCCCTTAGCTCCCACTGAAATTGACAACATTACATGAAGGATATTTCAGTAATAAAATGCAATTGCTCCCACTGGATTTGTCAACATTGTAAGTGTTACATTTCCAGTAGAAAAACATATAGCAGTTTTATATACGTTCCTATTCTCTTCAAATACCTACGAGTAGCATGTACTTAGGTATTGAACAGAGTATATGAAGTTCTACTTATGTAGACAATGGACTAGCCATTCTTTCATTCAATTAACTTGAATCTTTAGCATGCAATTCCTCCTTTATCGTCTACATAGCTGATGAGTGTCTAAATACTCATCATTTTCATACTGTTTAGAATGCCAAAAATATCTGAAAACACTTAAAAATGCATCAAAATGATGAAAATATCACAAACAAGTGTTTTATGTGTTTTAAATGCAAAAATACCAAAATCAGATGAAAAACATATCAAGTTTGCATAATTGGCAGTTTTAGTCCTCCAAGTTTCAAAAGTTGTCAAATCTGGTCCCTGGTCATTCCAAAACTTATAAAAAGTCATTTAAGGTCCATAAGATTCAAAAGTTGTCAAAATAAACCTTTTAAAGTTTAAAATTTATAAAATGACAACTTTAGTCCCTCAAGTTTGAAAATTGTCAAATATAGTCCTTGGTGAGTTTAAAAAAATGAAAATTGTCAAATTTTAACCTTGTACTATTCATAAATGACAAGAATGGTCCTTATGATAAACTTTGGAGAAATTACAAGTTGGGTCCCTAGAATTTCAAAGTTGACATATTTGGTCCTTGGACTTGTAAAAATGGAAATTTATGCAAATTTAGTCCTTGTACTAATCATTAATTGCAGGTTTAACCCCTGAAATAACTTTGGAAACTTGTCAAGATCAGTCCTTCATTTTCAGATAATTACAAGAATGGTCCTTGTTGTTAACTCAAACCAAACGGACCCTTTCTTGTTATTAACTCCCAAATCCAGTCCAATACCCAAAACACTAAACCCAGCTGTGGCCCAAATACCCCAAGCCCAAACCTAACCAGTGTTTAAATTAAAAACGCGCCAGGCACTGTTCATCCCCTTAAACCCCCACCTGTGTCCACTCCTTCCCCGACACCTGCTGCTACCACCTGTCTTTCCACCTCATTTTCACCTTTCCACCTATCTACCAACTCTCTAACACCTTCACATTCAACCAAAATCCATTAATTACTTAAAACCTGCTCTAGGACTTTTTGGCGCCAAAAACTGACATTTGGCGAAATTGATGAATGGGATGAATCCAATGGCTAATAAGAGGTGGGAAAGATTCAGAGGTCGACATAGATTATTATAAATCAAGAAAGAAGCTGAGAGAAAGAGAGTAGTAGAATAGCTTAGTGTAATTTTAATTTACTTGTCTCGTTTTAAATATTTTAAGTTTTCCAGTTTATTTTTAAGTTTTCAAAGACCTTGTAATTGTATTTCAGTATAATAAGATCTTGTTTTCAATCTCAATTTCAATATTAAGCTTCATTCTCAGTCTATACAATTTTTGAGCTAAAATCTCATATTTAGATTATTGTTGTTATTAATGTTGTTTATGAACTCAGTAAGCTCATAAGCTCCTATATACACTTCTATAAGCTCACTATAGCTTATTAACTACTCAGAAAGTCTCTACTCAGATTCTAGTCTCAAAGCTCAAAGGTCAACGAAAGTCAACTGTTAAGGCATCATTTGAATTTGTTCATGATATTGGGTGATGCAGAGCTGGAATTGGGTATATTTAGATTGGAATAGTGTGGTTATGGTTCTGTCTAAGCTTCTCCACAGATTGGACTTCAAGTTAGTTTTCATTTTTTTCCATTTAACTATGTTGATCCTGCATATTTGTTTGAATTGCTATAGGCTAGTTATTATGGTTAGAATTTGATTCAATCCAGTTTATAAAGTAGAGTTTAATCTCTTTTGAGTATTGGATGGTAAGCTTTCATGTAATTTCTAGTTAGGATTAGTGAAACAGTCTACATAAGTAGTGTTTGGATTTATTCAGTTAACTGTGTTATAGGATGTTTAAGCCTGTGTTCTTGCTTTTTGCATGTCACAATAGCATATACTAGCTCAGTTAAACATTGAAATCTAGTGCTTGTCTTATAAAAAGTCAAAATTAGTTTTAATCATACCCTTCTAGTTGACTGTTAAGAATTTGAGATACAAATCTCATCATATTAGCTAATTACTTGTTACTTTAGATTAAAATCATCTTATTGCAGCCTAATATAACTTATTCAGTACATAAAATCAAATCAAAGTTCATGAAAGTCAAATATATCCATTTCTGTTTTCAAAAGTCAAAAATAGAAAAAACAGGTTTTTGCAAAACTTTGTTGATGTCTCATGTATTCAATTCTGGATCAAAATCAATGAGACTTGGACATTTGCAAGATCAGCTGGTCTAGTTTAATAATCTCATATTTGTTTTCCTTTTATTAAATGTCTATAAGCTATTAATCAGCTTCCAATAAGCTACCATTTGCCCTGTGCACACACTGAGTGTACACAGGTATCTTGCACCCTTTGCACAAGCTTCATTCAAGCTTGTGAGAAGCTGATTTTTGGTCCAAGTATATTAGGCCAGGTCTACTTTAAGTCCCTATATCTGTTTTTCCATTTAGCTTACTTGTTTAGCTTATGCAATAGCTTAAAGGTGCCCCCTAATCACTGTTTTGCTTAAATAATCCAATAAGCTCAAATCCAATTTAAGCTTCTTTAGTGATCTATAGTACTGTTAAATAGTCTAGATATACTTAATATAGCATAACCTAGCTTCTGTGTTTAATTGGTGTCCATTTGTGGACTTTAGCTTATTTTGAATTGCTTATTTATAAGCAGTTATATTGCAGCTTCTTATTCTAACACATAAGCATATGTTTTTATATTTTTTATAAACTTAGAATAATATTTTAACATTTTCCTGAATTTTTTAGATTTTTCCATCACTGTTTAGTATTTTTCTTTATTTTAAATAGTTTTTAATCCTTTTTAAATAGCTTTTAATACTAATAAATCAGAAAAAGCTTAAAAAAATATGTTTTCAATTTTTATAGATTAAGATAAATATAAAAGTCATAAAAAGTATTTTTCCATAATTTTCTTGGTTTAAATAGTATTTTTTAGCATTTTAATTAGTTTTAAATAGTATTAAATTAATAATAAATACATAAAAAGTGTAAAAAATATGTTTTCAGTTTTAAAATAGGTTTTATCATATTTTAGATTTTTATAAGTTATAATTTTATTTTTCTAGGTTAATTTTGTATTTTCTTATATTTTAGTGCATTTTAAATACTTAATAAATAGTTTTTAATTAATAATAATTAAATAAATAGTTTTAAAAATAATTTTCTTTTTCTAATAATTTTCTTTTATTATTAGGATTGTAAAAATGTCATTTTCATATTTGTAGGCCTTTTATTTCTTAAAACTCACGTTTTATTTTGTACGTTTACGTAATTTTATTTAAACGTACGTTTTAGGTTTTAAACGTTCATCATTGTAAAAATAGTGATAGCGTTTATTTAATATATTTTAACTTTTTAATTTTCTTAATTTGCATTTAAGTCGCTGTAATTTGTAAATCTTTTCTTTAGGTATAAATTTCTCAAAAACCTTATTGATCACTATCCTTAGTGATTATTCGACATCTGAAGTTGTTTAACACCAATTCATCCTCCGTGGGACTTAACGACCCAGGAATCCCCTATATTCCTTTGATCTTCATTGTATTAGTGTTTGAGCTGTTTTAAGTTTGTTACGGTTGACCATTCACAAGTGGTTAGCTTGTGTAATTAAACTTGACTGTTTAGCACCAACCAATAGCCCCAAGGGTAATTAGCACTTTAGGAATAATAAGAGTCCAAGAAGATTACCTAGCAAATATGCTAGTAATTCCTTTACTCTTTGCGGTTTAAACTCATACATCGTGACAAGGCCAGGATGTTATTTATTTTTTTGTAGCTCTAAACATAATGTTTCCAGTTACACAAAATATTCTATCTTTCAATTAACTCTAGACCACAAAAGGGTAATGAAAGATCATAAATGAGTTTATCAATTTGTAATCCTATCTTAGTTTGTCAACTAAGGAGAAAAGATAGGTATAATTCTCACTCTTCTTACTAGGAAAAGAGACTAAGTTTGTCATTCGAAGAAAAACAACTTTGTTTACGAATTATGTTGCAATAACACAATTAATCAGAATATAAAAAGTTCAATTCTAGTATTTTCGATAATTACATTCTTAAAAGAATTAACTACCTAATTAATTACTAATAAGACTAAGATCCATCTTGCAACCCCACTTAATTACCATAGGTCTGACTAGCGTGTAAAAAAGTAGGACAAGAGGTAAGCGACGAGCGTTAATTGCATAATGCAACTCTTAGATTTATGATACTGATCAAGGCATTAGTAAACAAGTAAATGTCATGAGCATGTTTAGTTATCATCTTATGCCTCGGGGTTCAAGGTCTGACCAAGCTAACTCGAGATAAGTCGACCAAGTAGGAACGTGTAAAAATAACCATAGGTCTGACCAGTGAGAAATAATTACCATGGGTTGGAAAGGCCCTTAGGTCTGACCAGAGAAGTCAATCCAAAAGCACGTGTTCATAGTTGGATGGCATAGACTTAAAATTAACAAATAGGTATGCACATATAAATGTGGTAAAAGTCGTGTACAAAGAAGCATGCAAAAAAACTTTGTAACACTAATTTTAAAAACTTTAGTAATGACACTGTAGTGATCATCATGGTTCACAGTAGCTCCAATCGAACGCACAGGGATGCATAGGACCAGGTAAGCGCTGAAGCATAACCTAGACATCCATTCGGTGCGACTGTGCGCACCTCTTTGAACCCCCTTTTGAGTTTGTTCTAGTGGGTGAGCCGTACATCCCAAGTGTCCATAGCGTTTAGTTTTTAAATTCTTGAAAACGTGTTTCATATATTAGGTCACTTTATTTTACAAAAATGATTTTCCACGAATCAAATAGCAGGTCACAATGAGCATGATATTTAGGCGTGTAAATAAAGACCAATATGTTGGGTTTTAGGTTCCTTGTATGATGAATTACTTTAAGTGATGGAACCGCGGACAAGCTTGAAGATAACCACGGACAGAATAAGAGTAACCACTGATGAAGATAACCGCGGCTAGTAGTATTGAGTAACTGCTGATAGTATTGTAAGCACTGCTAGTTCTATAGAGTCGGTTAGTTTATTGTATCAGATAAATATGGAAAAGATATTTATCTTGTAGGTTACGTATTGTATATTGTATAGGACTCCTTATCCTATAAAAGGAGGTCCTTGGCTAGGTTAGATATACGTGTGTTAGATATCTAAAGTCGTTTTCACTTCAAGGTTGCAAAACCCTAATACTGTAAGAGTATTCGTATTAATAAATAATATTGAGGTGTTGAAAGTTAATTGTTCTTCTTCTTAAGATCAAGTGTTAAATTCCGCGTAATACTTGATAAGCTTTTGTTACTAGTCAGTTTCTATATTAGATCGTTTGCTCAACTGGGATCAACAAGTGGTATCAGAGCTTGTGATCTAGAAACTGTTAACAAGAAGAAGTCTGTTAATTTGTACTCAAGGAAGTCAAGATGTCTGAAGAAACTCATATGGTGACTGCTTCTAAGGTTCCCATGCTCAAACATGGTGAATATCAAATCTGGAGGATGAGAATGAGGCAATACATTCGCATGATTGATTATGCTCTATGGGATGTTGTTGAAAAAGGAGATACTCTTCCTTTGAAGGGTGAGGATGGTAAGGAGATTACCATTGTTAGTGAACCTGATAAAGCTAAGAGGAAAATGGAGATCAAAGCTCACAGTCTTCTCTCCATGGGAATACCTAATGAATTTGCATTGGACTTTGATCAGTATGAGTCGGCTAAAGAACTATTGGATGCTCTTGAATTGAGGTTTGCTGGTAATGAAGCTACCAAGAAGTCAAGGATGAACATGCTTAAGCATCAGTTTGAAACCTTCACTGCTCAAAGTGGAGAAAAGATTGATGGCACATACAATAGGCTTCAAAAACTCATCAGTCAACTGAAGGCAGTGGGTTACAAGTTTCTTCAAGAAGATATTAATTTGAAGTTCATAAGGAGTTTATCATCTGATTGGGCTATTCATACAATTGTGTGGAGAAATAAGACAGACTTTGCTACTATGACTCTTGACAATCTCTTCAATAACTTGAAGGTTTATGAGTCTGAGAATAACTTTTCCAACTCGTCTTCTTCTAATCAAAACATTGCTTTTGTATCCACAAATCACAAAAGCTCACAAGATGTATCCACTGCTGCCTATGGTATAACCACGGCTATTGCAAACAATACCACTGTCAGTGATAATGTCAGTGATGGTGCAATTTGTGCTTTTCTGTCAGATTTAACTACTAGTGTTGATGTTTTGAATCAAGATCTAGATCAAATTGATCCTGATGATCTTGATGAAATTAATCTTCAATGGCAAATGGCAATGCTGACTCTCCAGGCAAGGAAGTTTCTGAGGAGGACTGGAAGACATGTTAGGTATGATGGTCAAAGGAGAGCTGGATTCGACAAAAGCAAGATGGAGTGCTTTAACTGCAAGAAGAAAGGTCATTTTGCCAGGGAATGTCGAGCTCCTAAAAGACTTGAGGGTATTAAGAAGACAACAGAAGAACCTACTAGTTCTTCAGCTTTGGTTGCTCAGGATGGACTTGGTGATTATGATTGGAGTGATCAGATTGAAGAAGGTCCAAATGCAGCTTTTCTTGCTAGTGAAGCTTCAAAAGAGCATAACTTTGCTCTAATGGCCTATGCTTCATCTTCTGGTTCAGATTCTGAGGTATCTAATGATTCTAAAGCATCTACTTGTTCTTTTAAATCATGTTCTGAAATCTTAGAGTCTCAAAAGGCTATCACTGAGAGTATGAGAAAAGAAGTAGAGAGATTGACTCTAGATAACTTAGGATATAGAGTTGGTTTAGAGGGTGTGGAAGAGAAGCTAAAATTCTGTATTAAATGTGAGTTTGAGTATGTAGAAAAGATTAATATACTAGGTGGTGAAATTGATCTTAAAAACAGAGAGATTAAAATGCTAAAAGATAGACTAGCAGAAGCAGAAAGTGTAAAAGTTAAGGCCCTAGAGGAAAAAGAAAAACATATTGTTAGGGTTGCTAAATTACAATATGCTTCTGATCTTGTACAGAAACCAATTGGTCAAAAACTGCTTAGAGATGGTACTGGTATAGGATACAATGATATGCCACCACCCCCTTTAATGAAACATGCACCACCTGTTAAAGAACTGTCATTTAGTAGTGAGTTCAGTTTTAATAAACCTGTTGAAGAAGTAAATAAGACTGAATTACCTAAGATAAGTTCTGCTAAGTTATCTGGTGCTCCCATAATTGAAGATTGGGAATCAGATTCTGAGGATGTTAGTACTGAATCAACAAAGTCTGAAAAGATAGATCCTGTTAAGAAAGTTGATTCTAATCAAGTCTATCCTGTACCTAGATTTGGAGCTAAAGTTACCAAGAAAGTTGTAGAGTACAGAGAAATACCTAGGGAACACATGAAACAATTTAAACCTAGGGGAAATCAAAGAAGCTTAAATGGTCTAATTTCTAACAGACTAGGTGATGAATTTCAATGTGTTAACAAGGCTTGTTTTGTGTGTGGTAGTTTTGACCATTTACAGAGGAATTGTGATAAAAACAGACCACAAGTTTGGAATCAATGGAGGAGGGTGAATCATAAAAACTTTTCAAATAAAACACACCCTCATCCTAAAAGAAACATGATTCCAAGAGCAGTGCTGATGAGGAATGGGAATACAAAATCTATTGTCACTGCTACACAAAAATGGATTCCAACCACGGCTAAGCAAAATGTAAACGCGGCTAAGCAGTGTCAAACCACTGATAAGCCAAAAATCACCAATGATTCAAAAGAAGTTTTAAAAATTCCAAAGGTGATAACTGATACAGTGGTTGGAAATCATTTTTATGCTGTTAAGGCCTCAGCAAGTTGGCAATGGAAGCCTAAGACAAAGGTTTTACCATATGTCAACTGTGCATCAATGGACCTAACAAAATTTGAATATTTTGATGCACAGGGCAGACCCAAGTCAGTACTGACTTGGGTCCAAAAGAGGAACTAATCTTTGAAATCTTATGTGCAGGGCAATCTTCAAACTGAGCTAAAAGATAAAGGAGTATTTGATAGTGGTTGCTCTGGGCACATGACTTGGGATGGAAGCAATTTGGAAGATTTTGAAGCTTATGATGGAGGATATGTGGCATTTGGCAATGATCCAAAGGGAGGAAAGATTCTTGGCAGAGGCACAATCAGAACAGGGAAGCTAGACTTTGAGAAGGTCTATTTGGTACAGGGACTAAAGTACAATTTATTCAGTGTTTCTCAAATGTGTGATAAGAAAAACTGGGTACTTTTTGGGGAAACTGAGTGTGTGGTGTTATCTCCTGAGTTTAAGATGCCTGATGAGAAGTTTATACAACTTAGGGTACCTAGGAAGGAAAATATATACTGTTTTGATCTTAAAAATGTTCTTCCTAATAGGTCCTTATGCTTGTTTGCTAAAGCATCTGTTGATGAGTCAAAATTATGGCATAGAAGGCTAGGTCATCTAAATTTCAAAACAATCAATAAACTGGTAAAAGGAAACTTAGTGAGAGGGTTACCTTCAAAGGTTTTTGAGTGTAAGGAACTGTGTGTGGCCTGTCAAAAAGGAAAACAACATAGAGCCTCTTGTAAGACCAAAACTGTAAACACCATAACACAACCACTGTTTATGCTTCATATGGACTTATTTGGACCAACTTTTGTTAGAAGCTTGAACCATAAGCAGTATTGCCTAGTTATCACTGATGATTATAGTAGATTTTCTTGGGTATACTTTTTGGCTACTAAGAGTGAGACTAGTGAGATTCTTAAGAGTTTCATTACTAAGATAGAAAATCTAGTAAGTCATAAGGTCAAAGTAATCAGATGTGATAATGGAACTGAGTTTAAGAATAATGTGATGAATCAGTTCTGTGTAGATAAAGGTATTGAAAGACAGTTTAGTGTTGCTAGAACACCACAACAGAATGGTGTAGCTGAGAGGAAAAATAGAACACTAATTGAGGCTGCAAGGACTATGTTGTCAGATTCTAAATTACCAACTACCTTTTGGGCTGAAGCTGTAGGAATTGCATGTTATGTGCAAAACAGAAGTAAGGTAGTGAAGCCTCATAACAAGACCCCCTATGAGCTGTTACATGGTAGGAAGCCAATGATTGCATTCCTAAAACCTTTTGGGTGTCCTGTTACCATTCTGAATACCATTGACTACCTAGGCAAGTTTTCAGAGAAAGCAGATGATGGATACTTTTTAGGCTATTCCACTAATAGTAAAGCCTTTAGAGTATACAATAGGAGGACTAGAATTGTTGAAGAGAACTTACATGTTCAATTCAGTGAAAAGACTCCTAGTGTTGAGACCAAAGGACCAGACTTGTTGTTTAACATTGATATGCTAACCAAATCTATGAATTATGAGCCTATCATTGCAGGAACATCCACTAATGCTGATGCAAGTTTACAGAAGAATTCTGAAGTAGATAAATCTTCAAAGGAAGCTGATTCTCCAACAGAGTTCTATTTGGTTGAAAAGTGGAAAACTGGTACTGTTCCTTCCATCATTCACAAGCATGGTCCCTCTGATGATGTTATACTTAATACTGGAGGCAAAGTTAATCATCATCAAGATAAAGATGAGTTGGTGCAAGATAACTCAGTGTCGGTAGAAGAAATTGAAAAGAAGAAAAAGCAGTCTGCAAGCACTGCTAAGCCTACTGTAAGTGCTGATAGGCCATCTGTAACTGCTGACAAGCCATCTTCTACCACTGATAGTACAAGTGCAATTCCTGCTACAAGCACTGATGATAGTACTTTCTTTGGACCTTATCCAAAGCCACTATATGGTAATGAGGAGTATCCACATGATCCTAATATGCCTGACTTGATAGAGATTGATACTCCTACTGATGATGAAGACTTGGATGAATTCTTCAATGCTAATTTGACTAATTTGGACACTGTTATTAATGAAAGTCCAATTACCTCTACCAGAATTCACAAAATTCATCCCAAGGAACAGATTCTTGGAAATTTGAATACTCCAGTTCAAACAAGAAGCAGAGTTAAGAATTCAGAACCCTTTCCTGAACATGGGTTCTTTGCAGGATCTCTTCACAAAAGAAACAGTCATAAAGATCTGCAAAATTGCTTGTTTGCTTGTTTTCTATCTCAAAAGGAGCCCAAGAGAATAGAAGAAGCTATAACAGAAGAAGGATGGGTAGAATCAATGCAAGAGGAGCTTCTTCAGTTCAAACTTCAAGAAGTTTGGACATTGGTTGATCTTCCAAATGGGAAGAGGGCTATTGGAACTAAATGGGTATTCAGAAATAAAAGGGATGAAAGAGGAATTGTAGTGAGGAACAAGTCAAGATTGGTTGCTCAAGGATACACACAAACTGAAGGTTTGGACTATGATGAAGTATTTGCACCAGTTGCAAGGATAGAAGCTATTAGATTGTTTTTGGCTTATGCTTCATTCAAGAATTTTGTTGTGTATCAGATGGATGTTAAAAGTGCATTTTTATATGGCACTATTGATGAGGAGGTATATGTTTGTCAACCTCCTGGTTTTGAAGATCCTGATCATCCTGACAAGGTTTACAGGGTGAGGAAGGCTATGTATGGACTGCATCAGGCTCCTAGGGCATGGTATGAATGCCTATCTACTTATTTGATGGACAATGGGTTTAAGAGAGGACTGATTGACAAAACTTTGTTCATTAAAAAACACAAAGATGATATTTTACTTGTTCAAGTTTATGTCGATGACATCATCTTTGGGTCTACAAACAAGGAGCTATGCAGAGATTTTGAGAAACTTATGCATGATAAGTTTCAGATGAGTTCTATGGGAGAACTCACTTTCTTTTTGGGGCTACAGGTTCAACAAAGGACTGATGGTATTTTCATTAGTCAAGACAAGTATGTAGCAGATGTGTTGAAGAAATTTGGGTTTCAAGATGTCAAAAGTGCTAGTACACCTATGGAGACTCAGAAACCTATACTACCTGATGATGGGAGTCCCAAAGTTGATCTGAAGTTGTATAGATCCATGATTGGATCTTTGATGTATCTGACTGCATCTAGGCCAGATATTATGTTCTCAGTATGTGTGTGTGCAAGATTTCAAGTAACACCCAATACATCACACATGAATGCTGTTAAGAGGATCTTTAGGTATTTGAAAGGTCATCCTAAATTGGGCCTTTGGTACTCTAAGGATTCTCCTTTTGATTTGGTGGCCTACACTGACAGTGACTATGCTGGAGCTAGTCTGGATAGGAAGTCTACTACTGGAGGATGTCAGTTCTTGGGAAGCAGATTAATTTCTTGGCAGTGTAAAAAGCAAACTATTGTGGCAAATTCTACAACTGAGGCTGAATATGTGGCTGCTGCTAGTTGCTGTGGTCAAGTTCTATGGATTCAGAATCAATTGCTGGATTTTGGGTATAATTTTATGCATACTAAGATTTACATTGATAATAACAGTACAATTTGCATTATCAAAAATCCTGTTTTACATTCTAGAACTAAACATATTGAGATAAGACATCATTTTATTAGAGATTGTAATGAAAAAAGGTTGATTCAAATGGTAAAAATCCATACTGATTTCAATGTTGCTGATCTTCTCACAAAAGCTTTTGATGTGGGGAGGTTTCAGTATCTTGTTGTTAGTATTGGAATGCTTATTCTCTAAATTTCTCAAATTGTTTTGTACAAGATTGTAAAAGTATTGGACTGTTATTATGTAATCTTAAGTATTGCTTTCTCTGTTATAACCACTGATAGTGTTGCTTCTAACAACTGATAGTGTTGCTTCTAACCACTGATAGAGTTGGTCTATCCTCTGCTAGTTGTTCTGTGTTTTCTCTAATAATTGTGCAGGAAAATGCTAAATCATTACAGAGATGCAAGAAGTACTGAAATTTCATTGTTCATTCAACAAAACAGTTTACAGCTTACAGCTTACAATGAAACTTCAAGTGCTGAATAACGACTACAACTATACATGATTTTCTCCTAATATTTCTACTACTACTATCCTTGCTGATATCGTTTGAATGCTGGATATGCATTTATCATATGCAAACAAAGCAGCTAAGGATCAAAATGGAAAGGATGGATTGATGAAAACGAAGAAGCTGAAGCTGATATTGGCAGATAGATGGCTGATATGATAATCTTCTTGCGCTCCATCTACTTTTACCATCATTCAGCAACTTACTCCATCTTCCCTTTTCCCTTCCTGGTTACGATGTGTGAAGAAGTACCATGACTTGGTACTCTCAAACCAAGAACCACCTCTCTGTTACTAGGGAGTGGTGGGTTTCTTGCTCGAGGTCTTGGTTGGGGGTTAGAAGATGAAGGTTTGGAGTTTGCAGTTCTCTTCTTAGAAGAGTCATCAGAGTCTTCTGAAGCATCACTTGGATCCACCACACTATCATCTTCTGATGATGGGAGAAATGGAGATTTTCTTGGTCTTGGTTCGAGTGGAGGCAAATATGTTAGCCATGGGTTTCCATCTTCACTTGATGATGAAGATGATGAAGAGGATGAGGTGGTGGTTAGATCAACCACTTCTGGTTTGTTCCAACTAGGGTTCCACATTTTGGTTGATTGGGAATTTTTGAGCAATTAGGGTTTTATCTCTTGATTGGTTTGGGCGTTCTATGATATATGGGTGCTTTTTATAAGTGAGGATTAGGGTTACTACAGTAACTAAGGGGCAGGTTAAATGTGGTTGGAAAGTTAATGAGATTCTTGGGGATTGGTCTGAGATATATTCTAGAAGTTGACTATGTTGACTTTACTGTTCTAACCTCGGATAGGTCATTTGTAACCACTTCTGGCTATTTCTAACCACTGACAATCATAATCTTTGTCTTTGTGTTTGTTTTGTGTTGTCTTGCAGCAAAGAAGGATGTCTTTGCATAAGGAGCTAGTGTGCTTGCTGCTTATGTTTGTGTTAAAAAAAAAAAAAAAAAAAAAAAAAAAAAAAAAAAAAAAAAAAAAAAATTAGATAGTTTTGTGGCCATTGTACTCCTTCTTATCTTGTGAGATATCATTCTCATTGGCCTGGATTTGCTTGCTCTAATGCTGGTGTGGTGTTGGAATGTGTGGTTATCTGCATCCACTGATGGTGTATTCCAACTACGGACAGCTGTTATGGAAGCACGGATAGTATGCTTCTCTGTTTTGATACTTCAGGGGTTGTTTTTGACACTTTGGCAAAAGTATTTATATCACTTCCCAAACTCACGGATGGATCACTTTCACTTGCTAATATTCTTAACCCTAATTACTTTTATTGATTTCTTCACAAACCCATCTTATTCACATCATTCATGGATTCACAGAAAATGCCTGAGTTGTACTCTACTTCACATAATCTTGTTGCTCTTCTCACCAAAGATGCTCGCTCTGAAGGGTTTCATCAAATGATTGATTTCCTTGTTCATAGTCCTATTTACTTTGCTTTAACGATTGAACCTACCATTTTCAAAACCTATATACGACAGTTTTGGAAGAATGCTACCCTTGAGGAGGTTAATGGGTTGGAGGTTTTTAGTACTAGGGTGGATGACAATGCTATTTCGGTTACTGAGGAACTTATTCGAGAAGTTTTGCGGCTGGATGATGCTGATGGTGTTGATAATCTTTCTGATGCTGAGATTGTGGCTGGTTTAGAGCGATTAGGATACACACACAGAGGTGAAAAGGTACAATTTTTTAAGAATCTGTTTTCTCCCCAATGGAAGTTTTTGATTCACACGCTATTAATGTGTATGAGCAATAAGACCACAGGATTTAATGATTTTCCTTCCAAGATTGCTACTGCTATTATTTGTTTATCAGATGGAAGGAAATTTAATTGGTCTAGGATGATTTATGAGGGGTTAGTGCAGAATATTAGGAAGAAGGGAAAGTATTATTTGTATCCTCGATTTGTTCAATTGCTTGTGGAACGACAAATTCAGGATCCTATTGAACATGTTAGAGAGTATGAAATAAATCGTATGATTCCTCGAGTGTTTGCATATATGAGGAATCCGCCTCAGAACGTTGTTATTCCAGATGTTCCTTTGTTTCCTCACATGTTAAATTTTCCTACGAATTCTGAGGTTCATGAGGTTAGCAGAACAGAGGGCACTCAGCTTCCTCAGGCTAGTGCTAGTGGTTTGGTTAATGAGGCTGTCACACGGTGTGGAGGTGACATGATTGGAAGGGCTTCCACTACTGATTCATGCTTAGATGCTGGTCAGGATAGTGGAAACATCAATAAGACCCAACCTTTGGCAACTCCTAATGTGGAAAGTTCTTTAGAGCTTAACACAGGTGGAGGTATCCCTAGCCAACTGGCTGCTATAGGGTGCATAGATGATCAGGCTCGGTCTGGTGCTATGTCTTTTGTATCCAAGGATTCACCGCTCGGAGCAGTTAACACAGCTCGAAGTGATGAGGATAGGTTGGAACCTGATAATGAATTGACGGTTGATGATTATGTACATGATGACTTTTTCGATGATCCACCTCTCGGACCAGTTAACACAGGTCGAAGTGGGGAGGATATACTTGAACGTGTAAATGAATTGACGGATCAGTGTGCTAAGATGGAGGATAAGATTTCTGGTCTTCAGGAGTTAACTGTGCTTCAGGGAAAAACTATTCGGAGGTTAAAGCATAGGGTCTTGGTTTTGGAAAGAGTGAAAAGACCTGGTCTTGCAGTTTTGAAAGCTTTGAGGCGTCTGAAAAAGAAGGTGAACTCTTCCCCTACTCTGAATGTGGATGATGTATCCAAACAGGGGAGGAGTGATGGCATGACTTCAGGGGAGGCTGGGAATGTATCTGTTGGTGTTACTATGGATGAAGATGTTGACAGTGGGGATCAAGACTTTGTAGTTTCTGATAAAGCTGGGAATGCTGTTGTTCTTGAAGAATTAAGGAATGTTGATATAGTACAGAACACAACCACTGATGGTATATCTGAAACCCCGGTTAGTAATTTTGTAATCACTGATGTTGTTTCAGATTTGGCTATTGTTTCATCTACTGTCATACCCACTGCTGTTACAACTACTTCTACTGTTGTTACCATTATTTCTGAATTACCATCTAAGTCTAAAGAAGTAGAGAAAGAGGCTGCAAGCACATTGATTAATTTGAGCAAAACTTCATCTATACCTACATCAATTATTGCACCTGCTTTATCTATTCAGTCTACTGCTACTAAAGCAAAAGGTAAATCAAAAAGTTTGGTTATTGGTGAACCTTTGAAGAAGAAAATGATCAAATCTAATGTTGGAAAAGGCAAAGAAGTAGTACTGAAGTTCAAAAATAAAGCAGAACAAGAGGCTTATGATAGAGAGATTGCTAGAAGTATGGAAGAGGAGGATAGAGCTGTTTTGGAAAAGAGAAAGAATGATGAAGAAGAAGCTAGTCAGAAGATATTAGCTATCTGGTATGAATCTCAAAATTATCTTAAAGCTTCAGAATTGATCAATGATGAATATACAGTACAAGAATGGGCTTTGTTCGATGATGAATAAAAGGCTAGACTTCTGGGAATGATGGCAAAGAAGGTTAGTAGAGGTAAGAAGAAAATTGTAAGAAAGAAACCTCCTTCTATTGCTCAGTTGAGGAATGTTTTGATGAGAATTATCAAGAATTCTGATATATATGTTTCTGAAAATCTTACTACTTGTACATTTACAAGAATTTTGGAAATCTATGAGAGATGTATAAGAATTAATAATGATGATTTCTGCCCGATGGATTCTCAAAAAGAAAAAGAGTGGGAAAAAGATCATGATGCATGGATGGAGAGTAAACGAAAAAGAAAATCTGTGGTTCAGGAGACATCTGATTCTAAGAAGTTGAAAGTTGTTGCTGAAGTAAATCCAATCATTTCTTATGAGTTTAATCTTTTAGATGGCAGTGAAGGAGTTTGGAAGATTCTAAGACTCAATAATGATGTTTCTGAGTATAATAAATTTTCTCAAATGCTTCAATATTTTGATAGAGATGATTTGATGAATTTTTGGGTACTTTACAAGAAATATTTTGGTGAAGTACATCCAGATGATTATCATGAGAGGTTGATGTATCATAATTTGAAGATTCTATTTGAGCCTACTCATGATGAACCAGAATGGCAAGGACTCTACAATGGTCAAGTTACTCGTTGGTTTTTATATCAAACTTGTGGAGTTCATGTCTTAACTGTTTCTGGACAGATTATTCATATGCTTGTAGAAGGTGAGTATCCTAAACTGAATAATCATCCAGCAATAATTACTCAGATGTTGAAGTCAGGTTGTTTCAAGATGTTATTGTCCTATGATAGTCAAGCTTATGACTTGCTGAAGAAGTATGAGAAGATACTTAAAAGTAAGTGTTTGGCTACATCCTCCACATCAGATGTTTTGAGCTTAAAAGAAACTTGAGAATTCTGTTGGAATTTGTCAAGTTTAGGGGAGGATTGTTGGGTTTTAGGTTCCTTGTATGATGAATTACTTTAAGTGATGGAACCGCGGACAAGCTTGAAGATAACCACGGACAGAATAAGAGTAACCACTGATGAAGATAACCGCGGCTAGTAGTATTGAGTAACTGCTGATAGTATTGTAAGCACTGCTAGTTCTATAGAGTCGGTTAGTTTATTGTATCAGATAAATATGGAAAAGATATTTATCTTGTAGGTTACGTATTGTATATTGTATAGGACTCCTTATCCTATAAAAGGAGGTCCTTGGCTAGGTTAGATATACGTGTGTTAGATATCTAAAGTCGTTTTCACTTCAAGGTTGCAAAACCCTAATACTGTAAGAGTATTCGTATTAATAAATAATATTGAGGTGTTGAAAGTTAATTGTTCTTCTTCTTAAGATCAAGTGTTAAATTCCGCGTAATACTTGATAAGC
Organism: Chrysanthemum seticuspe; assembly: GCA_019973895.1. Taxonomy (NCBI): domain Eukaryota; kingdom Viridiplantae; phylum Streptophyta; class Magnoliopsida; order Asterales; family Asteraceae; genus Chrysanthemum; species Chrysanthemum seticuspe. The sequence goes on from BPTQ01000007.1 coordinate 36,209,107, forward strand.
TTTTGTTACTAGTCAGTTTCTATATTAGATCGTTTGCTCAACTGGGATCAACACAATATTAATGTTATGGTTACGATATGTATTATTCCATATTGCATACAATTAGGTGTCAAAGCAAGTAACAATAATGCACATAATGGAATCACAAACATATAAACATAAACATCAGTATATATAACCACATATTGTTCCGAGTACTCTTGCGAGTCTTCTCCAAACAGAGAACCATAAGACCGTCACTAGGATACAATACCTAGATCGCCCCATACATCGCAAAAGCAATTGAGTGGGTCTTGTGGCTGGAAAACACATAAAAACGCATGGCAGTCTCAATTAACAAGTAATTACGCAATTTTATGTATTTAATAAACAGTATGTAATTCTAATTATCATTATAATTCTAATTAACAATTAATTAATTCTAATTAACATTTAATTTCAATTAGCAAGTAATTCTAATTAACATGTAATTCTAATTAACAAGTTAATTCTAATTATCAAAGTAATTCTAATTAACATGTAATTTAAATTAACAAATTAATTCTAATTATCAATATAATTTAATTTGTGTGTGACTAGTTGTTTTTTATTAAAAATTGACAAGTATTGCATATAGTTGTCAAAACAAAATAAAACGAATAACTAAATTAGGTTTCATGCAGCCTTTTAAACATGTTTATTAATAAGAAACGTGTAACCCATAATCGCAAAAACGAGATGACTCGTGATGCCACTGTTGTGATTTTAGAACAAGTTAACTAATTAACCTCTACGAGTACGCAGCGGATATGGATCTAGTTAACGCAATTACGTTAAGACGTAATTAATAAACAAATAATTAATACAATAATTAATTAATTAAAAGGGATATAGAAAACCTAACCTTTCTTGGGAATTGATCTCTAGTAACGGAACAAGAAACCAAAACGAAACTAAGCACCTAAAATAGATGCCTCAATGAGTATCACACACAAACCCGATAACGTATACGTTCGATATAGAAGCTAGTCGAGAACGTAATAATAAACCAATCAACAAGTGACAAATACTTGAATAATTCATGAACAAGAAAAACCACCCAAGTAGCTAGCTTGTATTCTGCTCGTGAACTACAACAACTCAAAAGCTGTTTTCAACAATTACCCGATATCGGACCAAAGCTTGTCCGATATCACCCTTTGTATTTTGTCCGAGAAGTATGCCACAACCAGGAACAAATAATAAAACCTTCATCTTGCTGCCAAACGAGTTAAACTAGTAACTTGGAACAAGAAGAAACCTCCAATCAATCTAACACCTAAACCCTTGAATCATTACAAGTTTAGGAGTTATAAAACCAAAGCAATCCCTAATCGATTTACAAAGAAAACGACAAGAAATCTAAGCAGGAAGCGGAATCAGTTGGAGTAGAACTTAGGGATATGTTAACTGTCGCATGTTAGGATCATCATGAAGTGTAAGGAACATTTTTCTTTTATAGCAAAAAAAAAAAACAATGCCCTTTAGCTTGGGTCCTTGCTTGATCAACAAGCTTCAAGCCCAAGACTAAAACCCCTTCTTCCCTTTGCCCAAACGGTTGGAGTATCTAGGCCAATGGCAGCCAACCAAACGACCCACTGGGTTATATAAACAAGCCCATGTGTCGTTAACAATGATCGGGTCAAGATTCATGCATAACGGGTATAATATAATTCAAGTATTAAAACGTTCGTCATGTATACTCGTGTCTATCGTGTGTGCCCCCATCGGCTCACACACTTCTAGTCATTTACGTGTGTTTATAACTCCCACAAACTAACAAGAGGGGTCAGCTTGAACTCTTGTTAAAACAAATAATCACTACGCCATTTTTGACTTCTCGCGATGAGGCACTTATAGTGACGAAGGATCTCGTCGCTATAGGTCCGTTAAACGAAAAAAAACCGTTTGCGATGACAGGTCGTCGCTAAAGGTTCGCTAGACGACAAACAGAGCCCATATTAAATCTTGACTTTGACTATAACTTATAGCGCGGCAATTTAGTCGCTATAAAAGACAATTATATCAATGTCATATATGATCAAAAATTTCAAGTTTCACATAATATGTACATATATAAACTTTCGAGCATACAAGAATTTGATGGACGAGTATACAAGAATCTCTAGAGAAGAGATCTAGTGAGAAGAGAAATTGAAATAAGAAAAATGAGAAGAAATTTGAGCCATATATTTCAAATAAGGATGAGAAATTTAAGGGGAGATGCATCTATTTCTTTAGGTGCATCTGAAATGTGCGGCTGTAATTTCTTCTCACCCTTCTTATTTTAATTTTACAATTTTCAATTTGGCAATGGATTCCACCTCTAGTTCACCTTCTCAAAGGATAAACATGGAAGAAACATGCTTGGTAAAATAAAGAAAATTTTCCTAACAAGTGATTAGTCTTCAGTATTTGTCACCTTAACATTCAGGTGAATTTTATTCATACATTTCCTCTTAAAGTTCATTTTCCAGATACCGTATCACAAACATGTACTTATTCTGATTGTGTAGAAGGCCTCGACGTTTCCACAATAAGGCTAAACTGTAAATTAGCTATGAACTGTATGAATGTTTTGAAACGATTTGCTATTCATTATCTGCATCTATGCAATAGAGTCTTATCATTCCCTACAATTAATTAGCTATATATGTTTCTGTTGACTCTTCAAGCACTTAAGAATGTGACAGTTTCCTAGTTCAATGACTATTGCCCTTGTGTTCTGGCTTAAATTCATGGTTACATATTTTTATTAAACTATGACTCAACACAAATATGATGCAATTTATATTTAGTGTTATATATAAGCCTAGGTCGTTCAAAATGAACTTATATTTCAATAAGGCTGCCCCAGTAAGGGGATTCAATCCCCTTATTTTTCACTGCCACGTCAGCTTTCTCTCTCCAGCGACCTTCAAGCGATTAGGTACCCCAGTAAAGGCGACCAAGTTCATTTTATTTATTTATTTATTTTTTATTTTTTTAAAAAAAAAAACATTTTTAACACAAAATAAAATTTCATTAATAATTAAAACGTTACATAATAAATTCAAATAAAATTAAAACATTACGAAACATATTAAAACATTACAACACTTATTAAAACGTTACATAATAATTCAAATAAAATTAAAACATTACGACAATACAACGACTAAACTAGTTTTGATTATGACGATGCCAAATGTCTTCCACCAAATCAGCTTTGAGGCTAAGATGAGTTGTTTTGTCGCATATATCCCTGGTAATTTCCAACGATTCCACATGCGTTCTTATGGGATCATAAGAACGGTGCTGCTCTGCTGGAAAGAATACGGGAGATATCGCCGCCTGTTCTTCCTGAATTATCATATTATGTAATATGATGCATATGTACATTATATGCGATAGACGCTCTTTGTCAAACCCTCTAGCCGGATGTTTAATCATTAGCCACTTCTTCTTTAGTACACTAAAAGCACGTTCCACATCTTTTCTTGCTGCTTCGTGCATCGTCTTATACAATATTCGTTTGTCATCATTCGTCCCTGGATTTTTAATGGACTTCATAATAACCGACCATTCCGGATATATCCCATCAGCAAGATAATATCCGCGTTTATAAGGCACGCCGTTAGCAACGAATTCCATCCGGTGCTCTCCCCGTTTTGAGATTATTGAAAAGAGGCGATGCACGTAAAACATTTACGTCGTTATTCATCCCGGCGACACCAAAGATAATATCCGCGTTTGGATATAGAGAATGTGTGAAATGAGATTTGTGAGTTTAAGTGTGTAAATATGTTGTGTATTTATAGGGTAGGATTTTTTTTTGTTTTGTTTTGGATATGCAACGGCTAGAAATTAAATGTTTGTATTGTTTGTGCTTTGTGGATTCGATCGACCAGACGACCATTTGTGTTTTTTTCTTGGGTGATCGAGACACTCCACAGCAGCAAGATCGAAAGGAATCGATCGCCGTAGAGCCCTCGATCGAGTGTCGATCGGCTCTACTGCATGCAGCCTAAAGGAAAGCAAAAAATCGAGTCTCGCTTTCCAGATATATGCATTTCAAGTTCTTAATTAATATCATTGAAGTGTAACTCAAAGAAACGCACACTTTTCATTCCAGAAATGAGTTACAAAATGAAAATTCAACAATAATATACAAGGATGGCCTCAAATTGTCACCAAGCGCACCGAAAATATATTTCGATATGACATAACCAATATTTAAAATAGTTTACTTTCCGGGGACGAAGTTTGTAGCGTAGGACCAGGCGTTGTTGGCAACAGGGTCAGCAAGGTGGTCAGCAAGGTTTTCCAAAGGCCCCTTTCCGGTCACAATGGCTTGAACAAAGAATCCAAACATAGAGAACATAGCTAGTCTTCCATTTTTAAGCTCCTTCACTTTCAACTCAGCAAAAGCCTCTGGGTCATCAGCAAGGCCCAATGGGTCGAAGCTGCCACCAGGGTAAAGTGGGTCAACAACCTCACCCAATGGCCCACCAGCAATTCTGTAACCCTCTACTGCACCCATCAAGATCACTTGGGTAGCCCAAATGGCCAAGATGCTCTGGGCATGGACCAAGCTTGGGTTTCCCAAGTAGTCAAGACCACCTTCGCTAAAGATTTGGGCACCAGCCTTGAACCATACAGCTTCACCGAACTTGACACCGTTACGGGCCAAAAGCTCTGGGAAGACACATCCAAGAGCTCCAAGCATGGCCCATCTGGAGTGGATGACCTCAAGTTCACGGTTCTTGGCGAATGTCTCGGGGTCAGCTGAAAGCCCAGCGGTGTCCCATCCGTAGTCACCGGGGAATTCACCAGTGAGGTATGATGGAGCCTCACCAGAGAATGGGCCTAGGTACTTGACACGGTCTGGGCCGTACCATGGGCTCCCTGATGGTGCAACTTTCTTGGGTGTAGCAGTTTTCCTCATGGAAACTCTTCCATTTCCGAGAAGTTCTGAGCCGGATGGAGCGGTTTTCACCGCTTGTCCGGCGAAAGGAGATGAGAGAGCCATTGTGGAAGCAGCCATTGATGTATTTTCAAAGTAGATGGTAAGACTAATGAGAAAAATGGTAGTTGAAGTTGACTGCTTGAGTGTTAATGATAGTTTAGAGTGGTATAAATAGGTGTTTGTATTTTCTAAGGTTCTTATCTTAAAAGACATCTTTCTTGATTCTGATTGGTTGATGATATCTTTTGATGGCTAAGACGATCAATAATTAGCCATGACCAATCAAAAGAAGCCATGTGTACACTTGGTCCCTATCAAGATTTTCTATCCAGCAAACTAGTATGTTAAACAGTACTCTCTAGTGATCACTAGAATCTTGTGGTTGACGATAACTGAGAAATGCTTTGTTACTAATTAAACGCGGTTTAAGTTGCTAATAACACTAATAAAGTTGTAAAACTTATGATTTTATATGTGTCCTCAGCGACGGACTCAGGATTTTTAAGAGAGTGTTGCATAAAAGAAATACTGGGCTAAGTAAAGTTATATCGTAAGAAATGAAAGTAGCAAAAAAAATTTGGGGGTTGCACTTACCACAAAATCAAGTGTAGCCCGTGCCACACCCGACATACATGTAGGTCCGTCCATGTATGTGTTTACTTTCCGTATGTCATAGCAAGAAGGTCTAGACTCGTGTTTCCAGCGTTATTTCATATAGGATAATAAAGATTGCAAAATAGTAGTTGTCTTGTTCCCGTATCTATCTTGGGAGGAAAATAATATGCTTCATTTGGTGTAAAGTGCATTGCTCTTCTATAAAATTTTAAGTTGCTCAAACAATCCGATATTCATTATAGTTGTAAAGAATGATGACGTAAAAGCATTTCTAATTTTGTGCCTCAAGTCGGCATGGCAACAACTTATTGGGTTTTGCAAAAGTGAGTCCTTTTGTTGTAACCAACGGAGTGCTGACCTATATGTATAAGTATAGAATTGACATGCTTTTAGGTCTTATGATCATTTTTCAATTGTAAAATAAATATATCTAATTTTAGCGTGATCAGTGATGATTACTCATCAGAAGGCATTTTTAACGATTTGAGTTATTTTAGTGTCGATTAGCTATTTTGATTAATTGACATTTATTTGAGATCATGGGGATTAGGTTAAGTTCCAATATGACTGGTTGTATAGACTATAGAGTGCACATTTGTATGAACTAACCTGATACCACCAAACAAATAGTAGAGTCAAGGGGCATCACCCACGGCTTTCATGAATTGCTATAACTTACTTTCCCACCAAACATTATTCCCCACGGGAAATGATTTGCGTACTTTGGGACACACCAATTTATGCATTAAATAGTTATATTGTACGTAGGTGTATACATTTTGGTTTAAGTCGTTGCACATTAAAGTGAAGAAATCATAAATCCATGTGTGCAAATCATCTCCCAAAAGTAAAGGACACATTGGTTGATAGATAAACCGACATAATTGTCATAACTGAATAGTTGCTTCAGTTATTAGGTATTATACACCAGGCTTGGTCTCGAGAACAAAATATACAACTATAGAACTCTCGATTTTGCTCCAAATCTCGTGGCTTAGAATTAGAGTGCATTTCTGAATATCCGGCTGCATATCTCGTGAACCCGAAGCATACATAGAACAAATACTACGATCAAATTAAACGTCATACATGAACATCTAACAAATAGCTAGAAAAACAAGATTACAATAGTACAAGTACTTGGATCTTGAATCCATTCAAGCCAAATATATATACATTGTTCTCATCCAACTTCCATCAAGCTAGATTACTATCATAAATTATCAAACTATACTATCTCAAAAACTATATATGTTTGAGTATGCATGTAAGCTTGCTTAAAATAAGGAAATCTAGTGAATTCATATAACAGATCTCATGCTATATTAAATTTTGCATGGCAAGTTATCAAGCTCTTAAACAAGTAAATATGAAAATGAAATGAAGACCACACACTCTTGAATGTTAGAAGTTGTTAAAGAACATCGTATGAGGCCGGGATTGGTGTAAATTACAAACAGTTGTTACATAAGTAATATTAACGGCATACAAAAGCATTGTGGTCCAATGCAAAATGATATTTTATGTTTCCATGGCTACCATCAAATGTAGAAGAAATAATTTCTATGGCTACTATCTGAAAAAATCTAAGATTGTGGAGCTCAGAGATGCCATGTGGACATTACCAACCACAAACAGATAAACTGAATATTGTCAATAAAAATCTGCTGTACTTACAAAAGGTAAAATAACAGTTAGATTGGTTAAACATTTAAACTCATGGATATAGATTTGCATACAATCTGTAATTGTTTAATGTCTATAATAGTTGTTGCATGTATAATCCTGATATTGTATCTTGTGTATGAGAAGTAATATTGATGATACAAAAATCATAATTTACTTTTCTCTTTAGAAAATAAGTAAATAGAAAAGTTTTACCAGTTTGAAAAACTATTAGTATATATGAATTTTAAAGCAGTAAAATTAAAGTAGAAGAACATGGCTTGATAAAATTGCAAAACGATAACTGATAGATAGGTAACTTAAAAATTTTGTAGGCAAAGAATATAAAGTTTTAATTTGATAACATTTTATTTTTTTGATTCTGTTAAAATCTTTGTGTGACCAACCACAATGGAGGTGAAGATTTCTCAGGATAACAATGGCTTGGCCCTTTCACCCTATATATAGACTCCAAAATGAAAACATTTTCACAACTCAAACAATCAAAACATCTTCCAACCAATTTCAACAAATGGCTTCTTCAACCATGGCTCTCTCATCTCCTTTCGCTGGACAAGCCGTGAAAGCGGCTCCATCCAACTCCGAGCTTCTCGGAAATGGAAGAGTTTCCATGAGGAAAACCGCAACACCTAAGAAGGTTGCACCATCAGGAAGCCCATGGTACGGCCCAGACCGTGTCAAGTACCTAGGCCCATTCTCTGGTGAGGCTCCATCATACCTCACTGGTGAATTCCCAGGTGACTACGGATGGGACACTGCTGGGCTTTCAGCTGACCCCGAGACATTCGCCAAGAACCGTGAGCTTGAGGTCATCCACTCTAGATGGGCCATGCTTGGAGCTCTTGGATGTGTCTTCCCAGAGCTTTTGGCCCGTAACGGTGTCAAGTTTGGTGAAGCTGTATGGTTCAAGGCTGGTGCCCAAATCTTTAGCGAAGGTGGTCTTGACTACTTGGGAAACCCAAGTTTGGTCCATGCCCAGAGCATCTTGGCCATTTGGGCTACCCAAGTGATCTTGATGGGTGCAGTTGAGGGTTACAGAATTGCTGGTGGGCCATTGGGTGAGGTTGTTGACCCACTTTACCCAGGTGGCAGCTTCGACCCATTAGGCCTTGCTGATGACCCAGAGGCTTTTGCTGAATTGAAGGTGAAGGAGCTCAAGAATGGAAGACTAGCTATGTTCTCCATGTTTGGATTCTTTGTTCAAGCCATTGTAACCGGAAAGGGACCATTGGAGAACTTGGCTGACCACCTTGCCGACCCAGTTGCCAACAACGCCTGGTCCTATGCCACAAACTTTGTCCCCGGAAAGTAAATGTAATGAATTTTGCTGTAAAATAATATGTGAATTAATATATTGATAATTTTGCGCATTTGGTGTTTTTGTCAGTATTTGGTCACTTAAAATGATTTATTATGGTGGAACAGCAATGCTCAGTATCTCTTAGATGGTTCTCTGAAAAAGAACTAGGAGCAACTAGTAGTAGGCAGATTTAGACCACTTATTTAACTAAGCTTAATTATCTTCATAGCGTGAAATCGACAAATCTACAATATGGTGAAAAACGAGACGGATGAAATTGGTGGAACCCCGGCTCAAAACTGGTAAAACACATTGACCAGGAGATGCTTTGTAATCATATTTCATCCATTAACTAATTATAAACTCTCGCACATACTTGAGTAAACATATAGACTAAACACATACTTGAGTAACAAAAAAATACATAATGAATCGCACAATAGAGAAACCACGCATTTTGTGTGCTTTATGAATCACTGTATTTTATTGACAAGACGCAACTTTTCAGTTTACATGTATACGAATGAGAACCTAGTGTACAGTTTGTCCAATGTTTCTCTCTATTTTTTTTTTGGTAAAGGGTTTCTCAGGTAAATATATTACTTCAAAAAACAATTAAGTACAACGAATGTGAGTGAATCTCGCATCTCAGCCCAAAACTAGGCGAAAACAAACGCACAAACTTTGCTTCAACCCTAACTATCATAAGAACAAGAATAATGTGCCACACTTATGAGATCGACCTAATACAAATACTATCTAAGTTTACCACGAAGACTAATATCAAAGGCATTAGCAAACTGCATTTGAACATCAGTTAAACCAGGATCAACACAATCATCATCATCATCATACATGTCTCCACCATAAGTATCCTTCCATTGTTCATGCAAGCTTTTATTTCCTACTCTACTGCCACTTTTAGAAGTTTTATTAACCTTAGAGATCGTAAAAGCCATAAGACTCGCAGTTTCGTTGTATACCTTGACCACTTCACTATCATTATCCTCATTAACCAGATCATCAACCTTTTTAGAAGCCACAATAGAAGAACTAGGAAGCATTGATTTACAAGGTTTTAGCGGCTTCCCAGCATCACCCACTAGCTTAAGCTTTCCATCATGCATTTGACTTTCTAGTTCATTAATCCTTGCAACCAAAGGTTTAGTATTTAGACTACCAGATGTCGTACCAACCATATCTTGGACAACTTTCTTACCTAAATTTGATGACCCCCATTTGATCTAATCTCATCATCTTGCTCAATCGAATTAACCGCATCAAAAGGATTAGACGATCTCGTCTCTACTTCATAATTCTTTTTCGTACCATTTGAACTAGCACCATTCTTAGGTTTAAATTGAAACTTAGATCCCACATTAGTTCCACGAGAAGTCTATCCAGGAGGATGTTGGAAACCATCATTCTTTGGTTTTTCAACAACCCGTTTTGGATATAACGTACCATCATGCCCAAATATCATACATACACCACATCTAGGTGGTTCCCATTCGTACTCCATCCTCACCTTGTGAAAAACCTCTCTATCATCTTTCACATTAGGAATAGCAATACTCATCTCCTCCTTAAACTCCCGATCAACCCTAATATCAGTTAATGAACGAGCATAATCCGTACGACCCCATGATTGAAGACACATAGAACTCGTATAAAAATCAAGCATAATCGGGTTACCAAGCTTAGTATCCATCTCTCTCAATCCATCTGCAGTAAATGCCACCATAGAAATATCATGGAATTTTATCCAAATGGAACCGAATTCACATCTTCATTAAGTAAATTAGCATTAGGCGTCCATTTCTTCAGGTCAATAAGTGCAGATCGAATAAACCATGGACCATTCTCCAATACCCCATTCATACCCTTAATAAAAGCAAACTTGAAGAAAAAGAAGCCCTTTGAGTTCATCATTACATGAACCAAGCCATACTTCTTCCATGCATTCTTAACATAGTACTCAACAACCGGGAATGCTACTCTTTTACCCACGAAATAACCGTATAATCTGAAAGCAAACCTCGCATGAACTTCCAAAACAGACGGCTTAGGGATTTAAATTTCAGCTTTAGCATTAGTTGGTCTACCCGTGTCAAGAGATCTAAAGTTTACCTTCCCGTTGTTTGCCTCATTATTCACCAAACTAGCAAAAGATCTTGGAGTTAGGACTTCATTAGTAGGTGAACTAATGGGGTGTTTTCCCACATTATTAGTAGCATCCTTGGCACCTCGCATTGCAGCCTCAAAACTCTTACATGCATCAACAATTGCCTTATCCATACTTCCATATAACATCCAAGCTTGAATCATGCAACACCTTAACCGAATCAACTTGTGGACCCGTCTTCATAGCACTCGATACATCATGATTAGAAGACACATTCACATTAATAGACTCAGTAGTATCTGCATTCGTCTTACCACATGAAACCGGCTTCATATGTTCATTCTTTAGTAGGACTTTGCGTAACAGTAGCATTAACATTGGTACCAGATTTTTCACTACCCAAAATAGTTTTCTCCTTCAACGGAATAGTAGAATTTATACCCTCATTCCCACTAGAAGTTGTAATACTGTCATCCATATTGGTCTCCATACTCTTCAAACGAGCAGCAATGCTGCATTGCAAATCCTCACTTTTCTCCCTAGTTTGATTGACCAAACTAGCGTTTGTATTGTTTTTCTTTTTACCATTACCTCCTGAGCCCAAGAAACAACTTTTCATACTCCAATCCAAGCACACACAATCAGATCAAGAAGAAATAAATAGCATTTTGTATACATTTACGCATAAAACCCTAAATAAATTAGGGTTTTGAAACAATCAACCACTTAACGTCACATGATTAGTACACCCAACAGAATAACAATATGATTGATGTATCTCAAAACAATAAATGCAGCGAAAAACAATTAAAACATCAACAAAAACCCTAATGATCGAATACGAAAACAATTAATGAAACGAAACGCGATTGTGAAAAACCCTAAGACAAACAAACTCTAACAACTTAAATCTGTAGCAAACAATGAACTGATATAGAGACATGATTAAACACAAGTGTTAAACAAGTTCCGTAACAGGATCGTTTCGAGAAACAAGAAAGAAGGATGATTAGGGGTGAAGTGAGTTAGGGATATCACATACGGACATGATTTACACCAACAATAAATTGTGAAGAGTACTAATACGGACAAAGGGGATACTAGACGTCGTGAACATTTCGATATCGTATATGCAACCATTTGGTTATGGCCTCATTTTGTGGGGGTGTCATTTACACCTCACTTCAATACATGAAGCCCTACAATGCAAGTTCACCCTAAATGTGTATATTGAGAGAAAACTTGTCTAGCTTTTTGGGATTTCCCAGCTGCACGATGAGCTGCTCTTGCTTTGGCTACAGATTGTTGGTAAAATTCTTCATACTGTGATGCTGATGTGTCCCATATGAAATCTATGCTCATGGCCTTGTGTGCATTATTTTTTCCCAACCTTCACTATCACTCAAGTGATGTTTAAAGGCACGGTCAAAAGCACCATTAAATCCCTGCACATTTTTGTTAAAGCAACATTCTTATACCAATAGTGAAGAAAAAATGAAGAAAAAAAAATTAGAAGTGGAAATTCCTGCCTATTTATATTTGAATGGATCGATCCGGGTTATTTTATTAAGGGTGAATTGCATATATATCCCTCTAAAGCCTAATAATTGCATATATATCCAACCAAAACTTATAATTGCATATATATCCTTCCAAAGCCTTAAAATTGTCAAATATATCTAAATTATTATTTTAAATATTTGTAATATAATTTTTTTTCTAATAGTTATAATTGATATATAAAATTACGATTATACTCTTATTCTTATTATTTTTTTTTATTTTTTTTTACAATTACAAAATATCCTTTTGTTGGTTTGAATTTTATTATGTCATTTGATCTATATATATAAGAGTTTACATTTAGATGGAACAATGGATGGTGCTGTTGATATTCTTATTCAAGATTCGTCGATACCGAACACGGTTGAGTCGCAGAACATGGTTGGTCTTTCTTTTCTTAAGAAATGGTTAAAGGATATTTTGTAATTGTTTCTTTTTTTAATAAAAATAAGGGTATAATCGTTATTTTATATATCAATTATAATTATTAGATATTTTTTATATGAAATATATTTAAAATAATCATTTGAAAGTCGCAAAGTAAGTCATAAGTCACAAAGATGCATTTTAATGCATAAAATCCAAATTATTTCATTAGATAAATTACTTTACTTTTGAGATATCTGCATTTTAATGCATAAAATTCAAATTATTTCATTAGATATATTACTTTACTTTTGAGATATCTATTTACTAGTTTACATTTGACGCTAACCGTATAAAAGATATTGATAATGCATTGCCATAGCTTGAGTAGTGTTGATAAACCACAAATGTAAGATATACATAAAGCTATTGAATAGGATGTTAGTTTTATGGACAAATTTAATACGTGTATGTCCATATTCGAACTCGAGATCACGGGATTGAACACTTTACGTATGAGAGTTGATGTTCAAATAATTAATGTAAAATGTTACGTTTAATTATTAAATGCACAATTACGACTAACGAACGTTAAGTAATTAATGGAAATTGACTAACGGTCATTAAGTATTAAAGAGAAGGACTATAGATGAAAATAGAGGTCAAGGAGGTTTCGAAAACCCTTGTGGATTTATGGCTGATTGTTTAAGGGGTTGGGGAGACCCAATCCAATCCTAACTTTCTCTTTAAGTTTTCATACTATATATACAAGGCTTAGAATTCATTCTTGGGTAACCTTGTAACACATAGCAAACCATAAACTTCTGTTTCTCTCCCTCTTTTGTGTTTGGCCAATCGTTATACACTAAACCTTAGGGAATCGATTTTGGTTTTCCACATTAAAGTGTTTTGGTGTTGTTATTGTGTTCACAAGAACTAGCATTCACATCAAATCGATATTAGTACGTATGTCCAAGAACGTGGAGTGGTGCAAACACACTATTGTTTGCTTTTTGGTTTGAATCGAAAAAGGGTAAGGGTCGATTCACATAAACCATATAAACCCTAATTAGGGTTTTAATAGCGTTTTGATTCGTGCTAGCTTGGAGTTGCTAAAAGGTATGCATACATTTAATATTCGGTTTGTTAATTACAAATATATGTCTAAGTCTTCTATTGCGTGCTTTGATGTTTACATGTTATATTTATGCTATGTCATAGTATTTAATTCCAACAGTGGCATCACCAGCCATTATATTTTGTAATTAATTACTGAAACAAATAAAGTATGAATATTGTAGTGTGTTTACATGTATGTCGAATTCTAGGGTTTATAAAATTCGAAAACCCTATTTTTTAAAAGAGGCCGATTGCCCTAATTACAATATGATTTGCTTTTAAGAACTAAATCTTAAATTTTTAGTCGAATGATGCGGTTTTGTACCAAATAGTTGGAAAGGCTCACACATTTTGACAAATTATAAGAGAGGTATAAGGAGAGTACGCATTAAATTGTGACCTAAAAGAAAAAGGTTTTTAATACTTCGCGCTGACCTGTTTCTCCGCTTCTTTGTGCATGAAAATGGAGCTACCTACGACTATTTAAATGCAAAAACATCTTAAGGGTGAATTGACCTTAATTCCACGCGCCATTTTTGTGGTAATTATCCGAATAACTTGGGTCTTATGACTCATGCAGTAGTACGATATAGTGGATGATAATTAAAGGTAATTCTTTGACTGGTTTACCCAATACCTCGATTGAAACTTTGTTAACTTAATCTTAGTAAATAAATTAATGAGTAAAAGTTTTTATTGAAACCTATGATACAAAGATGAATGCATAACATCTTTGTACATATTTGATTTGACATCAAAATCGAAATTACTACCCTTTAAAATTTAAGTTATATGCCATCCAATGAAAAGGGAACACCTAAGGTTGCCATTTACTTTATGTTAGACGTAGCTAGATTGTAATAAAAGGGTAAATCCCCACTTTTCATGTGTTTCCTCTCATCTATTCCATTCTATTAAGGGGTATATGCACAAGAAGTCTGTTGTAAAATATCATTTTGTTTACAAAACTTGTCCATATTTTGATTAATAAACTCAGTTTCATTATAAAATCTAAACACTTAAACTGTTTTTCCAAACTAATTTTTAATCAAATTATAGAAAGTAACAATGTTTTGAAAAACCTCATATTTCCTCCTCAACAAGAAAACCCAAACAGCTCTAGAGAAGTCATCAACAATAGTCAAGAAATATTTATATCCCTCTTTACTTTGAACCTTAGAAGGACCCCATACATCTAAGTGAATCAACTGACCAATGTCTTTGGTTTGATGATCACTTAAAGGGAATGGTTCTCTGGTTTGCTTTGCCTTATGGCCAACCTCACAAGGTTCAATAATAGATTCAGGCTTATAATCAATTTTATGTTTTAAGATGGCAAGAACTTGGTCAGCAGGATGATCAAGTCTTTTGTGCCATATACATTTGGACAAACAACACATTTGAATATTATTATTGATAACGCTCAGATTGTACATGTTTTTCAGTAGCGTTATGTGTGCTTTTGTATATGTTATTTGGTTATATTTGTATGATTTCAGTGCTTAATCGCATCAAAAGATGTTTGTCTAGTATTTATAACCAAGTGCAGGGAAATGGAAGGAAAAGTAAAAGAATGTTCAACAAATGGAAGATTCCCGTTTCAGTGAAGCATGTCAAGCACAAATCAGTATTTCAAGCACCATATAAGACCAAGATGATTGAAGAACCAAGCTCTACGAGGCAAAATTAAGTAAAGGTCGATTTTCCGTCACTCAGGAAGACCAACCGAATCGGTTGCAACTGCAACCGGATCGGTTGGGTGATGAGCAAAGAATTGCCTATGACGCCAGTCCAACCGTTCGGTTGCCACCAGCAACCGATACGGTTGGAACACTTGTAGAAGACCAACCGGATCGGTTGGTCATGTGACCGATCCGGTTGGAAGGATTGTTTCTGCCAAATCTTCATCATTAAGTTTTCCCTTTGTATCCAAACGATTCTAGGTCCTTCCCTTGGTGTATTCTAGTTCCTTCCTAACTCCTTGGAGGCCAAGTTCAGCAATTAATACCCTAGGCTTTGGAACTAGTATAAATAGAGACCTCTTGTGAGCATATGAGACACACACTTCAATACAACTCTCTCTACTCATCAAACAAAGCTCTTAAGCTCTCAAATTCGTCCTTAGAAGTCCAGGAAAGTTTGGAGTTCCAGAAGTACCATATTTGGAGGCCAAAACCCCAAGGAGTCTACCCCAATACTTTGGGAATCATTACTTCACCATTTGTAATCTTATTCCAAGCATTGTAAGACTCTTAATCATGTTTTCTAATGTTCAAAGTTCTGAGTTTATGTTTATGTTTGCTATGAGTGGCTAGTTTCTTTATACACTTGCTTAAATGATGTTGATTATCATGTGAGTAGTGTGTGATTGTGTTAACATGTTTTAATTCAATTTCAAGTTGATTCTAAGATCCAATTGTGCTAAAGTTTCATAGTGACATTTGTTCATCAAGTTTGACTAGTCAATAGTAATCGTAGAGGTCGAAAGAACTTATTGTTATTCAACTAGTTATAATCATTTTGTCTATGGATGATTGTTTTTACCCATTATTCTTGATTAAACAAAGGAACTAAGGTGTGATTGTAATAAGAACGCTTTTTTATTATCAAGTTGGATTGATTGGAAACATCTAAAAGGTTGTAAGATTAGTTGTTAACAACTACAAACTGTATCTCAACTTTGAGAGAGAAAACGCACACACACAGAGATAATAATTATGAAACCCTAATCTATAAGTGAGCTTATATAGCTGCCTTCTAAGATCTTTACTCTTTTGTCCCTTCCAGTCCTTGAGGTAGATGGCGATTGATAAAGGAATCCTTGATCATAATTTCCTGTATGAATACTATGCCCAACCTCAAACTTGTGATTGGTAGTAAAACACCGATTCTCTCGCTATCTGGATAGATTTCTCGAGTTATTTTCTTACGAAGTTTTGTTATAGCATCTATAATTGCTTCTGGTTTGGGTGGACAACCCAACAAATAGACATCCACAGGAATTAGCTTATCGACTCCACGAACAGTACCATAAGAATCGGTATTGAACATCCCCCCTATAATTGTACATGCTCCCATAGCAATAACATATTTTGGTTCAGGCATTTGCTTGTATAATCTCACTAAGGAGGGGCCATTTTCGTTGTTACTATTCGAGCTGTTAAAATAAGGTCCGCTTGTCTAGGACTCAATCTTGGTACTAGTCCATAACGATCAAGTCGAATCGTGAGCTTAGCTACACAATGACTCCCTCACATACAGATAAACAAAAACTTTATCCAAAAGTCAAGAAAGTAATAAGAAAATATTACCTGTTAGACCCTGAACTCAAACACTGTTTCTATAACAACACATATAAAAAAGATGAGGTTATTACTTTGAACATTATGCATTAAACAATTGTATTGTGTATACATTCTGCTTTAATCGGTGTAAAAGACACATTGGTTGATTAATAAACCGACATAATTGTCATAACTGAATAGTTTTTTCAGTTATTAGGTATAACTAGTCGGGTATCCGAGCATTGCGGCGGCGGGTACCCGTGTGATTATACTTTTTTGCGATAGCAAGGTTTTTCCGATGCATTACTTTTAAAGAAGAAAAAAAAGAATGTCCAACAGAGGTTATTAATTGAAAATTAGTTTGTTTTCTTACCTACGCATTTAGTAACATAATAAAAAGCTTTTATATAGGGTGCCTACGTGATTATATGTTTTTCATGATGCTAACTTAACACATGACAATAAATTAATGGAACAACTTTTCGCACAATGTTGCTTTAAAAAATGGCAGACTTGCATCACGATGCAACGATGATAAGGAAACGATGGTCAACGATATAGCTATTCGTTTAGGACATGTAATATTATATATCGTTTAAACATACAAGGTGTTTTCAAATAGCGGTTTTAGCACCATATAGTGGTGTCTTTTGCTAAATTGTGGTGGTAAATGGTGGTCCGTTGCGTGGTCGAAAAAGGTGGTGTCAGAAATTATGACTACATAAAAGATTGGTTTCTATGATTCGCTTCATGATTTGTAAATTTTATTTAGTGGGTGTTTTAAAGAAGAAATATAAGATAAGATGATTTATGCGTTATTATTTTATACCATGTGATATATTAAGTGTACTTTTGAGTGAATAGTATTTTAATAATATCATTATTTAGTGGGTGTTTGAAAGATATAAATGATAAAATAATTTATGCATTATTGTTTTGTATCATTTGATATATTAATTGTACTTTTGAGTGATGAGGTATTTTAATTATATTATTAATGATTTGTAAATTTCATTAGTGAGTGTTTTAATAAAAAAGAAAAATTAGATGATTTATCTATTATTATTTTATACCAAGTGCTATATTAATTGTATTTTTGAGTGATAGTAGTTTAATGATTTCATTAATTATGACATTAATATACATAGATGTTACAAATTAGATGATTTATGCATTATTGTTTTGTATCAAGTGCTATATTAATTGTACTTTTGGTTACAAGTTTAGTGGGTTACTTTTATTAGAAATGTTTTTTGTCTTAAAAATTTTAAAACTTCTATATTTAGAATGTCCTAAATACTTTATATAGTAGTACCAGGCTTGGTCTCGAGAACAAAATATAAAACAGCTATAGAACTCTCTATTTTGCTCTAAATCTCGTGCCTTAGAATTAGAGTGCATCCCTGAATATCTGGTTGTAGAACTCGTGAACCCCGAAGCATACAAGGACAGAATACTACGATCTAATTTATTAACGTCATACATGAACATCTAATAAATAGGTAGAAAAACAAGATTACAATGATATAGTACAAGAAGTATACTTGGATCTTGAATCCATTCAAGCCAAATATATCTACATTGTTCTCATCCAACTTCCATCAAGCTAGATTACTATCATAAATTATCAAACTATACTATCTCAAAAACTATATATGTTTGAGTATGCATGTAAGCTTGCTTAAAATAAGGAAATCTAGTGAATTCATATAACAGATCTCATGCTATATTAAATTTTGCATGGCAAGTTATCAAGCTCTTAAACAAGTAAATATGAAAATGAAATGAAGACCACACACTCTTGAATGTTAGAAGTTGTTAAAGAACATCGTATGAGGCCGGGATTGGTGTAAAGTACAAACAGTTGTTACATAAGTAATATTAACGGCATACAAAAGCATTGTGGTCCAATGCAAAATGATATTTTATGTTTCCATGGCTACCATCAAATGTAGAAGAAATAATTTCTATGGCTACTATCTGAAAAAATCTAAGATTGTGGAGCTCAGAGATGCCATGTGGACATTACCAACCACAAACAGATAAACTGAATATTGTCAATAAAAATCTGCTATACTTACAAAAGGTAAAATAACAGTTAGATTGGTTAAACATTTAAACTCATGGATATAGATTTGCATACAATCTGTAATTGTTTAATGTCTATAATAGTTGTTGCATGTATAATCCTGATATTGTATCTTGTGTATGAGAAGTAATATTGATGATACAAAAATCATAATTTACTTTTCTCTTTAGAAAATAAGTAAATAGAAAAGTTTTACCAGTTTGAAAAACTATTAGTATATATGAATTTTAAAGCAGTAAAATTAAAGTAGAAGAACATGGCTTGATAAAATTGCAAAACGATAACTGATAGATAGGTAACTTAAAAATTTTGTAGGCAAAGAATATAAAGTTTTAATTTGATAACATTTTATTTTTTTGATTCTGTTAAAATCTTTGTGTGACCAACCACAATGGAGGTGAAGATTTCTCAGGATAACAATGGCTTGGCCCTTTCACCCTATATATAGACTCCAAAATGAAAACATTTTCACAACTCAAACAATCAAAACATCTTCCAACCAATTTCAACAAATGGCTTCTTCAACCATGGCTCTCTCATCTCCTTTCGCTGGACAAGCCGTGAAAGCGGCTCCATCCAACTCCGAGCTTCTCGGAAATGGAAGAGTTTCCATGAGGAAAACCGCAACACCTAAGAAGGTTGCACCATCAGGAAGCCCATGGTACGGCCCAGACCGTGTCAAGTACCTAGGCCCATTCTCTGGTGAGGCTCCATCATACCTCACTGGTGAATTCCCAGGTGACTACGGATGGGACACTGCT
This sequence comes from Chrysanthemum seticuspe, assembly GCA_019973895.1. Classification (NCBI taxonomy): domain Eukaryota; kingdom Viridiplantae; phylum Streptophyta; class Magnoliopsida; order Asterales; family Asteraceae; genus Chrysanthemum; species Chrysanthemum seticuspe. The sequence continues at coordinate 36,228,981 of BPTQ01000007.1, forward strand.
GGGCTTTCAGCTGACCCCGAGACATTCGCCAAGAACCGTGAGCTTGAGGTCATCCACTCTAGATGGGCCATGCTTGGAGCTCTTGGATGTGTCTTCCCAGAGCTTTTGGCCCGTAACGGTGTCAAGTTTGGTGAAGCTGTATGGTTCAAGGCTGGTGCCCAAATCTTTAGCGAAGGTGGTCTTGACTACTTGGGAAACCCAAGTTTGGTCCATGCCCAGAGCATCTTGGCCATTTGGGCTACCCAAGTGATCTTGATGGGTGCAGTTGAGGGTTACAGAATTGCTGGTGGGCCATTGGGTGAGGTTGTTGACCCACTTTACCCAGGTGGCAGCTTCGACCCATTAGGCCTTGCTGATGACCCAGAGGCTTTTGCTGAATTGAAGGTGAAGGAGCTCAAGAATGGAAGACTAGCTATGTTCTCCATGTTTGGATTCTTTGTTCAAGCCATTGTAACCGGAAAGGGACCATTGGAGAACTTGGCTGACCACCTTGCCGACCCAGTTGCCAACAACGCCTGGTCCTATGCCACAAACTTTGTCCCCGGAAAGTAAATGTAATGAATTTTGCTGTAAAATAATATGTGAATTAATATATTGATAATTTTGCGCATTTGGTGTTTTTGTCAGTATTTGGTCACTTAAAATGATTTATTATGGCGGAACAGCAATGCTCAGTATCTCTTAGATGGTTCTCTGAAAAAGAACTAGGAGCAACTAGTAGTAGGCAGATTTAGACCACTTATTTAACTAAGCTTAATTATCTTCATAGCGTGAAAACGACAAACTACAACAAAACATTTGATTTTACACAGTTATATTCTTATATCCCCACGTTTAAAAGTGTGTGCAAATTTAAAGTCCACGCTTCATGTTGCGTGGAGTATGTATGCGTCACAAAAAAAATACACGCTTTTTTGTGTGTATAAACATTCAAAGACTCTACTCTAAAAAGTGTGGAGAAATAATATAGAAGTACACGCTTTTTTGTGTGTATAAAGGATGCATATGTCCACACTAATATATGTCGAGGTAACTTTAAACTCCACGCTATTAAGCATGAGAAATTTGGAAACTGGTGACACAATTTTTTACACGCTTTTGTGTGTCAACTTATTTCTTTTAATAATTTAAAAAAATGATAATAATAATAAATAAAATAAAAACAAAATGGACTTACAGAACTGCATATTCAATATAAAATACAGAACTGCACATTCAATATAAAAGATATCCAAAATAGACATACAGAACTGCAGATTCAATATAAAAGATACACCAGACTTTTGAGTATGTTTACAAAGCAGTTAATCTTCCACTATCCTTGAAACTAATATAGACCAGACTTTTGAGTTACAAAGCAGTTAATCTTCCACTATCCTTGAACAAGCTCAAGCTCCTATCTTTTATACCACACTAAAATCCACTGAAATTTTCTTCTAACTTTTGTCTTCAATAAGCTCCTATCTTTTGTCTTCAACAAGCTCCTAAACACATATCAGCTTAAAAATCAGTAACCCACCAAACAACATAACAAGCAAAGTATCCCACAAAACAAGTATAATATTATACATCTCGCACAACAAAATGAGAGTCTTCCTTGCAACAGTTACCATATTAGAATCACAAAGCCTCTGAAAGAACTGTTGGTTATTAAAAATCTACACCAAAGTCGCAAAAAAATTTAGTTTATCGAAAAGTGCCAACCTTTTATAATGTTTGTGAACTCTCATGTGTGTCACCGACTGATGTTAACTTTATGGGTTGTCTGCAAGCTTTTCTAATCTAGCAACACAAGTAGCCTAATGAATCTAAGGGCAGGGTAAACGCCAAATATTTCAGATATGTTTCCAGTAAGCTGGTTTTTGCTGACCTGTAATCTTCCTAGACTTGAACAATTATACAAGCTCTTGGGCATTTTCCCTGACAGTTTATTATCTCTTACAAGAAGCACCCGTAAAAGCCCGCCATTACAAATTTTATCAGATAAAGAACCAGAGAAATTATTTTGGGTAAGTACCAGTTCAATTTAAACACATTTGGAGGGATCATAGACATCATAAAACTAAGATAAAAGCTTAATCAGAGACGTATAAAACAAGAAGCAATTAAAAAAAAGTTAGCATATCAGGGTCTATAGCTACATATCGGCATAAAGACTAACCAAGAGGTCAACCAATTTTTAAGAGCCTTAATCTTAATGAAGATCAGTTCTATGCTGTGTAGAATTTGAACTCAATACATATCAAATACCATCAATCAAATATAAACTAATTAAAGTAAAAATATATATATATATATATATATATATATATATATATATATATATATATATATATATATATATATATATATATATATATATGCAATTACAGATTATTGCACCTATTAACTACGATTATTACAATTACAGATTTCTGCACCCATAAATACAATCATTGCAACTACTATTTTAATACGCTATGCAAGTTGCTAAACCCTATGCTATGCTATGCAATTAGAACTACGCTATGCGACCAAACACTCGAAAATCAGCTAGTTATCCTAACTACGCTATGCAAGTTGCTAAACACTACGCTATGCTATGCAATTACAATTACAGATTTCTGCACCCATAAAAAACTTAAAGCCCTCATCATTGGTCAACTAATATTTCTATATTTTAACCATCTCAGAAGTCAAAACATGCATTTTTTAGATACTTCATTGTTGTTCTGGTTTTAACCTTCTAATATGAATTCAGTCAATATCGAAAAACATCAATCAACATGCAAATTAAAAAATATATATATATATACCCGGGTAGTGATCCATGACGGGTGAGTAGTGGTCTGTAATTGGTGATGCGCCAAAAGAGGGCTGAAAAAAACATAAAAATACTTCAAACAAGGGCCTGAAAAAAAATTATTGCGATAAACAATAAACCACTAACCTGTTTGTCACATGTACGAGTAGCAGCAGAAGTAGAAGCACCATTATATAGATCAGGAAACGCAGTTTCAACAACTTTAAGCATTCCATAAAGGTCATTTAGCTTTTGTCCCATTTCCTTGAGTTGCAAACCTTGATTCTCTAATTGCTTTTTATGAGTCTCTATTTCCTTATTTTGATTCTCTAATTGCTTTTTTTGAGTCTCTAATTGTTTTTTTTTTGAGTCTGTACTTTTTCCAACAAAAAGCGGTTTTCATTTGTTAGAACCTCACCCCTCATCTTTCTTAAATCACGACTAAATTTGGATACTTGGGATTTTGTTACACCCGCTCCAAAACAATGAGGATTTTCAACTCCAATAAGTGTATTAAGAACATTCCTAGCAATTTCTGCTACTACGTCATGTTCAACATTACCTTCAGGACCTCCAAGCTCTAACTTCTTTCTTAATATTTCTCTATTTGCTTGAACCTGAAACAATGCATACTTTTTTAAGTTCATAAATCAAAATATGCCATATAAAACTTTAAAAAAGAAATCCAGTATGCGTATACCATCATTTATGTTGTTGCTTCTTGAATATAAGTGTCATCCGCTGTTTTATAACAAATGTGAAACCTCTCAACATCATGCGGCGATCTTCCATTTTTCACTTTCTGTATATTAGATAGATAATATCAAAGAATGCATAAAAATACAAGTTATAACAGTTTCGAAACTGTTATAACACTCCTTGCAAATGCAACAACTACAATTGTTCATAATCAACCCTTAAACTGAAGATACCCTTTTGTCTCTATGTATGATTAAATGTTACTCACAAATTCATGGTCTCTTCGCGCGAAACTGACAGCACCGGTAGTGTGAGTATGGGCTTTCTCAAGTCGTGCTTTCTTCCCACATGCTTAGAGTTTCTGCATTTCAGGACACTGGTCAAGATCACCACATATATAATTTTTACAAGAAATAATATATGATACGATCGATTAAAGTTCATTAACCATGATAAGAAAAATAAGTTAATTCTAACTAAATTCTACCTATATTAACTGAAATAGACCAAGGCATAAGCAGTTAAGCACTATCTATAACCAACTGATATGAAAAGCTCACAGGGAGAATAAGCAAAAAGCTCTAAAATGCTACCAAAAGCTACCACAGGCTAGAATAGGCTAAATCTAACTAAGACCAACTTAGTGCAATAGGAAATGATCAAATGAGCACAAGATTAAAGCTGATAGCATTAAAACAGATCCTAAAACTACAGGTGCCAAACGGCCCTAATGTTCTTACTTTAAGCACTAATCTAACTGACTTAGTAAAATCCTAAAAATAAACTAAAATCATCTAGTAAAAGGCCACCAACCAGAGTGTTATAATCCAAAATTTTAGCTAAAAAAGATTAAAGACGAGAAAGTTAAAAATCAAAAACACGGAGCCATTGGGAACTCTAGCCTACTGATGCAGTTAAAGATATGAATGGAACTCAGAATATGCAGATCTAAAAACTAATACCAAAACAGTTTTGAAAGAAAATACTTATAAGAGTTGAGACAACCTGAAAACAAGATTGGATAGCATCTAATATTAGCAATTATAACAGTCCTATGGGTCCCTTTCATACCAAGCACACGAAACCAGCAACCCTTAAACTTAACATGTTACTATTATAATGACTATCAATATTAAGTAATCACAATGAAATAATCAGATGCATTCATACGTGAAACAGAAACCCCAAAATCAGATATCCTACTAGAAGTTTTTAATCAGGCAAAATGACTGTCATAGGAAGGATTTAGTCAAATTAACATGTATGAGTTCCTATATGCAACATATCATCTAGTAGTAACATTTAACGCAGTAATATCTTCAGTTTTTAATCAGATATCCAGTTTGTGTGTTATGTAGATTTTTTAAATATCTTTGTTGTTAAAGGTGTGATTTTTATTTTGTTTAGACTACTTTAGTGATAGCGCGATTGCAGCTTGGCTTCTTTTTGGTATGAGGGTCTGTGTGTTTAGGGGGTGTTTGAATTAGCTTATTTTTGGGGCTTAAGAGCTTATTCGAAAATGAAAAAGCTCATAAGCTCATTTTGTCGGCTTATCAACTTATGGTCTTATCCTTATGGACTTATCTAAGTCCATAAGCTCTACTTCATAATCTCATAAGCCGGAAAAAAAGAGCTTATGAGATTTTCCCATATCAGATAAGCTCGTAAGCCCCAAAAAATAAGCTAATTAAAACAATGCCAGGTTTATGAAGAAGTAATAAAGAACTCACATAAGATGCTGATTGTTAGAGTTAGAAACTTCAACCCATTTACTTAATATAGACATCAAGAGTGGAAAAAATTAATACCTTTGCTATAGGCTTTCAAAGATGACTTTTATAAAATTGCCATTGGTGGTCATGGATGTTTTCTGGTGGTTCGAGTAAATCCAATGCTTCCAAAAGCTCATCTTCTGAATAATCGATCTCTTGAGCACCAAGTTCATTGAGGCCATTAACTTCATTCAGCTTATTCGCAGCTTGCTTATATAAGCTCATTTTTAACCTATATTTTAAGGTTCTACGCTTCACTCTGTATATTGCACAAAGAACCTTGTCTACATTATCGCTTTGAGGTATGTTGAATCTCCGCTGCCAAAGTTATCAATAAAGGACATTAAATGAAGAATAATAATAAGTAACTGTACTATGAACAAAACACTTATTTAACATAATGTATTACCCGGAGTTCTACTAGAAGCATAACACCACAACGTTCTTTGCATTCCTTCCAGTCCTTGGCATCCGGGGGACATAAGTTTGGTTCTTTGAGAAGTAAGGTCATAAATCTTGAACACAAGCCCCCAGCATTACCGATTAGCTGATATTTTGCATTCACATGAACCAACACCTTTTCACCCTCGTTCAGCTTGTACACTTCTTTTACACACATTTTTTGTATCCTAAGAATGTTTCCATCCCCATCTATAAGATTATCATACATGTTAGAATATAATCTACAAGCACATGACTAATTTATATTGGAAACATGAGTTTAGTTACCTATGATCTCAACCTCTGACAATAGATTCAGTTCATATTCATCACGTAGATCTTGATCATCATTCAGAAGAGAATTTGTGGATGAAGATTGGTGCAAAACTGGCTCGTGTACAGTAGGTTGGGATTGTAATGATTGTGAATGAGAAGACGATGAAGAGGAAGAAGAGTTATGGTGCACATTTGAAGGTCTGACAGATGCTTGAAGAGAAGATGAGGAAGATGAAGAGTTTTGACGCATATTATAAATGAAAGAAGGTCTGACAGATGCTTGACCAGCAGCCGTTTGCAAATGTGTGGGAAATGAAGGTCGAGCAGTTGATTGAAAGGCTGATGTTGGGTGATTGTTGTTGTCAACTGCTTGACCAGCAGCCGTTTGCATATGTGTGGGAAATGAAGGTCGAGCAGTTGATTGAAAGGCTGATGTTGGGTGATTGTTGTTGTCAACTTCTTGACCAGCAGCCATTTGCATATGTGTGGGAAATGAAGGTCGAGCAGTTGCTTGAAAGGTTGATGTTGGTCGACTTATTTGACTTTGTTTTCTTTTATGTTGCTGCATTGTTTTTTTAGATTTGAACATCTTGGAAACTGTATCAAATGCAACAAACATAGAATTAGTAACGCATTTAACTAGAGCATAAACTACTGCTATAAACTAGAGCATAAACTACTGCTAGACTGATAACAATAAACTATTATAAAACCCCTACCCACCCAATCAGTCAACGTCATAGAGGGTCTAACAAAAGAATGTTTCATAGCAACTGTTATAGCCAAAACCTTCCTAGGCAATATCACCAAACTGTATGGCATGCCACACAAAAGAATGTTTCATGTCCAGTTTTGGTTACAGCAATCAAAGCTAGCATAATCTACCTTAGTTACAGTCGCCACAGTCCATTGACTCATTTAATGCATTGTCTTCTTATTAGTGCCACAATGCAATTAGTCTAACATTTCTAAGATGACAATATAGTATCATGGAAATCGTGATTTACTGATTTAGCAAGTATAATGTAATACTGGACTTTCCAAAGACACCGTAGCATCAAGTGATATAGCTGGTGTTCTAGACCTTGTTTATTACTAGTACGTTTATGAAATTCCGCATTACAAAAAAAAACTTAATTGATTATTCTGTTCTGATTAAACTATCAAGCTGATTAGAGATATTTGGACCAGCTAATTCAGACGGCTTATTCGCTTGTTGGGAGAGTAAAAGCAAATGGACTTAAACCCTTCTCTCTCTACAAATTCTGAAAACTGCATAAACTACTGAATTAAACATAAGCTTATTTAACGACTTAGTTTTGTTTTCCTATGTTCTTTCTCTACTACATTAACAATCACTATTCAACATGACATCTTTACCTGCAAAGTGCAAACAGAATCTGTTGCAGAAAAGATGGCTCCAAGTGCTTTCCACAAATAAGCATAAATACAACAGTTTAAATGAATAATTTAGCAACACATGATCAAAAGTGACAATAAGTGAAGTTATACTGGTCAACATTCCCCGATAATTCAATATTTGAAGACAAAGAAGCACCATGAGACGACAGAAAAATCAAAAGGAAGAGAGATCACATACCAAGATAGTCCTTTATGCCAAGATAATCAATGCCCAATTTAGGAAATAATCGTGTTGCACCTGCACTGAAACTATGTTAGAATCTAACAAACAATATAACCATTTGGAAGTTTCATCAATGCATAACATCAATCACCAGAAACTAGCAAAATTATAACATATCAGATGCTAATCCGGTTGATTTTATATGAATTTTTGAAAAACTCTTATCTGACCAGCAAGATAAGTTAACTAATCCGGTTGATATTATAATTGGACAAAATAGAATGATGGTACTGATATACGTGATCTGCAAGTATCGAAGCAGGCTGAAAAGCCTTATAGTAACTGACCTGTTTGAAGACCCAATAATGTTTTTGTTATGTTTTTGGTTAAACAAATTTGTTGTCACATGCATAACAAAATACACACACGTAGATAGATAGATACTCACAACTCCGTTTTCCGTATACATCGTGAGAGAAAACTTATGATCACTCTGATAATCTCTATACAAAAGATCTGAAAATCACACAAATAACAAATAGTTATTACATAAACGAATTCCGTAACACACACAAGCAGTTATTACATAAACGAATTCCATATTAAACTACTGTAAACAAGCATCAAATACACAACATATTAGCCAATAAGACAAACAACGATTACACATACCTATAAAACACAAAAAAAAAAAAAAAAAAATGAGCTCATGAACTCCAATAGGTGATAGGCACTGATCGTTATTGAGCATCTTAGAGTTCAGTGTCCATACGAAGCCAATGAGGTTCCTGGTTCACATCATCTATTATTGGAAGATTACATGGCATGCATTGGGTATAAGAGTCATCATCATCTCTATTCACATCGGTCCCCATATCATATATATCCCTTGGCTTGGTCCTAATAACATGTGACCATCCAACATCTTTTAAATCATCTATATAGAACACTTGTCTTGCTTGAGTAGAAATTATAAAAGGATCATCTTTTAAATTTTCACCGGTGTGTACCAGTGGCCTAGAAAAATTCACAAGAGGAAACCCATACTTATCTTTCTTTAGCCCTCTATAAAGTCGATTGTCGACCCAATCACAATGGAAAAGAACAATTTTGTATCCACGATAATATTCAAGCTCAATAATGTTCGTAAGTTTTCCATAATAATTTCCTCCTTCAACTTCCACCATGACTCCTGAATTTTGGGTCTTCTTAAACTCTTTATGTCGCCTTGTGAGAAATCTATGACCATTAGTGATGAAGCCTTTATATTGTTTGGCAACAAGATTTGGGCCAATGGCAAGAGATAACACTTCTTCATCTCTATTATCCTTTTGTAAGAGAGAAACCTACCATTATTTAATATCACTATTAGTTAATGCACCTAGGAGATGAGGAAACTCATGTAACAACCAATAGATTTGTAACCTGGTTTTTTAGCCACCATGGAAATTCCTCGACCATCAATTTCTCTATAGTTTTTAAGTCCATGGGTTTATTCCTACGCGCTTGTTTTTCACCCAAAAAATAACTACACGAAGCATATCATAATCTTAAGACTTTATCAAAGCTTTATTTATTATTAGATATGTTAATTACATGCTAAAAGAAAAACTTACTCGCGGAAAGGTTGAATTTTACTATGGTTTAGTAACACATAGCGATGTGCTTGAGCTAAAGACTTGCCATCAAGCTCAAGAATCTCAACCTTACCTAACTTACGACCACCCGAATTGAACATGTACATCTCTTTTCCGGCAACATTCACATTATTTCTAAGAGGGCGATTAAAGGGAGTCTCAACACCTTCAAAATATCTTGAACAAAAATTAAGACACTCTTCCTTGATATATCCTTCCGCAATTGATCCCTCGGGTTGAGCCTTATTGCGAACATATGACTTCAACCGCATCAAGTACCTTTCATTTAAAAAATGGACAATAAAGTCGCAAGGTAAAAAGAATATATACATAACTTAATGGCATGAAAGAGAAAGTACCGTTCAACGGGATACATCCATCTGTAATGAACGGGTCCACCAAACTTCACCTCTGATATCAAATGGATAGTCAAGTGGACCATGACGGTGAAAAAGCTAGGAGGAAATAACTGCTCCAACTCGCATAATGTCCGCACAAGTTGATACTCCATTTTTTCTAATTCACTAAGATCAAGAACTTTTTATCACAACCCTTTGATAAAGTAGCAATAATCCGTCACGGCTTTACGCGAGATTGTGTTCTTGAAATCACGGATGCCCGTAGAGCAATGGGCAAAACATCTTGCATTAAGATGTGCCCATCATGACTCTTGAGATTGGAAATTTTATTATCTTTCAAGTTTACACCCCTCGAAATATTTTATGCATACCCGTCTGGAACTTTGAGATCTTTTAACAATTGTAAAAAGTTGGACTTCTCTACACTAGACATCGTATAACATGCTGGGGGTAAGTACGGCTTTCCATTAGGACGATTTATAAGGTGAAGCTCATGCCTAATTCCTATTTCCTCGAGATCCTTGCGGGTGTTTTCATTGTCTTTATTCTTTCCATCCAAATCTAATAAGGTCCCGAGAATATTATCACACACATTCTTTTCGATACGCATCACATCTAAGTTATGTCTAAGTAAATTGTGCTCCCAATACTCTAAATCAAAGAATACACTTTTCTTTTTCCATAATTGGCTCTCACCGTCAATATCTTCTTCAATGATATTATTTGTACTCTCAAATGCACCTTCGTTTTCATTTGTTGCCTCTGTTGTATAAGTACTTGTTGAACCAACATCCTCCCTCGTCCTTTTCTTAGACTTTCCATATTTAAATCTTATACCGCTTAATTGTTTCAAAACATCAGATCCTTATAGTGGAGTTGGCGGACCCTCATTCTCTATTGTACCATCAAAACGTTCCTTTTGAAATCGATAAATGTGATTCGGCTCTAACCATCTTCGATGTCCCATCTAGCAAAATTTTTTCCCGTGCTTTAACCACCTTGAGTGAGTGGAGTTCGCATAAACGGGACATGCCACACGACCCTTGGTGCTCCAACCAGATAAATTTGCATATGCAGGAAAATCGTTGATAGTCCACATAAGGGAAGCCTTTAGTTTGAAATGTTCCTTAGAAAAAGCATCATATGCATCAACACCCTTCCATAATGATTGGAGCTCTTTTATTAAAGGTTTAAGATATACGTCAATATCATTGCCCGGAGCTTTCTCCCCTGGAATAATAGATGAAAGAATGAATGAGTGTTGTTTCATGCATATCCAAGGAGGTAAATTGTAAGGAATCAATTAACTGAAGCCATGTGCTATGTGATGTACTCATTGTACGAAACGGGTTAAAACCATCACTAGCCAGGCCAAGCCTCACACTCCGAGGATCTGAGGCAAACTCCGAATGTCGATCATTAAACGCGCTCCAAGCAAGACCATCTGCGGGGTGCCTTAATTTTCCATCTTTTGTTCTACCAATATCATGCCATCTCATTTCCTTTGCTGTTTTCTCGGACATGTACAACCTTTTAAGTCTCGGAATTAAGGGAAAATAACGTAAAACTTTTGCCGGCTGATTGGATTTGCATGATTTTGAACTTCCAGTCACTTCATCACTTTTATATCGAGAAGCTTTGCAAATATGACATGATTGTTGACCCACCCTGTCACCCCAATAAAGCATACAATCATTAGGGCACGCATGGATTTTTTCGTAACCTAAACCTAAATCCGTAGTAAACCTTTTGGCTTCATCGGCAGATGATGGTAATGATGTAAGGTGTGGAAATGCATCCCTTAAAAGTTCTAGTATCATGCTAAAAGTCTTGTTAGATATTCCACCAATACATTTAATGTGATATAAATGTAAAGTGAAGGACAAATTTGAGTACTTGCAACCAGAGTACAATTCTTTGTCACACTCTTCTAACAACTTCTTATATGAAACACCCTCATCACAATGATCACCACTTTCGGTAGATTCTCCGGTATCTCCTTCCATCGTTGTATCTCCTAATTTCGTGTTATCCAAAGGCAAAGAATTAATACCTAAGGCATCACGAACCAAACCTCTTATGTCCTCTTGACCATAAGAAGTTTCCTCAACATTAACATTATTAGATTGAGATGGTGCTAAAGGTATAGTATGCTCTCCATGCACAGTCCATTCTGTATACCCAGATAAAAACCCATAACGCAATATGTCACCATGAGCTTTATCCAAAGTTACCCAATCACCGAGACAACATTTATTACATGGACATTTGATGAGTCCTCTTATACTTCTAACATGAGAAAAACTTATAAAATTAGCAACTCCATCTCTAAAATTTTTGCTTCTAATCGGAGCATTAATCCAACTTTTATCCATCGGTTATACTTACCAAGTTTCGGATACAATGCCTAAAATCATTAGAATTGAAAACTTGGTTTAATAAATTCCAATAATGTTAAGAGTAAAGACAAAAAAACGGCTATAGCATACACATTTCAATTCATTCATATAGTAGATTTATTAATGCCTAAGTGTTGTTATATCATAATCATAATAAGCTTATATAAGCCACAAGTTTGATAATAAAGCCAGAAATTGAGCTCATAGAATATAAGCCAATGTGAGATAAGCTCATAAGCTCAAAAATAAGCTAAACAAAAATGCCTTTAAATGCCTTGTACATGTTGTCATTATTATTCAGAATGTGTGTTTTTATATTGATATCGAAGAAGCAGTTCTATATACCAGTCCATTTATTCACAATAAGAGGGTGTTTGGGATTGCATATAGTTACTTTCAAATAAGCTTCAATGTAAGTACATTCAAATAATCATTTCCCATGTGCTTATTTATAAGTGCTTATTTCCTCACACATTATTCAGATATTTCACATAAATGTATATTCGTATGACTCAGAATAAAGCCAAATCACTACCACTGATGAATTGAATTTCATCATTCTTACACATTTTCAAACCCCTCATTTTGTGTATCCAGTGAACTTCTCATCTCTATATTAGTTTTCCTCACAAATTAAGCAAATAAGACAATCATAAATTAAGCAAATACACCTAATTAGTTTTCCTCACAAATTAAGCAAATAAGTCAATCACAAATTAAGCAAATACACACACATTATTACAATTAAACAAAAATGCCTTTAACTGAAACCATAGTTTATACCTTATCTGCTGCAAATGGAACGATTAACTACCGAATCATGAGCTCATTTTCTTCAACGATTTAACTACCAAATTAACTACCGATTTGACTACTGATCGTTATGAATAGATACCGAATCGCTCTGCTTCAACGATTTAACTACCGAAACTGAAACTGCTTCAACGATTTAATTGAAGTGAAACTGAAACTGATTATGGCTGATTTGAACGATTAAAGCTACTTTTGAATGAAGTGAAACTAAAAATTTGAATGATTGGAGTTTATTTGGGGATTAGGGTTCATCCATTTATGAATTTATTTGGGGATTTATGTTTGAATTTATTTGGGGATTTATGTTTGAATTTATTTGAACGATTAGAATGATTTGAATGATTATGAAGTGAGTTTGAATTTATTTGGGTAGTGATATTTGGGGATATCACAATTTTTATGAAGTGATGGGAGAATTTATGAAGTGATATTTGGTGAGAAGTGATGGGTACTCATTGAATTTTTTGAGGTATAAAAAGTCCACGGTTTATATGGTAGAATTTTTTTTTCTAATTTTTTGTATCAGTTTTTTTCCACGCTCTTTATTGTTGCTTAAGTTTTTTATTGCTTTATTTTTTTTACACGCTAAAAAGTGTCAACTTTACTTTTTTTTACACGCTAAAATGTGTGGCAAAGATAAATATTTTATACACAGTTTTAGGCGTGTACAAAACAAAATTAAACTACACCCTTTTCAAATAGTGGACAAATTACCGTGTACAAACTCACTTTTTGTAGTAGTAAAATCTACAATATGGTAAAAAACGAGACGGATGAAATTGGTGGAACACCGGCTCAAAACTGGTAAAACACATTGACCAGGAGATGCTTTGTAATCATATTTCATCCATTAACTAATTATAAACTCTCGCACATACTTGAGTAAACATATAGACTAAACACATACTTGAGTAACAAAAAAATACATAATGAATCGCACAATAGAGAAACCACGCATTTTGTGTGCTTTATGAATCACTGTATTTTATTGACAAGACGCAACTTTTCAGTTTACATGTATACGAATGAGAACCTAGTGTACAGTTTGTCCAATGTTTCTCTCTATTTTTTTTTGGTAAAGGGTTACTCAGGTAAATATATTACTTCAAAAAACAATTAAGTACAACGAATGTGAGTGAATCCCGCATCTCAGCCCAAAACTAGGCGAAAACAAACGCACAAACTTTGCTTCAACCCTAACTATCATAAGAACAAGAATAATGCTAAACCGCGTCTTATCCGATGGATTCTGCTACTCCAAGAATTTGACATCGAAATCAAAGATAAGAAAGGAGTAGAGAATCTAGCCACTGATCATTTATCACGTCTTGAAAATCCAGATCTTGAGGAATTAAAGGAAGAAGAAATCGATGATTACTTCCCTGATGAAACCCTCATGACCGTTGATGGAAATGACGATCCTTGGTTTGCTGACTTTGCGAACTATCTCGTTGGATGAATTCTCAGAAAAGGTTTAACTCACGCTCAAAAGAGCAAATTCTTTTCGGAACTTAAATACTACTTTTGGAAAGAACCATATCTTTTCAAAATGTGCCCAGACGGAATGATCCGAAGATGTGTTTCTGATGCCGAAACCCGCAAGATTCTTGACAAATGTCATCATGGCCCAACTGGGGGACATTATGGTCCTTCCACCACAGCTAAAAAAGTTTTTGATGCTGGATTCTATTGGCCAACAATATTCAAAGAAGCACATACACTTGTTCAAAACTGCGATGCTTGCCAAAGAACCACCAACCTTTCACGCAGAGACGAAATGCCTTTGACAAGCATTCAAGTGTGTGAAATATTTGATATTTGGGGAATTGATTTCATGGGACCATTTCCTAAATCCCACAAATACGAATACACTCTCGTTGCTATAGATTATGTGTCCAAATGGGCAGAAGCTGAAGCTTTACCAACAAATGATGCTCGCGTCGTTGTTAATTTTCTCAAAAAGCTTTTTGCTCGTTATAGAATCCCCAAAGCCTTGATAAGCGATCGAGGAACCCATTTCTGTAACCAACAAATGAAGAAAACTATGAAAAGATATGGGGTTCATCATCGATTCGCGATAGCTTATCATCCACAAACCAGTGGCCAAGTTGAAAACACCAACAGAGCTCTTAAAAGAATACTCGAAAAAACAGTGAAGGACAATCCTTCAGTGTGCTCGAAGAAACTTGAAGATGCTCTGTGGGTGTTTCGTACGGCTTACAAAACTCCTATTGGCACAACTCCTTACAGACTCCTGTATGGAAAAACTTGTCATTTGCCGTTCGAAGTTGAACATCGTGCTTACTGGGTTCTTAGAAATTGTAACACCGATCTCAAAATAGCTGGAGAGAATAGATTCTTGCAATTGCACGAACTCGATGAATTAAGACTCCGAGCTTATGAAAATTCCAAACTGTATAAGGCCAGAACAAAAGCTTATCACGACAAAAAGCTGAGAATTCGAAAAGAATTCAAAGCCGGAGATAAAGTTCTGCTTTTCAACATGAAAATCAAATTCAAAGCTCCTAAATTACAACCAAGATGGTTTGGACCATATATCGTTAAACATGGATACCCATCCGGTTATGTCAAACTTTATGACAAAACAGGGTGGAAGTTTCATCGTTAATGGGCACCGAATCAAACTATACTACGATAAGGAGAAAATGAATGAAATATCAGTTGAGACAATTTCACCCGAAAATGAATTCGAAACCATCACCTTCGTAGCACCTTTTCCAGGAAGAATCCCACAAAGTGTTCCTTGGAAACCATCTGCTGAGTTCATCTGGAGCGATATTGATGCTACTGGTGAAGAATTCTTGTATGTCCCTGAACTTTTCAAAATGTTCAAGGCTGCATCTGTGGCCAAGTAAAATCGAGAAGATTCGAGTCAGGCTGATGACTCGTTAATAAAACAAGCGCTTCTCGGGAGGCAACCCGTGTGTTTCAGATTTGATTTTCTGTGGTCACGCCCCAAAGTTTAAACCTTCGGTTGAACTTAAGTGTGGGGGAGTGCCACATCTTAATAAAACTCTTTTTGTTTGTATATAAGATATTGTGCATGTAATGATTACTCCAGTGGACGCTTGGATAAAGAAAATTAAGCTGACAAACTCATTGGAATATCTGGTTTCATCTCTATTTTCCCTATTTCTACACTTTGAAGTTTGTTTTTCACATTGAGGACAATGTTTAACTGTAGTGTGGGGGGGAGTGAATAGGAAAAATTAGAGTTGTTCAGCTTAAATTTAAAATTTTGTTTGCCCTTGTGATCTAGTTATTTTCACGCTTTTAGGATAATATATTAGAATAACTGGATCAAACCACTGGTAAAACTGGTAATATTTGAAACTTTGAGATGTGTTCTGATTAATATTGCAATCCATTCTTGGATCGATAAACATTTGCTAGCACAAATTATAGCCCTTACCACTAAATTGTGAGGATTTTAGCCTATTCCATATATAGCGTATATCTTTTATGCTTGAATCTTTTGCTATGAGTGTGCCGGTGATTTTATTTATTCTAGAACTTGTGCTTGAAAATCATTACCAGACCGCAGTGAGATCGCATTCGTGCGATATAAGTAAATTCATGTGACAAAAGAGGCACCTTAGGATTTAACCCAAATGGCCTTCCACTTTTCATATTATGCTATATTAGCTAGCCACACCGGTTAGTTAATCACCTACATGGACCCATTTGTAAAGCTCATCTTTAGCGCTAGATACCCCTAGTTACACCATCTGAGCCATCCTTTTCGTTTTTGATAAATCCAGAAAATACAAAAAGATTTTACACTTTAAACCTTAGCCTAACCCTTGTCAATGTCTAAACGGTTAGTTGCTAGTAACCTGGAATGAGAAGATTGTTCAAATGATTATGAGTATCCGCACCTTGTTAGTTGTGTGATCCATTTCAAGGATGAGTTATAAAAAAAATGTTGAAAATATGAATGTATTAGCCAATGTGCTATGTTCGAAGAAAAGTTGTCATGGCGAATCAAAGCGAAGAGTTGTGGAAATCCTAAGAAAAGAAAATGAAGCTATAATCATTTATTGGTTTGCGGACTGATTGGTAGCTAGCAACACGGGTATTAGACTTGATTCTATTTTTAATTTAACACCAATTTCATTAACATTCACATGCCTTATCCATACCTTTAACCCTTAGAATTAACGTTATAACCCGAATAAAAGTCCTCTTTAGATGTTTTTGCTTGGTGCTCACGCCACGTTGGTGGATTTTTGTTTCCTGTACAAGCTTATGATAATATTCTAATCATGACTAAGCAATGAGTGTGATTTATCTTGTTAACCCACTAAAAATTGAGTGATTGAGTGAATTATATTTCGTTCCTTTTTCGTGAGGTGTTTTTGTTAGGAATTCTGCAAAGTAGGAATTCTGCTGAAAATAATGCTGAAGGAATCTGCTGAAGTACATGGATTCTGCTGAAGAAGAGTTTCTACTAAAGTAATATAAACGTGTAGTTTGTTTTTGCGGAGATAGATATTCCGCGTATTCTATAGTTTGTTAGGATATGCATGAGCTATTTTAGGTAGTGATATGCATTTATTTTATATTATTGTCTATTTAGGGTTCCTTGTGTATAAAAAAGGAACTGAGGACTTTTGTATTAGAGGACACTTGAGAAAAACATTCGAAAAAAAACATCTTGAGAGAGAGTTATAGAGATCCATAGAGGATCATTGTTTGATAAGAAAAACCTTGTTGGTAACTTTGATTGTGTTCTTATTATTCCACTGTGCATATTCAATCATTGTTATTATTATAACCTAGTTGAGTCCGGATCTTGGTTTCAACAATTGGTATCAGAGCGGGTGGCTCTCGATCTAGGGTTGATAAGGTTTTCTTGTAATTAGGGTTTATGCAGTAGATGTAAAAAGACAGGTGGCAGCAGGCGAAGAGCAGATCTGATTTGATATCGACTTTTGTTTCTGTATGGCGTTCTAATTCAACAAAAGGTAACTTCGTATTCCCATTTCCCATACGCTTAATTCATTGCACATGGTCGGATAATATTAAAAAGGATAGCAGCAATTCTTGGTCACGTGGCATTATACTCATTTAATTTTTGAAAGTCATATATGGAATGCACTCAAAGCAAGGTACGGTGGAAAGGCTGAGTTCAAGGAGATGAGCAAGGAAGCTTATACTAAATGTGATGAAGAATTTGCAAGTCCACAATTTGCCTTTATGGGCATCTCTCAGGTACATAATTGTGTTTTTGGTTGTAGTGAAAAATATAATGAACTTAAGGAAGCCTATGATGAATTGAAACCTAAATATAATGAATGCTATGTTGAAGTTGAGGCTTATAAACAGGCCTTAAAAACATTAGAAAGACAAAAAGTTTGGTTTCAAAAGAATCAACTGGCTTATGATGAAAAGATAAGGGTGTTAGAGAGTGATTTGGAATGTACTAGAATTGATTTAAAACGTACTGAGAAAGAAAAAGCTGATGTAGTTTCAGAAAACCAAGTGCTGAAAGATAAATTAGATGAGGAAGTAGCTAGACATAAAGAATGGTTAATATCAGGTGACAATCTAGCTAGACATATCTATGGTAGTCAATCTGAGACCTCTAAGATAGGTTTAGGTTTTCAAAAGTATGTAGGATTAGAAGCTAGGAATGATGGGCGTAAAATTACACCAGCATGTTTAGCTAATTATGTCAAAGATGGAAAATTACATGCTGTCCCTGGACCTATTAGAGGAGAGCATATGCCCACTGACCTTTCCATTACAGTTGACTTTGATGGATCACACCATTTATATGGCAAAAAGTCAAATGACTTGCTAGACCTTAATAGCAAAACTAATGACTCTATCTCTTGTTCTAAAAGTGACAAGTCGTTAGACCTAAAGTCCACTGACTATGCCTCATGTGATTCCAGTGAAAAGTCTGACTCACCTAGGCACACACCTATGACCACACCCAAGTCTAAAGTAGCTGATGATGAGCCCAAAACAAAGCCAGTTACTTATTCTGTTAAACATAATTTTGTTTCTAGTTCTGTTTCTGATAAGTTTATATGTAATAAACAAAGTTGTGTTAAGAATAAGTCTTTTAAGAAGAAATCTTGTTTTGTGTGTGGTAGTAAACTCCATCTTATTAAAGACTATGATTAATATGAGAAAAGGATGGGTGTTTCCTATGGCCAATAGACCTTTAGACCCACATGGACTAATGTTGCTAGTATTTCTCCATTTGTTCCCAAAGCTGCACATGTGAGAGCAGGTAAACCAGTTCCTACTGGTAAGCCAAAGGTGTATGCATATGTTTTTGCTGACAGGCTTAATAGGCCTTTTCCAGTTGTTCCCTCTGGTGGAGGATATTCTTCACCAGTTACTACTGGTTGGTGGAACAGTAATTCTAGACTTATGCCCTATAGACCTACAAGTTCTTATTTTCAGTCATATACACCTTGTGTATCTCATATGAATATGGCACATGGTGGAGTTAGAGTGGCAACTGCTGTTAAGCCCTCAACAGGTTATTCTTGGAAAACTCAAAGGAAAGGTTCATTATTGGTACCCAAGAACAATGGTCTTTGTCAGGTGCATTGATTGAGGGGAGGCATAAGCCTAAGGGGAGGCTTATTGTTGTATTTTTGTATTCTAACCATTTTTGCAGCTGTTGGATCCTCATAAGTCTAAAGGGAGGCTTAGTGTTTCTGCTGACACTACAAATGTCTTTGGTTTCTGCTGTTGCTTGATGGTATATTTTACATGTTTTGCTTATTTTTATTCTTTCTTTCTTTTATATTTAAAAAAAAAAAAAAAAAAAAAAAAAAAAAAAAAAAAAAAAAAAATTCCTATCTTGTCTTTGTTCTGTTTTTACTCGTTCTTGCTTGCTGGTTTTGGTGTTGGTTAATTACCACACAACTAATGGTTTCATCTCACCATGTCTTTCTGACACAAGAGTTGACTAGCCCACATGATTATGGCTTGTGGTAAAGCCTGCGGAAATCCATAAATGGTAATCAACTCACCATGATGATGACGGCATTCCATCCAAGAGTTGGCTAGTCCAAAAGCAAACGGTTTTTGGTAAAGACGTCTCAATTCCGTTGATAGCTGTAATGGTTTGCTCAAAACCATAGGGTACTTAACTCACCCATGCTTCATTGTTGAGAGTTAAAATGGTCATCAATTCACCATGGTTGCTGCTCTATTGGGTAACCAAAGGATTGGCTAGTCCTGAGCAAACGGCTACAGGTAAAGACATTTCAAATCCGTTTATAGTTGCTGATTTGCTAATAAATCAGATGGTTATCAGTGTACCAAATTTTTCGCACTTAAACATTTGGCTACTCCAGTAGTAATGGCTATTGGTAAAGAGACATCAAATCCATTATTTTCAATGATTCACCTCTCACAGGAGTTAATACACCTGGATGTGATGAGAATAGTATGAAACTAATATGTTTTGATGTACATTATGTCATTTGTTACTGCAAAGATCTGGAGTTTGTCATCATAGAGATGTAATTGTTTTGGTTATGTGCTGCTGATGTTCGAGTACAATCCTCTTGTTTTGGAGTGTTAAAGATCTATCAAGAAACTGGAACTTAACCTAGTCAAATTCCAGTTCAGGGGAGGATTGTTGGGAATTCTGCAAAGTAGGAATTCTGCTGAAAATAATGCTGAAGGAATCTGCTGAAGTACATGGAGTCTGCTGAAGTAATATAAACGTGTAGTTTGTTTTTGCGGAGATAGATATTCCACGTATTCTATAGTTTGTTAGGATATGCATGAGCTATTTTAGGTAGTGATATGCATTTATTTTATATTATTGTCTATTTAGGGTTCCTTGTGTATAAAAAGGGAACTGAGGACTTTTGTATTAGAGGACACTTGAGAAAAACATTCGAAAAAAAACATCTTGAGAGAGAGTTATAGAGATCCATAGAGGATCATTGTTTGATAAGAAAAACCTTGTTGGTAACTTTGATTGTGTTCTTATTATTCCACTGTGCATATTCAATCATTGTTATTATTATAACCTAGTTGAGTCCGGATCTTGGTTTCAACAATATACACAAGGAACCCTAAATAGACAATAATATAAAATAAATGCATATCACTACCTAAAATAGCTCATGCATATCCTAACAAACTATAAAATACGCGGAATATCTATCTCCGCAAAAACAAACTACACGTTTATATTACTTTAGCAGAAACTCTTCTTCAGCAGAATCCATGTACTTCAGCAGATTCTTTCAGCATTATTTTCAGCAGAATTCCTACTTTGCAGAATTCCCAACAGTTTTGAAATGTTAATCATGCAAGAAAATCATTGGGTATTGTCAAACATCTTGAAAGTTTCACTCTTAAAAGTGTAATTGATGAATCTTCTCTCGTACTCATACTTGGTAGATTTGCATCATATTTTTCGTAATCATAATTTTGTACCAGTGGGTGTTTTCCCTAGATTTGCTTGAGGGCAAGCGAAGTTTAAGTGTGGGTGAATTTGATAACGCTCAGATTGTACATGTTTTTAGTAGCGTTATGTGTGCTTTTGTATATGTAATTTGGTTATATTTGTATGATTTTAGTGCTTAATCGCATCAAAAGATGTTTGTCTAGTGTTTATAACCAAGTGCAGAGAAACGGAAGGAAAAGTAAAAGAATGTTCAACAAATGGAAGATTCCCGTTTCAGTGAAGCATGTCAAGCACAAATCAATATTTCAAGCACCATAGAAGACCAAGATGATTGAAGAACCAAGCTCTACAAGGCAAAATTAAGTAAAGGTTAATTTTCCGTCACTCAGGAAGACCAACCGAATCGGTTGCAACTACAACCGGATCGGTTGGGTGATGAGCAAAGAATTGCCTATGACGTCAGTCCAACCGTTCGGTTGCCACCCGCAACCGATACGGTTTGAACACTTGTAGAAGACTAACCGGATCGGTTGGTCATGTGACCGATCTGGTTGGAAGGACTGTTTCTGCCAAATCTTCATCATTAAGTTTCCCCTTTGTATCCAAACGATTCTAGGTCCTTCCCTTAGTGTATTCTAGTTCCTTCCTAACTCCTTGGAGGCCAAGTTCAGCAATTAATACCCTAGGCTTTGGAACTAGTATAAATAGAGACCTCTTGTGAGCATATGAGACACATACTTTAATACAACTGTTAGGTCACCATATTTGTAACACAAGCATCAATATAAGAAATAGAGAAGAAGAGATCGGATGAACAAACACACACACACACGTATGATAATAAGAAAGGTTATACATAAAGTGTGAAGAGTGAATTGAACAACCAACCCTTAAGTGAGGGTTTACAAGAGTTTTATAGGAAGGAACTAGGGCAACATGCAAGTTCCCTTCCTTTCCTTTATGGGCTTGGGCCAAGGCTCATGGGCTTTCTACATAAGCCTTGGCATGATTGCTAACATAAAAGCCATATTAAGCTAACTATTACATATTAATTACTAACACTTGAAATCTAGTTTAGGAGTGATTCCAACAATCTCCCCCTAAGTGTTAGTGATTGATAATATAAACGTTGAAGGTGCTGATGTAATAGTAGCTTTGACATCTTCTGACATTCTTCTTTCTTGTGAGAAGAATTGCCTTGATTCGAACAATCTCCCTAGTGTAGAGAAATTGTTTCCTTTGAAAAGTTCAGCTTTGACGTCATCATTATCTTTGTTCTTTGATCTTTGTTCTTTGTGATGGTAGTGATAGTATGTTGTTGTAGTCTGCATTAGGTCTGCTCCATTGCTCCAGTGTCTCCATGTCTTTCTCCAACATGCTCACACGCTCTTTAACGTTGGATTTCAGTACTGATGTAGTTCTCTTAGTCTTTAAACTTTGTAGATTCTTTGACTTTGACGAAGAATCATTCTGACTTTGTGTTGCCTTTTGAGAGAACTTCAATTAGTGATGTTGTTGGTATGAGCATGTGAAGAATCTGCATGATCAGTCCGCTCCAGAGCTTCCATAAGAAAAAAACATAAGAAAGGTTAGTGATAAGCGGATTCCAGCACTTACAAGTTTGAACTTCGAGAGTGTTAACAGCATAGTGTGAAAACACAACTCTAATTCTCACAATGGCTGTTCCTGAACTGGAGTCCCACAAGTGAGATAACGCGATGTACCGAAGTACACCTACAGTTCAGATGAGTCGCTGAGGTACAACGAAGCATCACCTCACGACTGTAGACCGTTTGAGACACACTAAGCGTAATCCACGGGGAGTTACCGAAGTGACCTGCTGTCAGGGCTGTTTGATGTTGACCCTGGCAGGAGTTTCCATTCAATCACTGAGGATCACATATGTGAACCTCTCATAAATGTTCTCGACAGATTGCTAAGATCTGTGAAGGATACGATAATATATCACTTGTGTTCTTATTGTTGAACGACAAGTGATGAATTGTCAAGTGTACCTAAGAGATCTTTTGATGAATCTCGTGGCTCTAGACTCAATAGTGTACTTTGGTTTTCCTGAGTGGAGACTAGGGAGAGGGTCTCCTTCTTCAATACCAGCAATTTCTAAGAGAAAGCCGATAGTTTACGTAGGGTTCCCTGTGAGAATGAAACAAGCTTCTGTTGGGAGAAACTTGAGTGGCTAAGAAGGTTTAGTGCATGCGTCACTGGGTCCATGACGAATTTTATCTTCAATACCGGTGTCATCTAGTGACGACCAGTAGCATATGAATTGAACCCGGTGTCTGCCCTAAGTTGAATAATCTGGAGGGCTATTTCTTTTCACCCATTTCTTTGCATTTCTTTTTATTCTTCAACTCCTTCTTTCTCCTATTCTCATATTCTCCTTTTTATAATCATACCTAAGGACTTCTAAGTACTAACTATTTGTGATGTCCTTGGGTAGATCCCTCCGGCTCTGGCGGATCATAGGACGGTTATTCTTAACCTTAGTCACCTTATAACTCCATGACAAACCTATGTTGCCACAAAACTATTTTCTTGAAAATCTCTCAAAGTGTTTGTGAATGAAAAACATTTTGTACCACTGTGAGAGTTTTATCTTTTTGCAGAAATACTCCCCCTCCACACATGCTTAAGTGTTTAGACAGAAATCTGCACGGTGAGAGAAGAGCGCGCACTTTTGAATTGATCGACTCAAGATAGACAATCCCCCGCGAGACACGGTTACGTTGCATAGTTAAAGAGGTACATTGACAGCTTTTAGGTGACAACTAACTCTAGTAACTACCTTGAAGGTGTGGACAAACCTCGAAAGGTTGTCAAACCCGTCAAAGTTCATGTCTATCAAGAGTTCCTCGAATAGGTACAATCTACTCGGATAAGTCTAGGAAGACAAATCTTTTCGATTTATTACAGTTTAGAGCTCGTCCATTCATGGGTTAAGTCTTATCACACGAAGATTCAATAGCAAATCAACATATTTCTTATCACATTAATTTTCTCCCCCTCAAAAATGGCATATAAATGTTATTTTTGATAACGTTTTGATATTAAATATGACCATTTCGAGTTTCGTGGGAAGATTTCCACGAAGAACATTTTGTTGAACAAAGATTGTAGCAAATACTCCCCCTCAACAAGTAATACTAACTTTGAGGTTTTGAAAACGTAAGGGGAAGTACTTGTTCTTTTGAGCAAAACTTTGAAAAATGAAAGTTTTGATAAGTTTTACTCAAAAGTAAGAAGCTTTCGCTCCTTTTATAAGGATTGTGGCACTGAAGCGTACCACAGGGTCCTTTCATTATAAGAACGGGTTGTACACTGTTATGTGTGCATAAGCCATAGTCAGATAATCAAACAAAAAAAATCACAATCAAGAGAGTACCCAATGATTACAGACGATCAGCTACTTTCTAAGGACATTGGAAAGTCAGAATCGGAAAGTTTGGTCATCCTCCCACATAGCTCTCCAACCGTTGCATCTGATCCCGATGAATCAAATATTCATCAATCCTAGTGATAAATCAACGAACATCCTTGCGATCCTTTGAATTCCATCTCTTCGTCTGAATTATACCCAACTCAATGTCCTTCAATCGATATGCCAATCCATCTCGACCCATCTCTAGGGTGGCGTCATAGAACTTAGTGAATTTCATCGAAAGCCATGAAGCAAGTATGATGATTTTCACTTTGGTAGACAAACCCAAACTTTTGTTTATGAACGATTTTGTACTGAGGTTCTTGATTGATTCCGATGAAGTGTAGAATTTAGGTAAGATTCGAACCCGAGGTGGAGAACTTCAACACGCTCTTTGATTTAATGCGTATGAAAATAAGGAGTGCAGTAATGTACTTGATCTAAATTTCGGTTGAGGTTCTGGTTGGGGCTCAGGTATGTCATGATCCTCACCACCAGTGTATGTAAATTGATCAACGGTTTTCTCCATTGGTGGTGTGGTTTCTGAATCCCTTGGTTGATCAGATGGTGGTGGTTGTGTCTTGTTGTGTAGTGGTAATAACCTGCTTAACCATTTGTCGAATCGTTAGATGGAGTTACCTTCTTAACAGATTTTGTTGTTGACATAGGTGTTTCTTATGTTGATGGAGGTAATGATTGAGATGATGATTTGGGTTTGGTGGAAGTGTCAAGAGGTGTTTCAGAAGACTGTTGAGTTTGTGTATTGGATTGTCAACTATGTAGTTGTCTGATTCCTTCTTAAACTTTTCCTTCTCAGCTCTAGCAGCTTCTTTTTCCTCTTTTCGAATCATTTCCTCTTCAGCCGCCAAATTATCATCATCAAGGACACTTTCATCCTTATCATGATTGTAATCTCCTTCGTCATATATTTCCACATCTTCACCATGATTTTCTTCTTGCGGATGTTTTAGTTGTTGTTGTGGTTGCTTCATTTCAACAGTTGTGGTGACAGTGACACCCTGATCCTTACCAGGTTGATTAACCGGATCGGATGGGGTAAGAGATGTTTGCAATTGATCTTCCATAAGTGGAGGACTACTACTTGACCCTCCTGCCCCACCGGGTTGATTAACCGGAAAGGTTGAAGCATGGTATTCCATCCTTTTCTGCTTTAATGTCTTATGAAATTTTATTTCCTCTTCCATTGAATCATACTCATTATCAGGATGACTTTGTGAGCATGAATTTGAATGGATGTTGCAGAAGGATGACCACATCAATTCTGCAAGATGATTATGAGCATATGAAGTTGTTGAAGATGACACGGAGATTGTTCTTGCCAATTGTTTTGTCGTATCCAGCTGGGAATGTGTTTGCCATCAAGAGCTCTGCTGGGGCATTGATGATTGCTTGATTTGCAGCCATTTTGTGATCTGAAAGACATTAGACAAAAATACAGACATATGGAAACATAATGTGTTTGTTTTAGTCTGATTTATTATCTAATTCCTTGTTTGATGGTAACATGTTTATGTGAGTTACAAGTCCTAAGTCACATTATTCCAATTGATTGAAGTTGATGTGATAAGTTACGTGAACATGTTAATTTTGAAATTTCAAAGTCTAAATTTTCACTTAACACACAACATATTAACTTTTGTAAGCTTATACGAAACATCAGGTATTTGTGACTGTAACATTTAACAAGTAACATATGCGTAATAGGCCAAAATTTAGTGAATAGTGGGTTATGAGTAACAAGGATCCTTATGCGTAAGAAAAGAGCTTATGCGTAGGAGTAAGCTAAAGCGTAAGACCAAGGTTATGCGTAAGAGTTTCTTACGCGTAAGACTAGTTCAAAGGCTTTAGGCTTAGGCGTTGGAATAAGCAAGATGTTACGCGTAAAGATTACTCGTAAGAGTAAAGCTTATGCGTAGCAAGCCTTGGTTACGAATATCTTTCCAAGATACGCGTAATCCACTGTAGACCTCTTATGAGTAAGAGTTACGCGTAAGATTACTCTTAGGCGTTACCTTTTCGCATAAAAGTATTCTTTAAGCGTAACGGTTTGAACACCTGAAGATTCTGACATTACGAATAATTAACCTGTTAACTATAAACATGAAAACTTGATTGCAGTTAATTCCAAGCATCTTTTTGATTACAAAACAAGCATAAGAACATATCAGATACACACAAAAAGACTTAGGCGTAAAATTACTTAAACCCTAAACCCTTAATCTATGTGTAAGAGATATAGCTACACAAATCAAACAAGAATGTTTATGGAGATTCCTAGATGGCATATGAGTGCAATGGAACAAGATTTAACACATTTCCACCACAGAATCAGAAGATTTATGGGAGATGAACCCAAAAAAAACCTAAAACTTAAATACATACAGTTTAGATGTTTCTAGGCTAATTTAAAGGTTCAAAAACATGCATATAAACTTATTCTAACACTTTCTTGACTACCTAATAACATATCACAGAATAGAAAAGCCCTAGATGAGCGCAAGAACCCTAGAATTCAAATTAATGAAATTTAAGATTCAGGATGGTTTTGGACGATTGAAACAAGTTTAATAGACACTAAGAA
Organism: Chrysanthemum seticuspe; assembly: GCA_019973895.1. Lineage (NCBI taxonomy): Eukaryota > Viridiplantae > Streptophyta > Magnoliopsida > Asterales > Asteraceae > Chrysanthemum > Chrysanthemum seticuspe. The sequence continues at coordinate 36,256,201 of BPTQ01000007.1, forward strand.
AGGTTTTAACACAACTCATTTCAATCCAAACACTTTTATGCATAAACACCCAATTCGTTCGAGTGAACAATTTTTCAAAATCAGTTTAAAGAGTTTTAACCGTTGGATTTGAAAGATTTTTTTGAAATCCTTGTTTAGAATCTTGATCAAAACAATTTAGAACTTACAGATTATGAACAGCTTGAACGGATTTAGAAGATTTGATTCGGGTCGTTTGATCTTGGTGGTTTAGGAGTAAATGATTTTGTTAAAATTAATTTGCCAAGTTGACACATTCAGTCCTTCAACCTCAAAGAAGGTTCCAACCAAGATCCTTTAACTTCCGTTTAGGTTAGACAAAACACATGTAAGATAAGAAACTTAACGATACTCCCCCTCGACTTTTGAAATAATGAATTTTGAAAAACATTTGAGTCCGAGGAGAGTATTTGACAAGAAACGTATCCACCATTTTAGAAGAAACAAAATATTTTTCAAAACATGGAAGTACAAGGTTTTATGAAACTGAAAAATATTTACTTTCTCCCCCTCAACACTTGTTCGGGAAAAATAGTGAAAGATTTGATAGAACAAAGTGTTGACTGAAGATTTGTACCTTGCGATGTTTGAAAGAATTTAGATAGAAGAATATTTTTGAGATTTTCTGATTTTATATTTTTGTATTTTGTTTTTGAAAAATATTTACAAAGGAGGTTTTGGTGTTTGACTGGTATTAAGAATGTTTTAAAAGTTCATCCAGTTCCTCTGGAGTCAAACACCGCATACCAATCCGGTGGACCAACTCATTAAACCTAGCAGGAGCTAAGGCTTTGGTGAGAAGATATGCCAGTTGGTATTTAGTACCCACAAAGTATAATTCAACAGTACCCTGTTCCTCGTGCTCCTTGATGAAATGATATCGAAGATCGATGTGCTTTGATTTCGAATGTTGAACAGAGTTGTACGAGATCGCAATAGCACTCTGATTGTCGCAGTACATCGGGATTCTGTCAAATACGTAACCATATTCTTTGAGTTGTGTTCTCATCCAAATGACTTGAGCACAACACGCCGACATGGCTACATATTCTGCTTCGGTTGAGGACAGCGATGTACAATCCTGCTTCTTCGATTGCCATGACACTAGTTTATCACCAAGAAATTGTAATGCTCCTGAAGTACTTTTCCGTGAATCTAAGCATCCTGCGTGATCAGCGTCTGAAAAAGCTATTAGTTCAAAACCAGAATCCTTCGGATACCAGATCCCCAAATTAATGGTTCCCTTGATGTATCGGAGGATTCTTTTAGCCTCAGAGAGGTGGGTTTCAGTTGGTCTCGACTGATAACGGGAGCAGAGATATACAGAAAAAACAATATCAGGTCTGGTAGCTGTTAGATACATGAGAGACCCAATGATACTACGGTATTTGGTAGGGTCCACCAATTTCCCATGTAAATCAGCGTCTAGCTTCTTTGTATGAGCCATTGGTGTGGCATAGGTGTCACAGTTTTGCATTCCAAATTTGTTAAGAAGTTCAAGGGCATATTTGGACTGACTCAAGAAAATACCACGGGGTGATTGATGAACTTGCATTTCGAGAAAGAATGTGAGTTCACCCATCATTGACATTTCAAAATGTTTTTTCATTAGTTTTGCAAAAGCATTTGAGTATTTTAAATGTGTTGACCCAAAAAGGATGTCATCCACATATATTTGAACGATTAGGATGTGAGCCCCGTGATATTGTATGAAAAGTGTAGGATCGACCGAACCTTTGGTGAAATTATTGGCAATGAGGAAGGATGATAACTTATCGTACCACGCTCTTGGAGCTTGTTTGAGACCGTAAAGAGCTTTGTTCAGTTTGTAGACGTGATTCGGGAACTCTGGATCAACGAATCCTTCTGGCTGGCTGACGTAGACTGTTTCTTTCAGTTGACCATTCAGAAAAGCAGTTTTGACATCCATCTGAAAGACCGTTATATTCATATGAGCCGCGAACGCCAGAAATATCCGAACAGCCTCAAGACGAGCAACCGAAGCGAATGATTCTTCAAAGTCAATACCTCTTCCTGTCTATAACCCTTAGCCACCAGACGTGACTTATTTCTGATTACGTTCCCTTCAGCATCCAATTTGTTTTTCCAAATCCATTTGAGACCAATGACGTAGAGCCCTGTTGGTCTTTCAACCAGTTCCCATACTTCAAGACGTTTGAATTGATTGAGTTCTTCTTGCATGGATTCAATCCAGTTGTCTTTTGTCATTGCATCTTTAATGTTTTTAGGTTCAGATTGGCAGACAGTGAGTGCATAAATGCAATGTTCACCATCTGTGTGAAGACGTTGTCTCGTTACGACTGGTTGAGTCGGGTTACCAATAATATTCTCAAGAGGATGGTCTTTTGTCCAACGATGTGTCGAGCGTTGATGTTGGTATACATTGTGCAGATTTTGAGGATTCAAATGGCTTGTAGATGATTCCGCAACATCAGGTGCAGCAGTTTAATTAGCAAACAGGTTGAAGAACGCATTTGGATCAAAATCTGCAGGTGGGGGTACTTCATTGTTCAGAACATCATCAACTGGTTCTGCGTCATTGGATGCAGTTTGTTCGACTGTTGTTGTAGAGTCAACTAGTGGTGCTTTTTCAACCGTAGTTGTTGTAGCAGGTATATCAGGTATTGGAATATGATCAGGTTGAGCAGCGGAAACATTGGGTACACCTGGAGCACGTTCATCAATATCATCACTAAATAGATGAGCAAATAGCTTTTCCATTTGTTGACGTGTAAGCTGGGGGCTTGATTCAGCTGATGATGGGGTTTGGGGGAAGTTTAAATGGTTGTGACCGGGTTCCAAGCTGTTATGCTTAGAAGCCATTATAAACAGAGATTGACGAAGTTTCTGAATCAGCTTCCCCCAAACTGACAACTGTCTATAGCAGATTTGAAACTTTGATGTAGTAGACATTTCTTCTAACTTTTGAAGTTTTCAGTATGCAGCGGAATTTGTAGAAGAGCATAGAAACACCCAAGGTAAATCTGACTAATTGCGGAAAATCCGTTCGAGGGTAACATGCCAGAAATCAACAAGATCTTCTCACGTATGTAGACACATCACACCAAACAAACCACGAAAGACGAAATGAAACGACTTTTCCCTGAATGTTGTGGTCTTTCGGAATACTAATCACATGTGAATATGCAATAACTCGATACCAAGACCGTGTGTGAGGCATCATAACATCATATTTGGGTAACTTCACACAAGATCACCCGTGAAATCGAGACGATAACACCAAAGTGAGACATTTGAGCCACATATCGTCTTATTTCTTCCCCCTAATTGAAGAAATTCAAGAAGGCATTGGGTTTTCGCACGGAAGCAAGGACCACCTACACTCTCTCCCCCTCAATGTTTTTAATGAATCAGCATCATACACCACGTATGTTGATGATGAATTGGAGACAGCGAAACCATGTATAAGGAGACAGCGAAACCATGTATGTCCAATCAATCAAACAAGTGTGAAGTACCATAAATACCTCGAGAGAATCAACTGTTGATAAAAACTTCTCTATTCATTATGTTGATCATCAGTTGTGTCATTGTTGTTGGAAACAGTTTGATCTTCTGTTATCAAAGATTCGATTGGAGGTGCATCTATAAGAACGGTAGTTGTTGTAGTTTCAGAGTGTATCCGAAATTAGAATATGATCAGGTTGTGCAGCGGAAACATTCGATACATTTGAAGCACGACTTTAGAAAGACTCTTTAACCAGAGGAGCAATAAATGTTTCCAATTCTTGACGATTAAGTACAATTTGTGATGCAGCTGATGGATCATGATAATTTTGACGGTGAGAAACGGGTCCTACACGGTTTTGCAGTAGCAGCCATTGCTGTTGTACCTGTATAGAAAATAGAAGGGGGGCAAGAAAGAAAAAACATGGATCCCAAAGTGTAACTGGGTTCCAGATGTTAGAAGCATAAAGATGTAGTATCAAATATCTTCTTGACACCTGAACATGCTATTTTGATGATTTCCTTTCCTACCTCAGGGATGGATGTAAAGGGTTTCACACTTGTTATGGTGCAACTACTTAGTATCTTGCCTGTAGGAACCCACCTAAGACCAACAGTTTTGAAAACTCTACCCGTTGGAATCCATCTAAGGTTAGATCTAGGGGATGTTGAAACTTCTTTTGGGAAGAGTTTGCGTCCTATATTGATCCACCTATTAGGTTTCTGAAATTTTATTTTTAGATCACCGGGTTTATTTCTAACTGTTTGTTGAGTAAACTTAGGTTTTGGTTTGCTACTACAAGCAGTGTTCAGTAATACACTCGAAGGTAATACACCAGGTCGTGAACCTAAGATTCCATCCTTTTGGAGTAGTGCCCTCTTCCTAGCCTTTTCTAGATCATAGTTCTTGTACGCGTCATGCGAATCATATGAATTTTTAATTTTAATGCTCGGTTTAGACACAGTGTTTGAACTAATCCTAGACGGGCCAGGTGCAACAGAAACATTAATAGAAACAGGTTTAACAGAAACAGAAGCATTTTTCGTAGGCCAGGAATGTGGAGTGACTGGTTTTGACGAATGATTATTCTCAACAACTTGGGAGGCAAACCGTGGTTTTGAAGATTTAGAACGTTCAGATTTAAATGCAGTTGGTTGTCTAACTACTGATTGTTTTCCGAAAAGTTGTAGAGATGATTTCCCCAAGATTGTTGGTTTTGCAAAATTAGTATCCACACTCTTGTCAGTTAATCTTCTCAGTTGGTTTTGTAAAGCAACATGTGCAAGCCCCTTTGCTTGAATTTGAGCCTTTAAATGCTCATTTTCTTTCACTAATGTATCCATACGATTACTTTGTTCATTCAAAGATTTACTATTTGGCTCAGAATTTAAGAAATTAGTTTGCATTTTGAGTTCAAGAGAGATGCAATGAGCCTCTAGTTTTGAAAGATCTTTTTGAAACTGAGCAATGGTCTTTTTGAGAAGAATGTTTTCAGATTCAAGAGTTTGATTTGACGTTTCAGTTGAATTGTTAACAAGTAAGGGCTCAGACATGAGATAGTTGTCTGGACATTGTGCAACACACTGGTCAATCTCTCTTTCATTTCTGAATTCAGGTTGATCAGTATGTTGTGTCGCATTTGCAGTCAGAATATGATCAACAGTAGATAGTACCTCAACCATTTGTTCTTTGTCAAAGTTCGGCTCGGTATCATAGATGGCTAAGATATCTTCCTCAACCATTTGTTCTTCGTCAAAGTTGGGCTCGGTGTCATAGTTAAGTATGATATCTTCTCCAGATCTGTTGTTGTCATCCTGCTTTTCCAATGCTACAACCTCATTGTCCGCATTACCGACAGATGCAGTAATCACAACATTCTCAATGTCCATTTGATCATTCCTTTCATGTACATCAACTCTTTCACCTTGCACAACTGCGGAATTTCGGGAATTTTATGATGTCTGACCCTTGGAATTGTTAATTATTGAGTTCAACTTCTCTTTCAGAACAATAAATCCTTCTTCCAATTCCACAAATGCTTTATCAGAATACATTTATTTAAACACTCTCTCTCTCTCTCTCCTGTAGAAGAATCAAAGAGAAAAGGTGCGAAGTCGATATAGCACACAGAAGGTCGATATAGTGAATTGCAATTTCCTTCCAAAAATAATTTTAAAAAATTTTGACTCTCAAAATTTGAAATTCACTATAAAATTCAATTCCTAGGTTGTAAGAAAAAATTGAGTTATGACAATTTTGACGCCAAATTTTACCCGAAAAATTTGAATTTGGGCCCAAAACTTTGAATTTTTGACCAAAATTTTCGCAGTTAAACCAAAATTTGAATCTCGCGTAAAAATTGAACGTTTAGTCTCCTCTAAAAATTAAATTTTACTCAAATTTTCCCGACAAAAAACTTTTTTTTTAACTTGTGTTGATGGATCTTTGTAGTCGAATGAAACGTTGTTGATGAAGTATCCTTAGGCGTAGAAACCACGTTAAGGCAAAGTAATGCTTATGGGTAAAAACACCAAACTTACGCTTAAAAGTGATGTTTACGCGTAGGATTAGCTTACGCGTAAGAATTGAGAAACACTAAGATTAGGCATAAACTGAAAGTTAGACGTAGAAAACTTATGCGTAAGATTAGCTTATGCGTAAGACAAGGCTTAGGCGTAAGATTAAGCTTAGGCGTAAAGAGTTCTATGCGTAAGATTGAGCTTATGCGTAAAATTAGGTTTTTGCCCAAAAAATCCTTTACACCATCTCAGTGTAAATGATATCCAAAGTCGAAGTGTTTTCAGGCTTATCCAAGCAAGAAAACACTGAGTAAACCACGAAAACTGAAGATCAAACCACGGATGACTTACGCATAAGATTAGGGTTTTCTTACGCGTAGAAATTAACCAAAAAACTGATTTCTGCCCAAAGATGTTTCTAAACCAAATTTTTGTGATGAAACAGCTTCAATATCATCAAAATAACACAAAAGTGTGAAACTTGATGATCCAAAACTTGTAAACACGTTATGCGTAGAAGTAACCACGCGTTTAAAATCAAGCTTAAAAACTATGATCTACACGTAAAGTTTGAAACTTTTTGCCAAAAATAGAAATTTTAACACCTAAAAACTTTGAAAGCACAAGAATCTTGGATTAAAAAGTGTAAAAATTGAGTTTTTAAGCGTGTAAAAGTTTAAGAACCGAGAGTTACGCGTAAGACCCAAAAATAACTTCAAAAACAAAACCTTTTCACCCAACTATTTGGCGATTGATACCACTGTTAGGTCACCATATTTGTAACACAAGCATCAATATAAGAAATAGAGAAGAAGAGATCGGATGAACAAACACACACACACACACACGTATGATAATAAGAAAGGTTATGCGTAAAGTGTGAAGAGTGAATTGAACAACCAACCCTCAAATGAGGGTTTACAAGAGTATTTATAGGAAGGAACTAGGGCAACATGCAAGTTCCCTTCCTTTCCTTTATGGGCTTGGGCCAAGGCTCATGGGCTTTCTACATAAGCCTTGGCATGATTGCTAACATAAAATCCATATTAAGCTAACTATTACATATTAATTACTAACACTTGAAATCTGGTCTAGGAGTGATTCCAACAACAACTCTCTCTACTCATCAAACAAAGCTTTTAAGCTCTTAAATTCGTCCTTAGAAGTCCAGGAAAGTTTGGAGTTCCAGAAGTACCACATTTGGAGGTCAAAACCCCAAGGAGTCTACCCCAATACTTTGGGAATCATTACTTCACCATTTGTAACCTTATTCCAACCATTGTAAGACTCTTAATCATGTTTTCTAATGTTCAAAGTTCTGAGTTTATGTTTATGTTTGCTATGAGTGGCTAGTTTCTTTATACACTTGCTTAAATGATGTTGATTATCGTGTGATTAGTGTGTGATTGTGTTAACATGTTTTAATTCAATTTCAAGTTGATTCTAAGATCCAATTGTGCTAAAATTTCATAGTGACATTTGTTAATCAAGTTTGGCTAGTCAATAGTAATCGTAGAGGTCGAAAGAACTTATTGTTATTCAACTAGTTATAATCATTTTGTCTATGGATGATTGTTTTTACCCATTATTCTTGATTAAACAAAGGAACTAAGGTGTGATTGTAATAAGAACGCTTTTTGATTATCAAGTTGGATTGATTGGAAACATCTAAAAGGTTGTAAGATTAGTTGTTGACAATCAATTGTTACCTTTTGTCTATAATCGGTTACCTTTCGTATTGACCATTTCTTAAGCAAATTTGATAAAGAAAATGGATGTTTTTGTGTTTAAGTTTGTGAAAATAGACTTATGAAACTTGAATTGATTGGTTAAACTTAATGCTTGTTTTTATGAACTAAAATCTTGACGAAGGTTTAACTTGTAAGAAAAATAGATTAGTACACCAACTAATTATCATAATCAACATGTTAAAGAGGTTAACACAATCATACTAATCAAGGATAAGAAACTGGTTTAAGCAAGTGTAGTTTTTAATCATCTGAATTTCATTATATCTATTTTCGTTGTTATATGCTTTTGGATTGCCTTAGTTGATTTAAACTTGTTAATCAGATTCACTCAAATCCCTGCGAACGATCCCGACTTACCTTCATAATCTTGCTATAACGGACGAGTGCACTTGCTCGTATATGTTATTGGTAATTTTGGTAAATCGTCTTTTATAAATTTAAAACTTGTACACACCCAGCACATCAATTATTAGTTATCTTTTTACCTGTATTAATAAAATAAAACCCATCTTTATGATTACCAATCCCCACTTGGGTCTTTAGAATAGAATCCTGAATAACACAAGTATCCTCATCAAAAATTACTCTGTATTTATTATCTTTACTTAGTTTGTGCACAGATAATAGACTGACTTGTTAGCAAGGAACTACCAAGACATTGTGGATTATGATTTTATCTGTTAATTTTAAACTCCCAATATGAGTGACAATAGATTTAGTCCCATTAGGATGGCCAACACTCATGTTAAGTTTGGAAACATCTACACCATTAAACATGTTCAAAACAGTGTAGGTCATATGTTGACTACCACTAGAATCAACAATCCAACCAATATATAAACTATATGTGCTTATGTTGGTATTGTGATAAAAAAAATATTTTGAGCAACAAAAGCTAACATCACAATTCATACCTGCAACATTTGCAGGTACACAACCAGATCCTCTGTGAATGATTTTGAGCACAACACAAGCCATCAGTCTGTTATACTGATCATCTATGAATGATTTAGATGAACCAGTAGACTGATCCTTATGACCTGAAACAACATTATTGCTAACAGTATTCTGATAAGAATTAGTTTTCTTTTTAAAACCAGCAGGATACCCAACTAACTCAAAACACCTATCAGCAGCATGACCATTCATATTGCAATGAGTGTAGACCAAGTTAGGTTTATTAAGTCTTCTAAATTGATTAGTATTAGTAGTATTTTTGTTCATAGACCACTCATTAGGTTTTTGATTAGGTTTAGATGCAAATGCAAAGTTCCCATTTTCAGAACCAGAATTAGAATGAGTATTTCTGTGAGACTCATCCTTAGACAGATTAGCAAAAGAACTCTTGACACCAAGAATGGGTTCAGTGGTAAGGATAATGCTCCTAATGGGAGCATAAACCTCATCCAAGCCCATAAGAAATTGCATCAGCTTAATAAGCTGATTATGTTTCTTGTGTTTTTTTGAACCTGCACAAGTGCAGTCCGGAAAATCCACAAGGGAGTCATATTGCCTCCATAATGCATTAAACTTGAGATAATATTCAGATAATGGAATGCCAAATTGAGTGAATAAATGAATTATATAATGCATATTGAATATTATGGAACCATATTCTTTATTATAAGTTTCTTCTAATTCATCCCAAACAGATTTAGCATTTTTAGAAACACTTTTCCCATAAACACATCTTGAGAAACACAGCCAAGAATCCAAGATAAAACCACAGAGTTACACCAATCCCAATGTTCCTGCATAAAGCCAGCCTCAACAAGCCTAGTAATTTTACCATTAATAAATCTAAGTTTATTTTTAGTATGAATAGCAAGTTTAATAGCAGCTGACCAAACTTTGCAATTTTCAAAACCTTCCAATTTAAAACTGATTAAAGGAATACCACGTGTGTCATTACTATGCAAGTACAATGGGTCAAACTAATCCAGGTGAGTTTTCACCTGAACCCCAGCTTCATCATCATTTTTCCCAACCATGATGAATCAACCCAAGAAAAATAAAAAAATAAACAAATACACCTTATAACTCCTTCAGTCACAAATAGCCACTGATTATCCAAACAACTTCAATCACACAAGTCCCTTAACACAAGTCCCTTAAACAACTTAGATAAACCATATCTAACCAAGAACTCACTGATTAACACGAGTTAATCACAAAGGAATACCAAGAATCAAAAACCCCAATTTTCAAAAACCCTAAAAATTGAAATCCTCGATTACCTACCAATTGAATCCTAAATTGAGAAATACAACCACTTAGAATATGATTACCACTAAGATCTACATATATCTGGACTTAATTTTGAAACCCCCCCCCCCCCCCCACCCCAAAAAAAAATTTTGAAACCCTAATTTCAAAATCTTTTTAAAAATGATCGATATTTGTATCACAGCCAACCTCGCTCTGATGCCATGTGAAATTTTATACAAAGATCAACAAGAAATAAATTATGTATTTTTCTTCTATTCACAACATCAAAATATCACTTCAAATGTGATAACTGGTTTTAAGTTCAATGCAAATACAAGAGAAAGAAGAAAATAACAACTACAAACTGTATATCAACTTTGAGAGAGAAAACGCACACACACAGAGATAATAATTATGAAACCATAATCTATAAGTGAGCTTATATAGCTGCCTTCTAAGATCTTTACTCTTTTGTCCCTTCCGGTCCTTGAGGTAGATGGCGATTGATAAAGGAATCCTTGATCATAATTTCCTGTATGAATACTATGCCCAACCTCAAACTTGTGATTGGTAGTAAAACACCGATTCTCTCGCTATCTGGATAGATTTCTCGAGTTATTTTCTTACGAAGTTTTGTTATAGCATCTATAATTGCTTCTGGTTTGGGTGGACAGCCCAACAAATAGACATCCACAGGAATTAGCTTATCGACTCCACGAACAGTACCATAAGAATCGGTACTGAACATCCCCCCTATAATTGTACATGCTCCCATAGCAATAACATATTTTGGTTCAGGCATTTGCTTGTATAATCTCACTAAGGAGGGGCCATTTTCATTGTTACTATTCCAGCTGTTAAAATAAGGTCCGCTTGTCTAGGACTCAATCTTGGTACTAGTCCATAACGATCAAGTCGAATTGTGAGCTCAGCTACACAATGACTCCCTCACATACAGATAAACAAAAACTTTATCCAAAAGTTAAGAAAGTAATAAGAAAATATTACCTGTTAGACCCTGAACTCAAACACTGTTTCTATAACAGCACATATAAAAAAGATGAGGTTATTACTTTGAACATTAGGCATTAAACAATTGTATTGTCTATACATTCTGCTTTAATCGGTGTAAAAGACACATTGGTTGATAGACAAACCGACATAATTGTCATAACTGAATAGTTTTTTCCGTTATTAGGTATAACTAGCCGGGTATCCGAGCATTGCGGCGGCAGGTACCCGTGTGATTATACTTTTTGGCGATAGCAAGGTTTTTCCGATGCATTACTTTTAAAGAAGAAAAAAAAAAGAATGTCCAACAGAGATTATTAATTGAAAATTAGTTTGTTTTCTTACTTACGCATTTAGTAACATAATAAAAAGCTTTTATAGCATGGTGCCTACGTGATTATATGTTTTTCATGATGCTAACTTAACACATGACAATAAATTAATGGAACAACTTTTCGCACAATGTTGCTTTAAAAAATGGCAGACTTGCATCACGATGCAACGACGATAAGGAAACGATGGTCAACGATATAGCTATTCGTTTAGGACATGTAATATTATATATCGTTTAAACATACAAGGTGTTTTCAAATAGCTGTTTTAGCACCATATAGTTGTGTCTTTTGCTAAGTTGTGGTGGTCCGTTGCGTGGTCGAAAAAGGTGGTGTCAGAAATTATGACTACATAAAAGATTGGTTTCTATGATTCGCTTAATGATTTGTAAATTTTATTTAGTGGGTGTTTTAAAGAAGAAATATAAGATAAGATGATTTATGCGTTATTATTTTATACCATGTGATATATTAAGTGTACTTTTGAGTGAATAATATTTTAATAATATCATTATTTAGTGGGTGTTTGAAAGATATAAATGATAAAATAATTTATGCATTATTGTTTTGTATCATTTGATATATTAATTGTACTTTTGAGTGATGAGGTATTTTAATTATATTATTAATGATTTGTAAATTTCATTAGTGAATGTTTTAATGAAAAAGAAAAATTAGATAATTTATCTATTATTATTTTGTACCAAGTGCTATATTAATTGTACTTTTGAGTGATAGTAGTTTAATGATTTCATTAATTATGACATTAATATACATGAATGTTACAAATTAGATGATTTATGCATTATTGTTTTGTATCAAGTGCTATATTAATTGTACTTTTTGTTACAAGTTTAGTGGGTTACTTTTATTAGAAATGTTTTTTGTCTTAAAAATTTTAAAACTTTTATATTTAGAATGTCCTAAACACTTTATATAGTAGTACCAGGCTTGGTCTCGAGAACAAAATATAAAACAGCTATAGAACTCTCTATTTTGCTCTAAATCTCGTGCCTTAGAACTAGAGTGCATCCCTGAATATCTGGTTGTAGATCTCGTGAACCCCGAAGCATACAAGGACAGAATACTACGATCTAATTTATTAACGTCATACATGAACATCTAACAAATAGGTAGAAAAACAAGATTACAATGATATAGTACAAGAAGTATACTTGGATCTTGAATCCATTCAAGCCAAATATATCTACATTGTTCTCATCCAACTTCCATCAAGATTACTATCATAAATTATCAAACTATATACTATCTCGAAAACTATGTTTGAGTATGCATGTAAGCTTGCTTAAAATAAGGAAATCTAGTGAACTCATATAACAGATCTCATGCTATATTAAATTTTGCATGGCAAGTTATCAAGCTCTTACAAAAGTAAATATGAAAATGAAATGAAGACCACACACTCTTGAATGTTTGAAGTTGTTAAAGAACATCGTATGAGGCCGGGATTGGTGTAAAGTACAAACAGTTGTTACATAAGTAATATTAACGGCATACAAAAGCATTGTGGTCCAATGCAAAATGATATTTTATGTTTCCATGGCTACCATCAAATGTAGAAGAAATAATTTCTATGGCTACAATCTGAAAAAATCTAAGATTGTGGAGCTCAGAGATGCCATGTGGACATTACCAACCACAAACAGATAAAATGAATATTGTCAATAAAAATCTGCTGTACTTACAAAGGTTAAAATAACAGTTAGATTGGTTAAACTCATGGAGATAGATTTGTATATAATCTGATATTGTTTAATGTCTATAATAGTTGTTGCAAGTTACTCTAAAAGTTGTTACATGTATAATCCTAATATTGTATCTTGTGTATGAGAAGTAATTTTGATGATACAAAATCATATTTTTAATTTTCTCTTTAGAAAAAAAAAAGTGTACAATAAAAAAGTTCTACCAGTTTGAAAACCTATTATGAATTTTAAAGCAGTAAAAGTAGAAGAATATAGCTTGATTAAATTGCAAAAAGATAACTGATAGATAGGTAACTTAAATTTGTAGGCAAAGAATAGAAAGTTTTGATAACATTTTATTATTTTGATTCTGTTAAAACCTTTGTGTGACCAATCACAATGGAGGTAAAGATTTCTCAGGATAACAAAGGCTTGGCCCTTTCACCCTATATATAGACTCCAAAATGAAAACATTTTCACAACTCAAACAATCAAAACATCTTCCAACCAATTTCAACAAATGGCTTCTTCAACCATGGCTCTCTCATCTCCTTTCGCTGGACAAGCCGTGAAAGCGGCTCCATCCAACTCTGAGCTTCTCGGAAATGGACGGGGTTTCCATGAGGAAAACCGCAGCACCTAAGAAGGTTGCACCATCAGGAAGCCCATGGTACGGCCCAGACCGTGTCAAGTACCTAGGCCCATTCTCTGGTGAGGCTCCATCATACCTCACTGGTGAATTCCCAGGTGACTACGGATGGGACACTGCTGGGCTTTCAGCTGACCCCGAGACATTCGCCAAGAACCGTGAGCTTGAGGTCATCCACTCTAGATGGGCCATGCTTGGAGCTCTTGGATGTGTCTTCCCAGAGCTTTTGGCCCGTAACGGTGTCAAGTTTGGTGAAGCTGTATGGTTCAAGGCTGGTGCCCAAATCTTTAGCGAAGGTGGTCTTGACTACTTGGGAAACCCAAGTTTGGTCCATGCCCAGAGCATCTTGGCCATTTGGGCTACCCAAGTGATCTTGATGGGTGCAGTTGAGGGTTACAGAATTGCTGGTGGGCCATTGGGTGAGGTTGTTGACCCACTTTACCCAGGTGGCAGCTTCGACCCATTAGGCCTTGCTGATGACCCAGAGGCTTTTGCTGAATTGAAGGTGAAGGAGCTCAAGAATGGAAGACTAGCTATGTTCTCCATGTTTGGATTCTTTGTTCAAGCCATTGTAACCGGAAAGGGGCCATTGGAGAACTTGGCTGACCACCTTGCCGACCCCGTTGCCAACAACGCCTGGTCCTATGCTACAAACTTTTGTTGGAAATGTATATATTTACAAAGATGTGAATGTCCGGATTCGAACTCGTGACCACGGGATTGCACACATTAGCGAATGAGAATTAAAGTTAATAATTAATGTTTATGTTTACGATTAATTATTACACATTAAGTCCGGTTAACGATCGTTATGTATTTAACGGAAAAAATGACTAACGACCGTTAAAATGGAAAAGAGAAGGACTAGAAATGGAAACTTGGGAAAGTTATGGAATGGGCTTGGGGTCCTCTATGGTGGCCGGCCATAGGCCTCTCCAAGGCCCTAATCTCCCCTAACTTGTCCTCTAAGTTTTACTTCTAGTATAAAAGGAGGGGTAGGGTCTAGGGTTTGATTCACACCTTGTGCATTGAATTAACCCTAGATCTCCTCTCTTCTCTTTCTTTGCATACCTTAGCCGAAAACCCCATTTGTTAGGGAGTTCGGTTTTGTTTTGCATTTACGAGGGCTTGTGTTAAGATCTAGCAATCGCTTGATTCGTTGGTTAATTCGTGTGTACAAGAACGTGGTAGTAAGACATTATTCTTACACCATTTAGTACTTCTTTGGTTTGCTTTGCTCGAGGGTGGTTTTGCTTTGCTCAAGAGATTTGATATTCGCAAGAGGTACGTTACGCATACTTTCAGTTAATTAATTTATTTGTTATGATCTTAAGTCTTCCGCTGTGTACTCTTGATGTCTTTATGTTTTATTTTATTTTATATATCATAAACTCAACAGTGGCATCACGAGCCTTGTATAACAAGTAATTAATTACTGAAACACATAATTAAAATAAACATGAATGTGTTATTATATGTATGCTTAGATCTAGGGTTTGCAAAACCTAAACCCTAATTATTTAGGGGGGGCGTTTTTTTTTTTATGATGCCCTAATTAGGGTTTTGTAAACTTTGTTTTAATTGGATTAGAAACCCTAAGATGCATGCAACTTTATGTGTATATGCGTAACTCTGTTTAATTGCATTAATTGTTAAGTGTAATTTATATCCATGATTATTACCTGCATGTTTTATCATGGATCTGTTTATTGTATGTCTTTCATGTTTTAAGTGATATACATTAAATAATGATAGATCTTGAATTGGGGAAGACCTCAATAATTATTAATTTAATCAGTTATGTGCTATGTGGTATATATTTAGTTTTGACTTACGCAATCGATGAATCGATGCATGTGGTTCACCTTGTACATAGATGAAAACGGGTGGAAGTCTCAATTAAATATATGCATATTGACAGATATTAAATTGGTTATTAATAAGATTTATCAAAACCGTTTGCATGTGGCTATTTGATGCTATGCATGACTTGTATTTGTTATGTATTCATTGTTTATTTGTTTATTTTTATAAATACTTGCTTGTTTGTGTTTTGTAACAAGGGTATTTTTTAAAAGAAAATAAACTGACCTAAACAATGGTGAAACATGCATTTTTAAGAATAGTAATCATAATCGTTTAATTGATTGATGACTTTGGTACAAATGACTGAAAGGCTCACCCATGAGAATGAACTAATAAAAGGGGTTTAAAGAAGTGCGCACAGTCACACTGAATGGATGTCTAAGGTTGTGCTTTAGCACGTACCTGGTCCTCTGCCCCCTGTAAGTTCGAGTGGAGCTACTTAGTAAGTCATTAATGTGCAAGCTCATCTTAAGGGCGAATTAGTATTGATTCCATGCGCCACTTAGGTGGTAATTATCCGAAACACTAAGTGTTTACACTTATGCAAAAGTACGGTATAATGGATGATAATTAATACTAATTCCTTGATTGGTGAACCCAATACCTCAATTAAAGTTTGATGATGAAAAGCTTAAACATTAAAACAAGATATAAATGTTTTAATAAAAACTATGCTACAAAGATGAATGCATGACATCTTTGTACATATTTGATTTAACATCAAAACTATTACCCTTTAAATTTAAGTTATATGCCATCCAACGAAACGGAAACACCTAAGATTACTTTCTATTTGCGTGAGAACGTGATTTAGATCTTAATCAAAGGGTAAAATGTCCACGTGTCGTGAGAACGGGCATGGACGATTTTGCAGTTTCTTAAGTTGGACAACTTAATTGAGTTAGGCGGTGAAAACTGAAAACTCAAGGCATAAGATGGGATAAAACATGTTTACATGGCGATTGATATTGGCTATATGTAAATCCCATAAATCTAGGAATTGCAATTGAAATTGGCAATTGAGCAAATGCTCTACCATTTTGTATAAGGTTCATCACTAACAGATCAACTGATGTGATGAGATTATGACAATTTGGATCCTAGTTTTCAATAAATATTAATTGGTTATATGAATATGAACCTTGGGTATTTAATTGTTTATTGAAAAGGAAAATTATCAAAATACTAATGATGGTTTTTTGAACTTTTTCTGTAGATGGCTCAATCTGATAACACTATGAGCTTACTGAGTGCCGCTTTCAAAGATATGATTGGAAGGGACAAGCTGACTGGCCCTAATTTCAATGATTGGCATCGCTCACTTAGGATCATCCTTCGTGTGGCCAAAAGGGTTGAAATTTTGACTACACCTCTGCCTAGTGCTCCTCTCGACACGGCAACTGCTCTTGAACAAGAGGCATATCGTGTTGAATATGAGAAGCATAATGATGTGGCGTGTCTAATGCTTTCGGGGATGTCTGCTCAATTGCAAAAACAATTTGAGCACTATCCGCCTATGAGCATGCTAGATGAACTCAAACGTATGTTTGAGAAGCCACCAGCAGCTGAACTGTATGAACTTATTGAAAAGGTTCACAGCTGCAGGCAGGAGGTTGGCAAATCTGTCTCCGACCACGTCCTTGAGATGAAACATCACTTGGACCAATTGGAGAAGCTCGGCTGTGGTTACTCGAACGATGTATGTGTCGGACTCATCAATCATTCCCTTAATCAGGAACGATTTGGTGATTTTGTCCGCAATTTTAACATGCATTGCACGGGGAAGACAGTGAATGAGTTACATGCAATGCTTGTAGACTACGAGAAGAGATTGCCAAAGAAGGCTCCTACACCTGCTGTGCTCGCTATACAGGGTGGTAGGGTGAATAAGCCTAAGCCGCAAGCAGATAAGAAAGGGAAAGGAAAAGGAAAGGGGAAACAAGTTGTCATCCCACCAGCTCCTAAGAAGAACCCTGGAAAGAAAAAGGAAAATCCTAAGAAGGATTTGTCTTGCCACCACTGCAACTCACCAGGTCACTGGAAGCGGAACTGTCCAGTTTATCTGAATGAGTGCCTTCAGAATAAAAATAAGATGGTGCCTAGCTCATCAGGTATTTTTATGTTTGAATTATTTTCTTTTCCTCATAAGTTAAATTCCTGGATATATGATACAGGATGTGGTACTCACATCTGTAATACATCGCAGGGACTTAGAGGGGCGAAGAAGCTGACCTGTGGAGAGAGATACTTGTACGTTGGAAATGGAAAGCGTGCAGCTGTCGAAGCCATAGGGACTTTTGATTTAGTGTTGCCTTCGGGCTTAATTTTAGAACTAAATAATTGTCATTATGCACCCTCCATTGTTAGGGGTGTCATTTCAGTTTCTTTGTTAAAAGATATTGGTTTTGTGCACACTTTTACAAGTTATGGAATTTCAGTTTCTTTAAATAATGTTTTTTACTTTAATGCAATTCCTATTCTTGGTGTGTTTGAAATTGATATGGATGGTTGTATATCCAATGAAAATAATTCGTTGTATAGCATTAGCAATAAGAAGAGCAAGTCGAACTGTGACTCTTCTTATCTTTGGCATTGTCGCCTTGCCCATATTGGCAAGAAACGCATGGAAAAGCTGCAACACGATGGGCTTTTACAAACGGTCAATGATGAATCATTTGACAAATGCGAGTCTTGCATTGCTGGGAAGATGACAAGGAAACCTTTTTCACCACAAGTGGAAAGGGCTTCTGATCTACTTGGATTGATACACACTGATGTGTGTGGTCCACTTAGACATGTGTCAAAACGTGGTGCTGTCTACTTCTTAACCTTTACGGATGATTTCAGTCGTTATGGTTATGTTTATTTACTTAAACATAAACATGAAGTCTTTGAAACATTTAAGGTTTTCAAAAGTGAAGTAGAATTACAACTTGGAAAGAAGATTAAAGCTCTTCGATCCGACAGAGGTGGTGAGTATATAAGTCAAGAGTTCAAAGATTACTTAGCTGAGTGTGGAATTATCCAGCAGCTCACATCTCCTTATACTCCACAGCAAAATGGTGTATCTGAAAGGAGAAATCGTACCTTACTTGACATGGTACGATCAATGTTTGAACTTACGACTCTACCTTTTACTTTTTGGGATTATGCCCTTGAAACTGCTATTCGCATTTTGAATATGGTTCCAACTAAGAAGGTTGTTAAAACTCCATATGAAATATGGACTGGAAAAGCTCCCAACTTTTCTTACTTAAAGGTCTGGGGATGTGAAGCGTTTGTTAAACGTGACACACCTGATAAGCTCCAAGCCAGATCTGTTAAGTGTATCTTTGTAGGATACCCTAAGGAAACTATGGGTTACTACTTTTACTACCCAGCTGAGAACAAAGTCATCGTGGCTAGGTATGGAGATTTCCTTGAAAGGAATCTCATATCTCAAGAACTCAGTGGGAGAGTATATGATCTGGAATATGATCAAGAAGATACAACACCTTCTGAAACCACTAGCCAACTTCAAGAAGAACCTGAAAGCTTAGGTGCTCCTCCTGAAGTTGTTCCCATTCGTAGGTCTGAAAGGACTATACGTGCACCTGACCGTCTATGTCTTAACGTAGAGGTGGAGGAAAATATGGTTGGGGATCTTAATGAACCTGCCAACTATAAGGCTGCCATGGCTGATCCTGAAAAGGATAAATGGCAGATTGCTATGAATGGGGAAATGCAATCCATGAAAGATAATGATGTCTGGATTGAAGTTGACCTTCCTCCCAAGGCTAAGGTCGTTGGGAGTAAGTGGATCTTCAAAAAGAAAACTGACATGGATGGCAATGTACACACCTACAAGGCTCGTCTGGTGGCTAAAGGTTTTACTCAAACCTATGGCGTTGACTACGAGGAGACATTCTCTCCTGTAGCGGACATAAGAGCTATTAGGATTCTCATAGCTATAGCTGCACACTATGACTATGAGATTTGGCAAATGGATGTCAAAACCGCTTTTCTGAATGGCCGTCTAGATGAAGACATCTATATGGCGCAGCCGGAAGGGTTTGTGAATCCATTATTTCCTAACCGTGTATGCAAGCTTAAGAGGTCCATTTATGGACTGAAGCAAGCATCAAGGCAATGGAATAAAAGATTCGATGGGGAAATCAAAAGTTTTGGATTTACTCAGAATCTTGATGAGCCATGTATATATCACAAAGCTAGTGGGAGTCGTGTTACTTTCCTTATTCTGTATGTCGATGACATATTAATCATGGGAAATCATATACCAAGTCTAAATGAGGTGAAAGCCTATCTTGGTAAATGTTTTTCGATGAAAGACTTAGGGGAAGCAGCATATATACTCGGAATCAAGATCTACCGGGATAGATCAAGGCGGCTAATTGGTTTAAGCCAAAGTGCTTACATTGACAAAATATTGAAGAGATTCAATATGCAAAATTCCAAGAAGGGATTTTTGCCAATGCAAGTAAATCATGGTTTGAGCAGCCAAGGCTGTGCTTCAACACCTGCAGAGGTGGCGCGTATGAAGAAAGTTCCTTATGCTTCGGCTGTAGGATCTATCATGTATGCGGTACGATGCACAAGGCCTGATGTGGCGTTTGCTCAAAACTTGACCAGTCGGTATCAACAGAATCCGGGTGAAATTCACTGGACTGCTGTTAAGCATATTCTCAAGTACCTTAGGGCTACAAGAGATATGTTCATAGTGTATGGAGGAAATCCAGAAGCAGAACTGTCTGTTACAGGTTACTGCGATGCATCCTGGAAGTGTGACAAAGATGATACGAAGTCTCAAACGGGTTACATTTTTGTCATCAATGGAGGTGCTGTGGATTGGAAGAGTAAGAAACAGACAACACTTGCGATGTCTGCTACAGAAAGTGAGTACATAGCGGCGTCTGAGGCTGCCATGGAAGCTGTTTGGATAAGGAAGTTTGTTTCGGGGCTTGGTGTTATGCCGTCGATTGAACATCCTATTAAAGTGTATTGTGACAATTCAGCTGCAATTACTTTTGCCCATGAACCTGGAGTCATGAAGGGCACCAGACACTATCCTAGACAATATCACTATGTTCGAGAGCAAGTCGAGATAGGTGAAATTGAGTTGCTCAAAGTTCACACAGATGATAACCTAGCAGATCCGTTAACGAAGGCCTTGCCTGGTGAAAAACTTAATCATTTGTCTGATAAGTTTGGACTTCGTTTAGCTAGTAGTTTCATGCCCATCTGTGACTAAGTATTTTAGATAAAAGGATATTGTAAACATTATTATTGAAATGAAATAAAGTATTTTTGTTATGTTTATTATTCATTTATTATAATGTTGTCCTATATTTGCATGTTTAAATCCTTGAATAACTTAAGTTATTCTAAATAGTCCGTTGTCAATCAATAACATGGGAATGATATTGAATTAAGACAAATCTGAGTATTAGTTAGAATATACTTGAAAGTATATTGATGCGTAGCATGACTAATTTCAGATGATATTCAATGAATTGAATATAGGACTTATCCCACCCACATGATGATACTTTATGGATCTTTGTCATTAAGTATATCATGGATATTTATCCTCTGACTTGAGATACAAGAGATATGTCATGGATGTAGTGCATTTTAGTGAAGCAATCTAACGCTATACGTAACTGGTAGTTATAAGGGTTGTTTTCAGAAGTGTTGCGAAATTTATGAATCCTGCTTGTAGTCAAAATGGGATTTGTTTCCTTCAAATTCATTTTGAAGTTTAATACTACTGGGCCCCTCGTAGGATTGTTAAGATGTTTGTATGGCCATACCCAAGGTCTTCTGTTTAGAAGAATTGGTAATCTTAATAAATCATAAAGCGAGAAACAGAATAGTTAATTAAGAAATGAGTGAGATCCATATTCTTATTAACATGGTATTAGAAACAAAAGGATGAATATGATGATGAATCATCAAACTTGGTTTTTCTCCAGAAAACCATACACGAGTTGTACCGGGGGCATTGGCGTGTTGCTAGACGCTAACCAATGTCATTTCACGTTTTGTAAACATATCCAAGTGGGAGCTGTTGGAAATGTATATATTTACAAAGATGTGAATGTCCGGATTCGAACTCGTGACCACGGGATTGCACACATTAGCGAATGAGAATTAAAGTTAATAATTAATGTTTATGTTTACGATTAATTATTACACATTAAGTCCGGTTAACGATCGTTATGTATTTAACGGAAAAAATGACTAACGACCGTTAAAATGGAAAAGAGAAGGACTAGAAATGGAAACTTGGGAAAGTTATGGAATGGGCTTGGGGTCCTCTATGGTGGCCGGCCATAGGCCTCTCCAAGGCCCTAATCTCCCCTAACTTGTCCTCTAAGTTTTACTTCTAGTATAAAAGGAGGGGTAGGGTCTAGGGTTTGATTCACACCTTGTGCATTGAATTAACCCTAGATCTCCTCTCTTCTCTTTCTTTGCATACCTTAGCCGAAAACCCCATTTGTTAGGGAGTTCGGTTTTGTTTTGCATTTACGAGGGCTTGTGTTAAGATCTAGCAATCGCTTGATTCGTTGGTTAATTCGTGTGTACAAGAACGTGGTAGTAAGACATTATTCTTACACCATTTAGTACTTCTTTGGTTTGCTTTGCTCGAGGGTGGTTTTGCTTTGCTCAAGAGATTTGATATTCGCAAGAGGTACGTTACGCATACTTTCAGTTAATTAATTTATTTGTTATGATCTTAAGTCTTCCGCTGTGTACTCTTGATGTCTTTATGTTTTATTTTATTTTATATATCATAAACTCAACAACTTTGTCCCCGGAAAGTAAATGTAATGAATTTTGCTGTAAAATGATATGTGAATTAATATATTGATAATTTTGGGCATTTTGGTGTTTTTTTGTCGGTATTTGATCACTTAAAATGATTTATTATGGTGAAACAGCAATGCTCAGTATCTCTTAGATGGTTCTCTGAAAAAGAACTAGGAGCAAGTAGTAGTAGGCAGATTTAGACCACTTATTTAACTAAGCTTGATTATCTTCACAGCGTGAAATCGACAAATCTACAATATGGTAAAAAACGAGACGGGTGAAATTGGTGGAACCCCGGCTCAAAACTGGTTAAACACATTGACCAGAGAGATGCTTTGTAATCATATTTCATCCATTAACTAATTATAAACTCTCGCACATACTTGAGTAACAAAAAAAATACTTAATGAATCGCACAATAGAGAAACCACGCATTTTGTGTGCTTTATGAGTCACTGTATTTTAATGACAATGTTAATACAAATAAGCCGTAAAAACGTTTATTTATATTTTACGATCCTCTAATGTTTTGTCAATAATAAATATAAAATCATTTTAACAAAACAAATAAAATACGTAAATAGTTTGAGCTAATAGTTTACTAATACACTTACGTTTTCACATAAAACACTAAACAAGTAATAGTGCTTTCATGATTTAGTAATGCATATGTACAACAACTAGTGTTTACATATTGAGTAGATATATACATACTTAGTATGTTTTATAATGAGTAATTGAATGGGTAGAAGATTAAGTATTTAACCCATTGAATTAATACATTGAATGTAGTTGGATAAAACCCAAAGTCCATGACCCATACCCATGGAGCATAACCCATGACCCATTGCATGACATCATGCATAAGTTATAATGGGTATTATCCATGACCCGTGGAGCTAACCCATAACCCATGGACTAGATGCATTGCATCTTCTAGATACATTGTATCTACTTAGATACCCATGGTCTAAAGCCTAGGACCCATGACCCATAACCCATGACCCATGACCCAAAACCCATGGGCAATGAGGAGCGTCTCACGGATCCCTAGTATTACACTAGACGGATCCCTCAAGCAAAGGATCTGTGGGATCCGCTAAACAGTAGCATGTTTTCTTCTATAAATAGTGAGTCATTTCTTCATTGTAGGTTGCCACTCCTACACATACTTTCACCTAGTATTGTAAACTCTCTAACCTCATATCCAAAGGATCTTTCTATGTAGTTTGTGTCTGTTTTTGTGTGATTCTCTAGGTTCCTCTTAAAGGCGAGATCACCACCTCTTGAAGTCGAGTAAGCTCAAGTCCATGAGTTGCCATGCTTCGTCATCATCAAGACTACTGAGGTTCTTTTGATTGATAGTTCTTTTTTCCTCATTAGAAGTGTTGTGTAAAAGGCATTAGTGAAGGATGCCAAAAGGGTCAAGACGAAGGCATTAGTGAAAGGTGCTTAACGTCCGTGTCAAAGGCATTAGTGAAGGATGCCATAAGAGTCAAGACGAAGGCATTAGTGAAAGGTGATGAACGTCCGTGTCAAAGGCATTAGTGAAGAATGCCAAAGGGGTCAAGTCGAAGGCATTAGTGAAAGATGTCAAGGGTGTACAATCGATATGGTGTATCGATGTACAAATAGAGATAGTTTGTATCCAAGGATATTGATATCCTTGATGATGTTGTAATAAGGAGTGGTCTCCTTTGGGATAGGTGTTGTATAGTGTTAGGTGATAGTTCCTCCTTTGTAATAGAACTCGGTATCTAGCCTTGTACCGGATAAAGTGTAGGTGACGTTGTGATAGGTGTGGTTCTACCTTGTGGAAGAACCCGGTGTCTAGCCTTATACCGGAAAAAGAGTAGGCGACGTTGTGAAGGCTTCTCCGCCATAAGGAGTTGTGTCATGTAGTGCTAATGAACTCTCGAGTAGGTGACTCGGGGAGTGGAGTAGGGCAAGGAAGGTGTCCTTGTAGCCGAACCACTATAAACACTCGGGTCGTGGTTTTGTGTTTCTTACTCTTTACCTTTCCATTACAAATTTACATATCTATCTATCAACGTCCAACATACACATCTAAATAGATTGACATAAGTCGATCTAAATATTTTAAAACGAAGTTTTAATCGGTACAACTATTCAACCCCCCCCTCTAGTTTTCCACAAACAAGACGCAACTTTTCAGTTTACATGTATATGAATGAGAACCTCGTATTATACAGTTTGTCCAATGTTTCTCTTTATTTTTTTTGGTAAAGGATTTCTCAGGTAAATATATTACTTCAAAAAACAATTAAGTACAACGAATGTGGGTGAATCCCACATCTCAGCCCAAAACTAGGCGAAAACAAACGCACAAACTTTGCTTCAACCTTAAACTATCATAAGAACAAGAATAACGTGCCACACATATGAGATAGACCTAATACAAATAATATCTAAGTTGACCACGAAGACTAATATCAAAGGCATTAACAAATTGCATTTGAACATTAGTCAAACCAGGATCAACACAATCATCATCATCATACAGGTCTCCACCATAAGTTTCCTTCCATTGTTCATGCAAGCTTTTATTTCCTACTCTACTGCCACTTTTAGAAGTTTTATTAACCTTAGAGCTCGTAAAAGCCATAAGACTGGCAGTTTCGTTGTATACCTTGACCACTTCACTATCATTAACCGGATCATCAACCTTTTTAGAAGCCACAATAGAAAAACTAGGAAGCATTTATTTACAAGGTTTTAGCGGCTTCCCATCATCACCCACTAGCACAAGTTTTCCATCAAGCATTTGACTTTCCAGTTCATTAATCCTTGCAACCAAAGGTGTAGTACTTAGACTACCAGATGCCGTACCAACCATATCTTGGACAACTTTCTTACCTAAATTTGATGACTCCCATTTGATCCAATCTCATCATCTTGCTCAATCGAATTAACTGCATCAAAAGGATTAGATGATCTCGTCTCTACTTCATAATTCATTTTCGTACCATTTGAACTAGCACCATTCTTATTAGAGACGGATTGGTAAACTTTTTTATTAGGTTTAAAATGAAACTTAGATCCCACATTAGTTCCACGAGAAGTCTATCCAGGAGGATTTTGGAACCATCATTCTTTGGTTTTTCAACAACCAGTTTTGGATATAACGTAGCATCATGCCCAAATATCATACATACACCACATCTAGGTTGTTCCCATTCGTACTTCATCCTCACCTTGTGAAGAACCTCTCCATCCTCTTTCACATTAGGAATAGCAATAATCATCTCCTCCTTTAAATCCCGATCAACCCTAATATCAATTAATGCACGAGCATAATTCGTACGACCCAATGATTGAAGACACGTAGAACTCGTACAAAAATCAAGCATAATCGGGTTACCAAGATTAGTATCCATCTCACTCAATCCATCTGCAGTAAATGCCACAATAGGAATATCATGGAAATTTATCCAAATGGAACCGAATTCACATCATCATTAAGTAAACTAGCATTAGGCGTCCATTTCTTCAGGTCAATAGGCGCAGATCGGATAAACCATGGACCATTCTTCAATACCCAATTCATACCCTTAATAAAAGCAAACTTGAAGAAAAAGAAGCCCTTTGAGTTCATCATTACACGAACCAAGCCATACTTCTTCCATGCATTCTTAACATAGTACTCAACAGCCAGGAATGCTACTCTTTTACCCACGAAATAACCATATAATCTGAAAGCAAACTTCGCATGAACTTCCAAAACAGACGGCTTAGGGATTTGAACTTCGGCTTTAGCATTAGTAGGTCTACCCGTGTCAAGAGATCTAAAGTTTACCTTCCCGTTGTTCGCCTCATTATTCACCAAACTAGCAAAAGATCTTGGAGTTAGGACTTCATTAGTAGGGGAACTAATGGGTTGTTTTCCCACATTATTAGTAGCATCCTTGGCACCTCGTATTGCATCCTCAAAACTCTTACATGCATCAACAATTGCCTAATCCATACTTCCATATAACATCCAAGCTTGAATCATGCAACACCTTGAGCGAATCAACTTGTGGACCCGTCTTCATAGCACTCGATACATCATAATTAGAAGACACATTCACATTAATAGATTCAGTAGTATTTGCATTCGTCTTACCACATGAAACCGGCTTCATATGTTCATTCTTTAGTAGGACTTTGCGTAACAGTAGCATTAACATTGGTACCAGATTTTTCACTACCCAAAATAGTTTTCTCCTTTAACGGAATAGTAGAATTTATACCCTCAATCCCACTAGAAGTTGTAATACTGTCATCCATATTGGTCTCCATACTCTTCAAACGAGCAGCAATGCTGCTTTGCAAATCCTCACTTTTCTCCCTAGTTTGATCGACCAAACTAGCGTTTGTATTGTTTTTCTTTTTACCATTACCTCCCGAGCCCAAGAAACAACTTTTCATACTCTAATCCAAGCACACACAATCAGATCAAGAAGAAACAAATAGCATTTTGTCTTCATTTACGCATAAAACCCAAAATAAATTAGGGTTTTGAAACAATCAACCCCTTAGCGCCACATGATTAGTACACCCAACAGAATATTATTGATGTATCCCAAAATAATAAATGCTACGAAAAACAATTAAAACAACAACAAAAACCCTAATGATCGAATATAAAAACAGTTAATGAAACGAAACGCGATTGTGAAAAACCCTAAGACAAACAAACTCTAACGACTTAAATCTGTAGCAAACAATGAACTGATATAGAGCCATGATTAAACACGAGTGTTAAACAAGTTCCGTAACATGATCGTTTCAAGAAACAAGAAAGAAGGACGATTATGGGTGAAGTGAGTTAGGGATATCACATATGGACATGATTTACACCAGCAATAAATTGTGAAGAGTGCTAATATGGACAAAAGGGATACTAGACGTCGTGAACATTTCTATATCGGGTATGTAACCATTTGGTTATGGCCTCGTTTTGTGGGGGTGTCATTTACACCTCACTTCAATACATGAAGCCCTACAATGCAAGTT
Organism: Chrysanthemum seticuspe; assembly: GCA_019973895.1. Lineage (NCBI taxonomy): Eukaryota > Viridiplantae > Streptophyta > Magnoliopsida > Asterales > Asteraceae > Chrysanthemum > Chrysanthemum seticuspe. The sequence continues at coordinate 36,283,580 of BPTQ01000007.1, forward strand.
CACCCTAAAAGTGTATATTGAGAGAAAACTGGTATAGTTTTTTTTTTACCCAGCTGCACGATGAGCTACACTTGCTTTGGCTATAGATTGTTGGTAAAGTTCTTCATACTGTGATGCTGATGTGTCCCATATGAAATCTATGCTCATGGCCTTGTGTGCATTATTTCTTCCCAACCTTCACTATCACTCAAGTAATGTTTAAAGGCACAGTTAAAAGCACCATTAAATCCCTACACATTTTTGTTAAAGCAACATTCTTATGCCAATAGTGAAGAAAAAAATGAAGAAAAAAAATAGAAGTGGAAATTCGTGCCTATTTATATTTGAATGGGTCGATCCAGGTTATTTTATTAACGGGGAATTGCATATATATCCAACCAAAACTTATACTTGCATATATATCCTTCCAAAGCTTTAAAATTGTCAAATATATCCAAATGATTATTTTAAATATATGTAATATAATTTTTTTCAGATAGTTATAATTGATATATAAAATTACGACTATACTTTTTTTTTTTTTTTTTTTTTTTACAATTACAAAATATCCTTTTGTTGGTTTGAATTTTATTATGTTATTTGATCTATATATATGAGTTTACGTTTAGATAGAACAATGGATGGTGCTGTTGATATTCTTATTCAAGATTCGTCGATACTGAACACGGTTGAGTCGCAGAACATGGTTGGTCTTTCTTTTCTTAAGAAATGGTTAAAGGATATTTTGAAATTGTAATTTCTTTTTAATAAGAATAAAGGTATAATCGTTATTTTATATATCAATTATAATTATTAGATATTTTTTCTATTAAATATATTTAAAATAATCATTTAAAAGTCACAAAGTAAGTCATAAGTCACAAAGATGCATTTTAATGCATAAAATCCAAATTATTTCATTAGATAAATTACTTTACTTTTGAGATATCTATTTACTAGTTCACATTTGACACTAACCGTATAAAAGATATTGATAATGCATTGCCATAGCTTGAGTAGTGTTGATAAACCACAAATGTGAGATATACATAAAGCTATAGAATAGGATGTTAGTTTTATGGACAAATTTAATACGTGTATGTCTAGATTCGAACTCGAGACCACGGGATTGCACACTTTACATATGAGATTTGATGTTCAAATAATTAATGTAAAATGTTACGTTTTATTATTAAATGCACAATTACGACTAACGAACGTTAAGTAATTAATGGAATTTGACTAACGGTCTTTAAGTATTAAAGAGAAGGACTAGTGATGAAAATGGAGGTTTCGGAAACCCTTGTGGGTTTATGGCCGACTGTTTAAGGGGTTGGGGAGACCCAATCCAATCCTAACTTTCTCTTTAAGTTTTCATACTATATATACAAGGCCTAAAATTCATTCTTGGGTAACCTTGTAACACATAGCAAACTATAAACTTCTGTTTCTCTCCCTCTTTTGTGTTTGGCCGATCGTTATACACTAAACCCTAGGGAATCGATTTTGGTTTTGCACATTAAAGTGTTTTGGTGTTGTTATTGTGTTCACAAGAACTAGCATTCACATCAAATCAATATTAGTACGTCTGTACAAGCACGTGCAGTGGTGCAACCACACTATTGTTTGCTTTTTGGTTTGAATCGAAAAAGGGTAAGGGTCGATTATCATAAACCATATAAACCCTAATTAGGGTTTTAATCTCGCTGTGATTCGTGCTAGCTTGGAGTTGCTAAAAGGTACGCATACATTTAATATTCGGTTTGTTAATTAAAAATATATGTCTAAGTCTTATGTTGTGTGATTTGATGTTTACATGTTATATTTATGCTATGTCGTGTTATTTAATTCCAACAGTGGCATCACGAGTAGTTATATTTTGTAATTAATTACCGAAACAAATATAGTATGAATATTGTATTGTGTTTACATGTATGTCGAATTCTTGGGTTTATAAAATTCAAAAACCCTATTCTTTTAAAGGGGCCGATTGCCCTAATTTAAATATGATTTGATTTTAAGAATTAAATCTTAAACTTTTAGTCAATTGATGTGGTTTTGTACCAAATAGTTAGAAAGGCTCACACATTTTGACAAACTATAAGAGATGTATAAGGAGAGTATGCATTAAATTGTGACCTAAAAGAAAAATGTTTTTAATACACTTCGCGCTGACCCGCTTCTCCACTTCTTTGTGCATCAAAATGGAGCTACCTACGACTATTTAAATGTACAAAAACATCTTAAGGGTAAATTGACCTTAATTCCACGCGCCATTTTTGTGGTAATTATCCGAATAACTTGGGTCTTATGACTCATGCAGTAGTACGATATAGTGGATGATAATTAAAGGTAATTCTTTGACTGGTTTACCCAATACGTCGATTGAAACTTTGTTGACTTAATCTTAGTAAAGAAATTAATGGGTAAAAGTTTTTATTGAAACCTATGATATAAAGAAGAATGCATGAAATCTTTGTACATATTTGATTTGACACCAAAATCAAAATTACTACCCTTTAAAATTTAAGTTATATGCCATCCAATGAAAAGGGAACACCTAAGGTTGCCATTTACTTTACGTTAGACGTAGCTAGATTGTAATAAAAGGGTAAATCCCCACTTGTCATGTGTTTCCTCTCAGCTATTCCATTCTGTTGAGGGGTATATGCACAGGAAGTCTGTTGTAAAGTATCATTTTCTTTACAAAACTTGTCCATATTTTGATTAATAAACTCAGTTTCATTATAAGATCTAAACACTTTAACTGTTTTTCCAAATTGATTTTTAATCAAATTATAGAAAGTAACAATATTTTGAAAAACCTCATATTTCCTGCTCAACAAGAAATCCCAAACAGCTCTAGAGAAGTCAATAACAACAGTCAAGAAATATTACCCCTCTTTGCTTTGAACCTTATAAGGAACCCATACATATAAGAGAATCAACTGACCAATGTCTTTGGTTTGATGATCACTTAAAGGAAATGGTTCTCTGGTTTGCTTTGCCTTATGGCAAACCTCACAAGGTTCAGTATTGGATTCAGGCTTATAATCAATTTTATGTTTTAAAATGGCAAGAACTTGGTCAGCAGGATGATCAAGTCTGTTGTGCCATATACATTTGGACAAACAACACATTTGAATATTATTATTAGTTATCTTTTTACCTGTATTAATAAAATACAACCCATCTTTATGATTACCAGTCCCCACTTGGGTCTTTAGAATAGAATCCTGAATAACACAAGTATCCTCATCAAAAATTACTCTGTATTTATTATCTTTACTTAGTTTGTGCACATATAATAGACTGACATGGTAGCAAGGAACTACCAAGACATTGTGAATTATGATTTTATCTGTTAATTTTAAACTCCCAATATGAGTGACAATAGATTTAGTCCCATTAGGACGGCCAACACTCATGTTAAGTTTGGAAACATCCACACCATTAAACATGTTCAAAACAGTGTAGGTCATATGTTGACTAGCACCAGAATCAACAATCCAACCAATATATAAACTATATGTGCTTATGTTGGTATTGTGATAAAAAAAAATTCGAGGAACAAAAGCTAACAACACAATTCATACCTGCAACATTTGCAGGTACACAACGAGATCCTCTGTGAATGTTTTTTAGAACAACATAAGCCATCAGTATGTTATACTGATCATCTGTGAATGATTTAGATGAACCAGTAGACTGATCCTTATGACCTGACACAACATTATTGCTAACAGTATTCTGATAAGAATTAGTTTTCTTTTTAAAACCAACAGGATACCCAACTAACTCAAAACACCTATCAGCAGCATGACCATTCATATTGCAATGAATGCAGACCAAGTTATGTCTATTAAGTCTTCTAAATTGATTATTATTAGTATTTTTGTTCATAGACCACTCATTAGGTTTTTTATTAGGTTTAGATGCAAATGCAGAGTTCTCATTTTCAGAACCAGAATTAGAATGAGTATTTCTGTGAGACTCATCCTTAGATAGATTAGCAAAAGCACTCTTGACACTAGGAATGGGTTCGGTGGTAAGGATAATGCTCCTAATGGGAGCATAAACCTCATCCAAGCCCATAAGAAACTGCATCAGCTTAATAGCTGATTATGTTTCTTGTGTTTTTTTGAACCTGCACAAGTGCAGTCCAGCAAATCCACAAGGGAGTCATATTGCCTCCATAATGCATTAAACTTGAGATAATATTCAGATAATGGAATGCCAGATTGAGTGAATTTAATGAATTTTATAATGCATATTGAATATTATGGAACCATATTCTTTATTATAAGTTTCTTCTAATTCATCCCAAACAGATTTAGCATTTTTAGAAAACACTTTTCCCATAAACACATTTTGAGAAACACATCCAAGAATCCAAGATAAAACCACATAATTACACCTATCCCAATGTTCCTGCATAAAGCCATTTTACCATTAATAAATCCAAGTTTATTTTTAGTATGAATAGCAAGTTTAATAGCAGCTGACCAAACTTTGCAATTTTCAGAACCTTCTAATTTAAAACTGATTAACGGAATACCACTTGTGCCATTACTATGAAAGTACAATGGGTTAAACTAATCCAGGTGAGTTTTCACCTGAACTCCAGCTTCATCATCATATTTCCCGACCATGATGAATCAACCCAAGAAAAACAAAAAATAAACAAATACACCTTATAACTCCTTCAGTCACAAATAGCCACTAATTATCCAAACAACTTCAATCACACAAGTCCCTTAACCTACTCAACCACCAATTCAATTCTAGAACCACTACAAAAAAACTTCCTAAGAGAAAAAGTGTGAGAGGTGTTACAAAGCACGCAACTCCAAGCAAAACTTGATCAAGAAGATCAATAAACCAACAACACAGCGGAATACTCACAAGAACCTGAAAAGAAGACGAGAAACCAATTAGTATCAATCCTGTATCAGAAATCAACAGATAACCAATACAAACAATTGATAACATACAAAAATAAGCAATATACAAGAAACCCCTGAATTAGAGTTTGATACAAAAAACCCTAATTTTAAAGACACCTCCAAACAACTAGATAAACCATATCTAACCAAGAACTAACTGATTAAAACGAGTTAATCACAAAGGAATACTAAGAATAAAAAAACCCCGATTTTCAAAAACCCTAAAATTTGAAATCCTCGATTACCCACCAACTGAATCCCAAATTGAGAAATTCAACCACTTAGAATACGATTACCACTAAGATCTACAAAGATCTGGACTTAATTTTGAAAACCCCCCAAAAAATTGAAACCCTAATTTCAAAATCCTTTTAAAAATGATCGATATTTGTATCACAGCCAACCTCACTCTGATACCGTGTGAAATTTTATACAAAGATCAACAAGAAACATATTATGTATTTATACAACCAACCTCCCCATATTCTTCTATTCACAACATCAAAATATCACTTCAAATGTGATAACTGGTTTTAAGTTTAATGCAAATACAAGAGAAAGAAGAAAATAACAACTACAAACTGTATCTCAACTTTGAGAGAGAAAACCCACACACAGAGAGATAATAATTATGAAACCCTAATCTATAAGTGAGCTTATATAGCTGCCTTCTAAGATCTTTACTCTTTAGTCCCTTCCGGTCCTTGAGGTAGATGGCGGTTGATAAAGGAATCCTTGATCATAATTTCCAATATGAATACTATGCCCAACCTTAAACTTGTGATTGGTAGTAAAACATTGATACTCTCGCTGAGACAGAATTCTATCTAGATAGATTTCTCGAGATATTTTCTTACGAAGTTTTGTTATAGCATCTATAATTGCTTTTGGTTTGGGTGGACAACCCGACAAATAGACATCCACATGAATTAGCTTATCGACTCCACGAACAGTACTTTAAGAATCGGTACTGAACATCCCCCCTGTAATTGTACATGCTCCCATAGCAATAAGATATTTTGGTTCAGGCATTTGCTCGTATAATCTCACTAAGGAGGGGGCCATTTTCATTGTTACTGTTCCAGCTGTTAAAATAAGGTCCGCTTGTCTAGGACTCGATCTTGGTACTAGTCCATAACAATCAAGTCGAATCATGAGCTCAGCTACACAATGACTCCCTGCACATACAGATAAACAAAAACTTTATCCAAAAGTTAAGAAAGTAATAAGAAAATATTACCTGTTAGACCCTGAACTCAAACACTGTCTCAATAACACTGCATATACAAAAGATGAGGTTATTACTTTGAACATTATGCATTAAACAATTGTATTGTGTATACATTCTGCTTTAATCGGTGTAAAAGACACATTGGTTGATAGATAATCCGACATAATTGTCATAACTGAATAGTTTTTTCAGTTATTTGGTATAATATACCAGGCTTGGTCTCGAGAAATAAAACAGCTATAGAACTCTCTATTTTGCTCTAAATCTTGTGCCTTAGAATTAGAGTGCATCCCTGAATATCTGGTTGTAGATCTCCTGAACCCCGAAGCATACAAGGACAGAATACTACGATCTAATTTATTAAAGTCATACATGAACATCTAACAAATAGCTAGAAAAACAAGATTACAATGATATAGTGCAAGAAGTACTTGGATCTTGAATCCATTCAAGCCAAATATATCTACATTATTCTCATCCAACTTCCATCAAGATTGCTATCATAAAATATCAAACTATATACTATCTCGAAAACTATGTTTGAGCGAGTATGCATGTAAGCTTTCTTAAAATACGGAAATCTAGTGAACTCATTATAATAGATCCCATGCTATATTAAATTTTGCATGGCAAGTTATCAAGCTCTTACAAAAGTAAATATGAAAATGAAATGAAGACCACACACTCTTGAATGTTAGAAGTTGTTAAAGAACAACGTATGAGGGATTGTTGCAAAGTACAAACAGTTGTTACATAATTAAGTTAATATTAACGGCATACAAATCCATTGTGGTCCAATGCAAAATCCATTGTGATCATCATTCACAAGCATGAGACAATCACAATCTAGATACATACAAAACTATACAATTCAATTTACATAAATAAATATGATAATAACCTGTGTGAAATCAAGTGCAATACATACGAAAGTTCTAAAGGTTCTTTTTAAATAAATGAATCACCATCAAAGAGCGAATGAATGAGCAGCGAATGAATAAACGGCCGAATAAAATGACGTAGGGTTTTGATTCTTTGTTTACAATTTGTAATTTTTTTAATAAAGGATATCAAAATATAAGATATATTATTTAATATGATAAGTAATACCATACAATGGATAATATTTTTAGATATACCATACATTGGTCATTATTTTTTAAAAAGGCAATTATTTGGTAAAAAACTCACCATCAAATGTAGAAGAAATAATCTCTATGGCTACTATCTGAAAAAATCTAAGATTGTGGAGCTCGGAGATGCCATGTGGACAATACCAACCACAAACAGATAAAATGAATATTGTCAATAAAAATCTGTTGTACTTACAAAGGATAAAATAGCAGTTAGATTGGTTAAACTCATGGAGATAGATTTGTACACAATCTAAATTGTTTAATATCTATAATAGTTGCTGCAAATTACTCAAAAAGTTGTTACATGTATAATCCTGATATTGTATCTTGTGTATGAAAAGTAATATTGATGATACAAAAATCATATTTTTACTTTTCTCTTTAGAAAAAAAGTAAATAAAAAAGTTTTACCAGTTTGAAAAACTATTGTATATATGAATTTTAAAGCAGTAAAAGTAGAAGAACATGGCTTGATTAAATTGCAAAACGATAACTGATAGATAGGTAACTTAAATAAGCAAAGGCTATAAAGTTTTAATTTATTAACGTTTTATTTTTTTGTTTCTGTTAAAATCTTTGTGTGACCAATCACAATGGAGGTAAAGATTTCTCAGGATAACAAGGGCTTGGCCCTTTCACCCTATATATAGACTCCAAAATGAAAACATTTTCACAACTCAAACAATCAAAACATCTTCCAACCAATTTCAACAAATGGCTTCTTCAACCATGGCTCTCTCATCTCCTTTCGCTGGACAAGCCGTGAAAGCGGCTCCATCCAACTCCGAGCTTCTCGGAAATGGAAGAGTTTCCATGAGGAAAACCGCAACACCTAAGAAGGTTGCACCATCAGGAAGCCCATGGTACGGCCCAGACCGTGTCAAGTACCTAGGCCCATTCTCTGGTGAGGCCCCATCATACCTCACTGGTGAATTCCCAGGTGACTACGGATGGGACACTGCTGGGCTTTCAGCTGACCCCGAGACATTCGCCAAGAACCGTGAGCTTGAGGTCATCCACTCTAGATGGGCCATGCTTGGAGCTCTTGGATGTGTCTTCCCAGAGCTTTTGGCCCGTAACGGTGTCAAGTTTGGTGAAGCTGTATGGTTCAAGGCTGGTGCCCAAATCTTTAGCGAAGGTGGTCTTGACTACTTGGGAAACCCAAGTTTGGTCCATGCCCAGAGCATCTTGGCCATTTGGGCTACCCAAGTGATCTTGATGGGTGCAGTTGAGGGTTACAGAATTGCTGGTGGGCCATTGGGTGAGGTTGTTGACCCACTTTACCCAGGTGGCAGCTTCGACCCATTAGGCCTTGCTGATGACCCAGAGGCTTTTGCTGAATTGAAGGTGAAGGAGCTCAAGAATGGAAGACTAGCTATGTTCTCCATGTTTGGATTCTTTGTTCAAGCCATTGTAACCGGAAAGGGGCCATTGGAGAACTTGGCTGACCACCTTGCCGACCCCGTTGCCAACAACGCCTGGTCCTATGCTACAAACTTTGTCCCCGGAAAGTAAATGTAATGAATTTTGCTGTAAAATGATATGTGAATTAATATATTGATAATTTTGGGCATTTGGTGTTTTTTTGTCGGTATTTGATCACTTAAAATGATTTATTATGGTGAAACAGCAATGCTCAGTATCTCTTAGATGGTTCTCTGAAAAAGAACTAGGAGCAAGTAGTAGTAGGCAGATTTAGACCACTTATTTAACTAAGCTTGATTATCTTCATAGCGTGAAATGGACAAATATACAATATGGTAAAACGAGACGGATGGAATTGGTGGAACCCCGGCTCAAAACTGGTCAAACACGTTGACCAGAGATGCTTTTTAATCATATTTCATCCATTAACTAATTATAAACTCTCGCACGTACTTGAGTAAACACTATACCAGTACCCGTATATATCAACGAGATTTTATAGCGACAAATCGTTTTGTGTTAAAAAAAAAGTTTATGGATTATAAACGAAAAATAATAAAAATTTAAAGATTTGAGGATTGAACATAATGTTTTGAAACCCGGTTCGACCGGAGTGGTTCAACCGGTTGAACCGTTCCGGTCGAAAAACGGGTCGATTTAAACCGAGTCAACTCGACGGGTTGGGTAAAAAACGGGTCAAATTAAACCAGGTCAACCCACCGAGTTTGAAGTGTCCCGGGTCAACCCGGTTTTCGATATGTATTAATAGTTTCCTTTTGAAATATATGTTTTCAACATTTCTTTTTTTAGTTTCAATTTTTCACTTTTTAATTTTTGGTTTTTCCTTTATATGTAGTAAGTAGGGTACCCGCGCGTTGCGGCGGCGGGTACCCTGTGCCGATTAACCGGAGAAATAGATCTAGATGAGACCTGATTCACCAGTTTGTATTGGTTTAACGGGTCCTCACTGGTTCATTTTCGGATGGCTTTTATTGGTCAGCCGAACCGGCGGCGACACCGGTTCCCGGTTAAACCCGTTGGTCCGATCAGATTTTCAAAACTATATGTACCATTAACTTGTTAGCTTGTATGAAGCTTTGTGTGTTTTATTAATTTGTATAATATGTATAATAACATGTACTTTTCATTTTAGGGTGTTTTAAAAATAACATTAATTAGTGTGTTTAATTATTTTATATTTTGAATTATATTGTAGCTTGTTTAAATTGTACATTGTAAAAAAATTTATTGTACTTTTTAGTAAGAGCTGTTTTAATTGGTTGTTTTTTAATTTGGTAAATATGCTTTTAATTGGTTGTACAATGTAAATAAATTATTGTAATTTTAAGTAATGAGAGTTTTTATTAAGATTATTAATTACAGCATACATTTATCTCACATTTGATTTTCAACATTTCACTTTTCAAAGTTTGACCGTTTTTCTTTTATACGAGTAACAAAAAAAATACACAACGAATCGCACAATAGAGAAACCACGCATTTTGTGTGCTTTATGAATCACTGTATTTTATTGACAAAACGCAACTTTTCAGTTTACATGTATACGAATGAGAATCTCGTAGTGTACATTTTGTCCTATGTTTCTCTCTATTTTTTTATTCACTTTTTAAAGGGTTTCACAGGTAAATATATTACTTCAAAAAACAATTAAGTACAACGAATGTGGATGAATCTCATATCTCAGCCCGAAACTAGACGAAAACAAATGCACCAACTTTGCTTCAACCTTAAACTATCATAAGAACAAGAATAACATGCCACACTTATGAGACCTAATACAAATACTATCTAAGTTGACCACGAAGATTAATATTAAAGGCATTAGCAAACTACATTTGAACATCAGTCAAACCAGGATCAACACAATCATCATCATCGTACAGGTCTTCACCATAAGCTCCTTCCATTGTTCATACAAGCTTTTATTGCCTAATCCACTGCCACTTTTAGAAGTTTTATTAACCTTTGAGCTCGTAGAAGCCATAAGACTGGCAGTTTCGTTGTATACCTTGACCATTTCACTATCATTATCCTTGTTAACCGGATCATCAACCTTTTTAGAAGCCACAATAGAAGAACTAGGAAGCATTGATTTATAAGGTTTTAGCGGCTTCCCATCATCACCCACTAGCATAAGCTTTCCATCAAGCATCTTACTTTCCAGTTCATTAATCCTTACAACCAAAGATGTAGTATTAAGACTACCAGATGCCGTACCAACCATATCTAGGACAACTTTCTTACCTAAATTTGACGACCCCCATTTGATCCAACCTCATCATCTTTCTTAATAGAATTAACCGCATCAAAAGGATTAGATGATCTCGTCTCAACTTCGGAATTCTTTTTTGTTCCACTTGAACTAGCACCATTCTTATTAGAGATGGATTGGTAAACTTTTTTCTTAGCTTTAAACTGAAACTTAGATCCCACATTAGGTTTAGTACCATGGGAAGTTTGTCTAGGAGGATGTTGGAAACCATCATTCTTTGGTTTTTCAACAACCTGTTTTGGATATAACCTACCATCATGCCCAAATATTATACATACACCACATCTAGGTGGTTCCCATCCGTACTCCACCCTCAACGTGTGAAGAACCTCTCCATCATCTTTCACATTAGGAATATCAATAATCATCTCCTTTTTTAACTCCCGATCAGCCCTAATATCAATTAATGCACGAGCATAATCCGTACCGGCCCATGATTGAAGACACATAGAACTTGTATAAGAATCAAGCATAATCGGGTTACCAAGCTTAGTATCCATCGCACTCAATCCACCTGCAGTAAACGTAATATCATAAATTTTACCCAAATGGAACCAAATTCACATCTTCATTAAGTAAATTAGCATTAGGCGTCCATTTCTTCAGGTCAATAGGTGCATATCAAATAAACCATGAACCATTATCCAATACCCCATTCATACCCTTAATAGAAGCAAACTTGAAGAAAAAGAAGCAATTTGAGATTCTTAAGACAACATTCTGATTTCTCAAGAGATTCTTAAGGGGTATGATAGAAAAGATGGGCCTAAAAGGATTGCTCTGAAAATTGATATACATAAGGCTTATGACACAGTGAATTGGGTTTTTTTAGAAAATATTTTAAAGGGTTTGGGTTTCCATGCTAAAATGGTGAATTGGATTCTGAAATGTGTTACCTCAACTTCTTTTTCTGTGAGTGTTAATGAGGAAAGTTGTGGCTATTAGTAATGGAAATTTTAACCCTTATGATGACAAGGAAAATTGAAAGAGATAGCTTGTTTCAATACCATTTTGGGTGCAAAGCTATGAAACTGACTCATGTTTGTTTTGCTGATGACCTAATGATGTTTTGCCATGGGGATAAGGAATCTGTAACTGTGATTAAAGAAGTTATTGAGGAGTTTGGGTTTGTGTCTGGATTGCTTCTAAATTACAACAAAAGTACTATTTTTTTTGGAAGCATGAATACAGAAGATAGACAAAGTATTTTAGATGTTATGTCTTTCAAGGTTGAGAAGCTTCCAGTCAGATATCTAGGGGTGCCACTTGTCACTAAAAGGATTGGAATTAAAGAATGTAAGAGCCTTTTAGACAAAGTCATAAGTAAGGTGTTAAATTGGAAGAATAAGTGCTTGTCATATGCCGAAGACTTCAGTTGGTGGCCTTTGTTCTTGAATCCATTCATGTATACTGGTCTTCAGTGTTTTGGCTTCCTCAAGCAGTTATTCAGGATATAAATAAACTTCTTAAAGGTTTCTTATGGAATCAGAATGTGATGTCTAATGGTAAAGCTAAGGTGGCCTGGAGTAGAGTTTGCAAGCCTAAACGACAGGGTGGTCTTGGGCTTAAAAACCTAAGTGTTTGGAAGAAGGCAATGATCATGAAACATTTATGGCATGTAGCTATGAATAAAGATACTCTGTAGGTCAAGTGGGTTAATACAGTTAAGTTGAAAGGGAAAAGTATATGGGAAATTAATGAAGAAGTGAATGACAGTTGGGGGTGGAAGAATATTTTGAAGCTTAGACAAACTGCTAGGGATCATTTGGTTATGGAAATTGGTGATGGTAATAAAGCTTCTATGTGGTTTGATGTATGGAACCAATTAGAAGCTTTAAATTCCTTTATCACATATAGGGATTTATATAATGTTAGATGGAAGGCTGACATGACAGTTCATGAATTTGTTGTTAATCTTAATGGACAATGGCCAGTGGAATGGGTTGAAAAATACCCTTAGTTAGCTCAGATTCAGATTGTTAATCTTGACAATGGGAAGAGTGATGTTCTGAATAGGAAGAATAGGAAAGGAAAATTGGGGATGCTTACTGTTAGTCAAGCTTATAATGATTTAAGAGAGGAAGAGATTGATGCTAATTGGTACAAGCTTGTTTGGTTTTCACAAAATATTCCCAAACATGCTTTTGTGCTATGGTTAGCCGTGCAGAATAAGTTGACTACTCAAGATGTGATTAAGAGATGGGGTTCATATGATATGATGGTCTGCTCTTTGTGCAATAAGGATATTGATTCTCATAATCACTTGTTCTTTGAATGTGATTTTTCAAAACAATTATGGAAGGAAATGCAGTTAAGAATGGGAATAAGGGAAATTAATTTGTCATGGGAAGGCATTGTGAATAAAATGGTTGAGTTGTATAATGGAAATTCTATTGGAAGTGTTGTTAGAAGGCTTAGTTTGGCTGCATGTGTGTACTATGTGTGGCAAGAAAGAAACTTTAGGTTGTTTTGAGGAGTTAGCAGAAGTTGGGAAGAAGTGATCAAAACTGTAATTGACACTATTAGAATGGGACTAATGAGTCTTCAATATAAACCTTCTCTAGCAGTTACACAGGTGGAGGTAAAGTGGGATGTAAAGTTAAAAGTAATTGCAAGCTCAACTTATCAAGGGAGTAGTTGATTTCTAAAGTTGTATGCAGTTAAGGGATGTTTGGCTTTGGGTATATTGAGCAGTTGGCTAGTACCATGGTGATGATTTCCATTATATATGGAGTGTAGTTACCATAATGTAGTATCCTGCTCTGATTTATGGGTTATAGCTGAGAACTAGTTGATTTGTTCTTATGTCTGATATGATATGGATAGTCTGCAGAGGTGATTCAAAATATGCAAATTTTTTTAGCCATATTCTAGTTTGTGTATTGACTAGAATATGCTTTTAAGCTCACTTCAAATGATGGCTCTGTACCTTGGGTTATTTGTAGTTCATTTCTGTATTGTCTTATGCAGTCCTATTGTAGGCCTTTGTTAGGTAACAATGGGATGTTTGGGACAATGCAGTATATGGTCTATTTGTAACTCATAAAGTGAGTTTCCATTTGAGAAGGGTAAGTGAGTTGGTGTGACAGTGTATGGTACTAGGAATTGTGAGGTGTGGAAGATGAACCTACATGGTCCTAATGTGCACTGTCAAAGGACGTTTGGTTGGTCCTCCCTAAAGGTGTGTGTTCCCAACTGTGTGAAGCCATTTTTGAGATGGAAATGTAGCATAGTTGGTATAGCCCTTGAATTGCAGGGGTAATGGATTCCTAACGATGTCGTTCTCCCTATTCTACCTTGGTTATTGTGGTTGCAGGTTGAATGATCAAGGTGGGAAGGGGGGATGGAAATGTAGTTAGATGGTATTTGGTGTGCTAAGGTGAACTAAAGAGCTGCAGTTTAGTCATAAACTGGGATAGTTTGACTGCAGGATTCTTGAGAGAATTATCTTGGCTGTTTAAAGTTGTTGATTCCCATAAGTTGGGAAGTATTGTATGTTATTGTTTCATCAGCTTTGTATTGTCCATTGGTTGTATTTTGAGATAAAAAGAGTATAGGCATGTGTATAACTCTTTTCATTGTGTATAAGTTCATTTTGTTTTAATAAGATATGTTCACCTTGCACCCAAAAAAAATCAATTTGAGTTCATCATTACACGAACCAAGCCATACTTCTTCCATGCATTCTTAACATAGTACTCAACAACCGGGAATGCTACTCTTTTACCCATGAAATAACCATATAAGCTGAAAGCAAACCTTGCATGAACTTTCAAAAAGACGGCTTAGGGACTTAAACTTCAGCTTTAGCATTAGTAGGTCTACCTGTGTCAAGAGATCTAATGTTTACCTTCCCATTGTTAGCCTCATTATTCACCAAACTAGCAAAAGATCTTGGAGTAGGGACTTCATTAGTAGGCGAACTAATGGGCTGTTTTCCCACATTATTAGTAGCATTCTTGGCACCTCGCATTGCAACCTTAAAACTCTTACATGCATCAACAATTGCCTTATCCATACTTTCATCCAACATCCAAGCTTGAATCATGCAACACCTTAACCGAATCAACTTGTGGACCCGACTTCATAGGACTCAATACATCGTGATTATAAGACACGTTCACATTAATATATTCAGTAGTATCTGCATTTGTCTTACCACATGAAATCGGCTTCATATGTTCATTCTTTAGTAGGACTTTGCATAATAGTAGCATTAACATTGGTACCAGATTTTTCACTACCTAAAAGAGTTTTCCCCTTCAATGGAACATAAGAATTTATACCCCTATTCCAATAGACATTGAAATACTATCATCCATATTGGTCTCCATACTCTTCAAACGAGCAGCAACGCTGCGTTGCAAATCCTCACTTTCCTCCCTAGTTTGATCGGCCAAACTAGCGTTTGTAATGTTTTTCTTTTTATCATTACCTCCCGAGCCCAAGAAAAAACTTTTCATACTCCAATCCAAGCACACACAATCAGATCAAGAAGAAACAAATAACATTTTGTCTTCATTTACGCATAAAACCCTAAATAAATTAGGGTTTTGAAACAATCAGCCCCTTAGCGTCACATGATTAGTACACCCAACAAAATAACAATATTATTGATGAATCCCAAAACAATAAATGCAGCGAAAAACAATTAAAACATCAACAAAAACCCTAACGATCGAATATAAAAACAATTAATGAAACGAAACACGATTTGTGAAAAACCCTAAGACAAACAAACTCTAGCGACTTAAATCTATACCAAACAACGAACTAATATAGAGAAATGATTAAACATGAGTGTTAAACAAGTTCCATAACAGGATCGTTGCAAGAAACAAGACAGAAGGACAATTAGGGGTGAAGTCGGTTAGGGATATCACATATGGACATGATTTACATCAACAATAAATTGTGAGGAGTGCTAATATGGGCAAAGGGGATACTAGATTTCGTGAACATTTATCTATCGGGTATGTGTCATTTCGATACTTTAACAAAAATATTTGTTTTTACCCAACTTTATAAATCCCGTAAGATATCCGCATTCTAAATATTTGCATTTAAGTAAATCTTGTCTAAAAATACGCTAAGTGACCTTTCAAAAGTCTATTTACCATATTACACGACTCGGACCGTAAAATGCTCAAAACCCGGTTTAAAGTAGTACGTTAAAACACTATATATAAATTTTAGCATTTACTATTTTTATAAAAACTAAATGTTTTGCTAAAATTTTTAGAAGACCATAACTCATTCGTTATTTATCTGTTTGACTTGGTCTCGGACTTTCGGAAATGTCTCAAGGTATACTAACTAAGGTCCTTTAAGAGTTTTGATGATCTTAACTTTAAATGACTCAAAAAAGGTTTCCAAGTTAAAAATCTAAAACTATATAATAGTGCAGTTTTTCGGGAAAAAGTATAGTTTTTTTTAAATCTTTAATTTGCCGTAACTTCTTTGTATAAGTCCGTTTTTAACGATCTACCTATCCATGCTGACGTATATAAGTCTACTATCAAAATTTTAAACTTTCGATTACCCAAACCCAAGTTTTCTAACCGAAAACCCCGATAGCAAATTTGGACAACAACTACTTATCATCAAAATCACCACTTAATCATCAACAACATCACCAACATCATTTCTAGCCTAAACCCTTCAACCAATGTTTTCAAAAATTCAACAACGAAATTTTTAACCTAATCTCTTTCACCAATTTGTACCAAAATCATAAAGATAAACGTAAACATAACTACTTTGCAAAAATACATGATTATGACCACTAATGAGTATAAAGATTGAACCTTTTTATAAAAATACATGTTCTTATATAGTAAAAAGTATAAAGTTTGAACCTTTATGTAAAAATACAAGTTTTTAATAAGTAACAAGTGTAAAGATTGAACCTTTATGTAAAAATACTAGTTTTTACAAGTAACAAGTGTAAAGAATCAACATTTATATAAAAATACAAGTTTTTATCTAGTTACAAGTGTACAGTTTTAATCTTTATGTAAAAACACATGTTTTTATGTGTAGATTAGTAAAATAACATGTAAGGTGACAAGTGTATGCATAAAAACGTTATGGATGATGAAGATGCATAAAAAAATGAAGAAAATGAGGTTACCTCAAAATAAGGAAACCAAAGATGAACAAAATACACAAATCGATCAAAGAATATAACCCGAATAAATCTATAAACAACCTAAATGAATCAACCAATAAGCCACCAACGTAAAGATGAACCCGGAATAATGAAGATCAAAGAAAAACACCTTTGGGTGTTTGTTTGTGCGCCGCAACCAAGGGGAGAGAGAGAGAGAGAGATTTATTTGTGTGTGTTTTTAGTGTGTGTAAAAATATGAAGGTTATGGTTGGTTTTATAGTGCTAGAAGAATCTAGAATGGTTTCAAGTTCAATTCATGTGGGAGACACAAGTGAGATAAAATAGGAATGGTGTAGGGAAGCATTATAACCACCAAGGACAAAAACCAATGTGTGTGTGTAGTGTGTGGTATGTTCGGCCGACCAAGGAAAAAAAGGGGGGATTTTTTTAATTTTGGAATTTTTATGTATAAATTAAGGGGGTGTATCTAGATATTTTTAGGATAGGTGGAACACGTGTATGTTAATGCGTGCAATAAAATGCACATGATGCAATTTTACGTAATCCGTAAAATATACGCTAGTGTCAAATAAATTCAATATCCGTAAGATCATAACATGTAAATTATAGGTAGACTATACTTAGTCTAAAGACGAAACGCATCCGAAGATGTAATTGCAATTACGCGGGATAACCTCCCGGTTGTTCAATAAATATTTTACGTAAACGTAAAAAGTGAAAAGTAGAGGGTAATTAGTAAAATATTTTTCTGGAAAATTACCGGTTGTCACACTAGTGCCATTAGTAAATCCCATAATGATCTAAAAATTGCACTTGTATTGTAATTAGTGAGCGTCACTTACCTAGTTGAATACACCATTGCCAGGAGATCAACTGATGTGATGGTGGTATGTCAATTAGGGTCCTAGCCTTAAGAACTTTAATTAGTTTATTTATTTAAACTATGGTTAGTTAATTTTCTTTCAAGGATTAATTATGGAAAATACTAATAACTGAATTTTGTAAATTCTTTTATGGTAATAATGGAACATTAAAACTGTAAACGTGGTTTTGTTCTTTTTTAATCGATACACAACCTTAAGGGTTTGCTAGAATCGTATTTATTAAAAGACAAACCAGGCCTCCTTTTCTTGTAAGAAAAAGAGAGACTCATTCATATCCGTTTTCGTATTCGAGAAAGCTATAATAGGAATATTATAATCGTCCTAATTCTAATATAACTTATAGCAAACTTACATTATTAAGTATATCGCACATCTTATTTTTCGTATAGATTTTATCACCCTTGTTCGGTGATGAATTCTTTTGAAATAAATAAGATATTTTCTTAACTAGATAATATGTTCCTATAGCTAACAAATGACTACATATTGATGTAAGAAATCTAATGAGTTATTAAATTAGAAAAGTAGACGAATTACCGCAATAGAGGTGAAAGAAAACTAGCATGGTTCATCTAGTTGTTTTGCTTTAACCCTATTAAGGTGCTACATACCGTTATGGAATGGTAGGCCGATTAAGGAGGAAATTGCATGCCCAATTTTCAAGTTAATAAATAGCATTGATGGAAAGTCCCTCATCTACATAGTAGAGCTTCATACACTCCTTTTAAAACCTGAGTACATTGCTACGTGTATGCTTTCAAAGAGATTAGGAAAGTAAATAGATAGCTATTTGTGTTTCAATGAATATGTAACACTTGTAAAGGTTGTCAAATCCGGTGGTAGCATTGTGCTTTATTACTAAAAAAATACATTAGTGTAATGTTGTCTAATTCGGTGGAGCTTAAGCTTGTTTATCTTGATTAGAACCCACATTATTTCTATTTTTCCTTGAGATATGATGTGTGGGTTCGGGGTCGAAAGGACTTCCTTTTCTACGAGCAAGTTTTTCAACCCTCTAGGCAGTGTACCTAATCGTTGTAGTGTAGTATGGGGTAAGCCCAGGGGATTGATTCATTCTCTAGGGGAATAGAGATGCTAGAAACAGATGTATGACGAGAAGGTGAGGTTGAGGGAGATTCTTTTTAGTCTTTTTTATATTTTTGAAAGCAAGTAAATATCTCAAGGTATAGGAGTGGGGGTGGTACTTCTACCAATTTTAACTACTTTTTATAACTACTAACTAATTAAGTACATGAACTAAGGATAGATTATGCTAATTGTGGGTGTGCTCTTATGATGATTAAAGATGTGTTTACTTAGATGTTCTTACTCCCTAGTTGTCTCTTATTGGTCGGTTGAATTGTCACATCCTCATTTTAATTGGTGCGTTGTATTCTGTTTGGTCATGGGGGTGCCTAATTCCCTAGTTCTATGAATTGTAACTCTCCTCTAGACTATCTGGGATCGGCAAGTACATAAGTATCTCCCCCGAATACTCTATTATCCTTAAGCTACAACTCATGCAATAAACACAACGAATGGCCTAGGTGCACTCCTAAGCTTTTTTTGCTATTTAGGACGTTCAAGCTCGCAACAATTAAAGAAGAAGCCAGTTTTCCTTACTCTAGCGTCTACCAATTAAGATAAGAGACAACCTAACAATAATCACCAACTAGGTTTCATAGATCTAAGCAAACACAAGGATAATTTAGCTACTCATGGTAAACAAGCAAGCATACACACATACAATTAAACATGGGGTAGAAATTATGACAATATGAATTAACAAACTTATCTTGTGATTTAAAATAGGGTATGGAACCCTAGAATATTGTCCAAGTTGGCTACAACTGAATTAGAGTTTGCTCTCTAAAGTTCTACCTCCTTAAATATAGAAAAATCGAATTCTATATATATATTTACAAATCCGACGGCGTCACCTTTTGCTAGTGACGCCGTCAGGTTGCCGTCATTAGGGTTTTCTTTTAAGCCAAGTCATCGTTGGGACGTCATCATTTGATAAGTGTGACGCCGTCAGTCTTCATGAAGGACGTCGTCTGAGATTGGTTCTTGGGCGTCTGGTGTAGCAAATGAGAGAGACGCCTTATTGAGTTTAGGCGTGACGCCGTCAGGTTGTAGAACCATAATTTGTTCTGAGCCGTCGCGTGTAATTTTGATCAAAACTCTTAGATAAGGACGGTGCCGCCCTTTGGTTGGGACACCGTCAGGTCTGCTGGATGGCCTTTGATCTTGACTTTGCCATTTTCTTTATGTTTTCACTCCTTTTCGTCCAAATATGTTTCATTCCAGCATTTTGCTTCCAAAAGACCTAAAATGTGAAAAAGGAACGATTTTAAGTAGTAACAGATATAAAATGTGTCGATTTAGGCCTTAAATGACCCCCTAAAAACGTATGTTTTAAATCCTTATCAAATATCCCTACACTTGGAATTTGCTTGTCCTCAAGCAAATGTGCTTTTGGCTAATCAATTTATAAGTTAGGGGGCATGAAGCATTGGTTTAAAATAGTCTACAACAAGTACAAGCGCCACAATAGTCATAACAAGCACGGAAATTATACAGTAGCACCTCACAATTGGTGTTTGGATTCTCTCATCTCTCGGGTTTATATGAAATATAATATGAATGGAAATGGAAGATAAAAACTCATTACCTGGCATAGTACATAGATTACTATAGGCTTGAGATAGATCAAACCTCCACCGCTTTGGCATAAGTACCTAGGAATAACTATCTAAGAGGTCTTTACAAAGGGTTGTAACGTTAGGCTTAGGGTAGGAAAGTAAATGGTTTTGTTGGATAGGGGATATTTAGTGGTAACAAGTCAAAAATCTTATGTTACAAGCATGTAAAGTGTGGCGTTGCTAAGCCAAGACTCGACTCACTAACACTAAATAACTTGAAAAAAAAACATAAACATAAAGATAGATGTAGGATGGTAGCCCGTATGTTTTTCTCATTTTTTTACAACTCTTTTTCTCTTTTTTTTCATACCTTTTTACTCTACCATCCTATATGATAACATCAACATAAAAGGATTTATAGGAGCATCCCTACACTTTATTTTTTATTTCACTAACACTAATTAACCCGATTTGAAAAGAGCAAAACACTTGGAGTATTTAATTACGTATACAAAGGGAATTTGAATTTATCGTTCTTTCCCGTTACTCCATAAAATATTACTTTAACCCATGAGTCCCAATCATCCCAAAACTGTTTGCAAAAGATATGACTCGACTTAGAAACCATGCAAGTAACTAGATAATTAAACTAAGGGTTTAATAATGATAACAATAATGCACTAAAGATAAGTACATACAATGTAGGCTAAGGCGATTTGGGTGTAATATTTGGGTGTGGATTGTAAACAATGCTCTTCATTGATATTCCAGAAAACCGAAACATCACGAGAACCATGAAAAGGATAGGCTCTGCGGGGTTAACTATGGGTATCGTGTACTAAAGATGAGTACATCGCAATGGTGTGGGGAAAATTACTCAACCGATGTGGATGACGTAACTAAATTACAGGTTTCAAACAAGGGTTATCCTAATGCCTCTTATCATTTAGTTAATCATAACTACACGAATGTAGTCTCACTAGCGATCTCGGAATGCATCACAAAACAAGTTCTAGAATCTATTATACTACCGGTACACTCACTAAGCATCAAAGATGAATTCTTTTATTCCTAAAGATCTAGGGGCAAACCTCACCTCTTTGGGGTGGAATTTAAGTGGTAAATGGTTTTTGTGCCAGTCATATAATTCCTATCCAAGAGACGCTTTATTAAGACTAAAGTTTAGCTCGTAAATGTCATGAAATTTTTTAAATTTGGTGCTAAAATTTCCCTAAAAAATATTTCTCATAGTTTATTACACAATTTACCAAGGACAAGACAAAAATCAAGTGAGTGAATAGTTTCTAAGTTCCCGTTTTATTCTCCCTCCCTACACTTAAACTGAACATTGTCCACAATGTTCCCCGAAAGTATAAAAGTTATGATAAAGGAAGGTAAATTAAAAGAGAAAGAAACTAATACTCCCCTGATTAGCTCGATAGGATATGTATGAAGTTATGGTTAAATCCTCTTCCAAGAAGAATGAATAAGTACTAAGTGTTGCTTCCAATATATGTTTCTTCTTCTTGTCTAATATAACCTGCACACTTATAAGAAAAAAAAATGAAAACTCGCGTAAAATCAGGGGTAAAACTATATATAACAAAACTAAACTAGAAAGCGAGTAAGATATAATGCTTGTGGAATAGATGTTTGCAGTTTTTTCTGGAAAATTAAGAATTGGGTATTTCCAAAAATCATAAGTTACACAGAAAACGAAACTGACATTCTGTTGACTTACTTCGTCAGGTGTTAATCCTGACGCTGTCAGGTTGTCTTGACAGAAAGTGGTCTGATTCGTTTTTCTGGAAAATTTACCTCATTAAAATCTAGAAAAAATTCTGCAAAACATCCATTATGACTCGATACAAGCATTTGACTCTAACAAACACACAAATATATACAATTTTAATTACTGTTAATCTCATGTTCATGTTCTTAAAAACATATGTGATCTTCCCTACACTTATCTTTTTGTAAAATACATTTATATGCAAATAAGACGAGGTTAAAAACAAAATAAAGTATTTTCACAAAGTCTAACATGAGAATAAACAACAATGAAAAAGATATATAAACATACAAACAAAAATTGAAAAACAAAACAACCAAACAATTAAGCATGGGTTTCCTCCCACGAAGAGCTTTTCTTTATTTATGAGTCTTGTAGCTAGACTCGAAGTCGTGCCCCTACGTAACTAGGTGAGTGAGTTTATCCTCAAGGATATCGGTGGGATCAAACTTTTCTTTTAATTTTCTCTTAGTACGCTTAGTCCGGTATGCCTTTTCAAACTTCTCACCATTGGGATCATAGATTGTCATCCTAATGTGCCACTCTCCATTCCCATCACTAGGTGGCCTATCCCAATTCCAATTGTACTTAGGCTTTTTATTTTCAACTTTCCAACAATTCATGCAAAGATTAACGGGCAAGGTTCCTATGAATTCAATCATCTTCCTAAACACTAAAGTTTCCTCGAATGGGTTCACTTCAATGTCCCTAGCCAATTGTTGTTCTTGGAAAGTTGAGTTACTCACGTAGGTCTCTTCTAGATAGAAAGGTCATTGAGGGCCTATAAAGTCTCTATTGGTCCAAGGACTATATCTAGATGGTTTCCTATACAGTATGATCTCATGAGGTATTTGCTCACCCTCATTATAATTGGAATGCTTCTTGACATCATAAATTGACCTAGCACTCCCTTCTCCTACCACTATCTTAGACATCTTATAATCGATTATGGCACTAGCGGTAGCTAAGAATCCTCTTCCAACTAACAATGGGCATGTGGTGTCCCTATTCATGTCTAGCACATGGAAATCCGCCAAAAGAGTTAATCGACCTACGTGTACTACCATGTCCTTCATTATTCCTACTGGATATGCAACACTACCGTCCGCTAAACCTATGATTAATTCCATTGGTTCTATCTTACCTAGGTTAAGGCTTTTATGGAGGGACAATGGAAGAAGGTTGATGCTTGACCCTAGATCGGCTAATGTGTCGAAAGCTTTGTAATTTCCAATGCTACACGGAAGAATGAATAGCCCGGGATCATCTAACTTCTTAGGTAATTTGTTTTGCACAATTGCATACCCACGTTCTCCTAGTTTGAGTCCTTGCTCATATTTATCTTTTAAAGAATTATAGTAAGGCGCATGAGTCAAAACTTCAAGAACCGGTTTTTCTTGGTAAAGCTCCTTAAATTCCTCTTCTAGAGTAGGTTTGGGTTCTTGATTGGTTGGTGTTTCAAGAGTTGGATGGACCGTCAACTTGGGTTTCTGGTCTTTTGGAATGGTTTGTTTGAAACACGTATTGATGGTGTTGACTGAATGGACTCATGGTGCGAGGGGTATGGATATGCACTCTCCCTTGGTGAGCAAGAACATGGAGTCGATGAAATTGAATTCACTTTCGGGTTCTTGATAGTGTCACTTGGGAGTGCCCCTACATCCAGGTCATTGAAGGCTTTTCAGAGTGTGTCGAGCTTGTTTCTCATCTCGCTTTGTCGTTGCTTGAAATCGGCTT
This sequence comes from Chrysanthemum seticuspe, assembly GCA_019973895.1. Classification (NCBI taxonomy): domain Eukaryota; kingdom Viridiplantae; phylum Streptophyta; class Magnoliopsida; order Asterales; family Asteraceae; genus Chrysanthemum; species Chrysanthemum seticuspe. Next base: position 36,307,781 of record BPTQ01000007.1, read on the forward strand.
CAATCTTAGTCAATCGAGCTTCTTGAGATGACATGAACTTGGATACCATTCCCTCAAGATTAGTGGAAGTTCTGGTGTTTGGAGGGTTATTGTAGGAGGTATGGTTTGGTTGGGACCTATTAGGTGGACTAGAGGAGTTGTTTTGGGGCGGGTTTGAGCTTTGGCTCCACCTAAAGTTAGGGTGATTTTTCCACGAGGGGTTGTAGGAATTTCACGAGTGTCATGGGGACCACTACATAATTCACATGTTAAAGTGATTTTGTTCACTTGGCGTGATGGTTTAGGAGCTTCGTATGAACTCATTAGGAATTTGACTTGATCTTCAAGGTCGAGCATCCTACGATTGGAAGGTTGTGAGTCAATGGGAGGCAAGGAGATTGCCTTTACAGTTTTGGGCAACTCACGGGGGTCATTCCAACATTCATTGTCATAGAGGGCAAGGTCCTATATTGTACCCCATGACTCTTCCGCGGTAAGTTCACTAAGCTTACCACCGGCCGCTTGGTCAATGGTTTGCCTAGTGGAGAGATTGACATGATCGTAAAAGATTTAGACTTGAAGCCAAAGATCAATGCCGTGATGAGGGACTTTATGGAGTAAGTCCTTGAATCGAGTCCACGCCTCGTAGAGAGTTTCGCCTTGACGTTGTTGGAACATCAAGATGTCATTCCTTAGCTTGGTAGTTCTCCCCGGTGGGAAAAATTGGGCGAGGAAACGAGTAGTGAGATCATCCCAACTTGAGATGGATCCTGCGGGAAGTCGTTCAAGCCAATTACTAGCCTGGTCCTGTAGAGAGAATTGGAAGAGACGCAAGCGCGTGGTCTCCCGAGTGGTAGCATCAAGGTCAATGGAGTCAATGATTTTTATGAAATCCTTGAGATGCTAATTAGGATCTTCGGAATGAAGTTCATGGAATGCACATCCGTTTTGCACCAACCGAATGGTGTCGGATCGCAGGGCCGTAGTTTGAGCTTGAAGTGGGAGCTCAATGGTGTTCCTATATCCTTGATGGCTCGGTCTAGAGTATTCACCAAGAGTACGGCCTCTTGGCGCATCGTGTGGTGGTTGATTGAGTGGAAGTGGTTGATGTGGTGGTGGATCGTTGTTGGGTGGGTTATCACCTTCCATGATGAAAAGTGACGAGATTACGAACAAAAACACAAAGAAGGAGGATAGACTAAAAGAAAGCTAATGAAAAAGAGAAAAAATCTCACTTGATAGGAATCAAGCGAGTAAACCTAAACGAGATAGAAATCTAACTATATATTCTATTCCCCGGCTGCGGCGCCAAAAACATGATGCGTGGGTTCGGGGTCGAAAGGACTCCCTTTTCTACGAGCAAGTTTTTCAACCCTCTAGGCAGTGTACCTAATCGTTGTAGTATAGTATGGGGTAAGCCCAGGGGATTGATTCATTCTCAAGAGGAATAGATATGCTAGAAAGAGATGTATGACGAGAAGGTGAGGTAGAGAAAGATTCTTTTTAGTATTTTTTATATTTTTGAAAGCAAATAAATATCTCGGGGGTATAGGAGTGCGGGGTGGTACTTCTACCAATTTTAACTACTTTTTATAACTACTAACTAATTAACTACTTGAACTAAGGATAGATTATGCTAATTGTAGGTGTGCTCTTATGATGATTAAAGATGTGTTTACTTAGATGTTCTTACTCCCTAGTTATCTCTTATTGGTCGGTTGAATTGATACATCCTCGTCTTAATTGGTGCGTTGTATTCCGTTTGGTCATAGGGGGTTCCTAATTCTCTAGTTCTATGAATTTTAACTCTCCTCTAGACTATCCGGGATCGGAAAGTACATAAGTATCTCCCCCGAATACTCTATTATCCTTAAGCTACAACTCACGCAATAAACACAACAAATGGTTAATTTAGCTACTCCTAAGTATTTTTGCTATTTAGGACGTTCAAGCTCGCAAAATTAAAGAAGAAACCAGTTTTCCTTACTCTAGCGTCTACCAATTAAGACAAGAGACAACCTAACAATAATCAACAACTAGGTTTCATAGATCTAAGCAAACACAAGGATAATTTAGCTACTCATGGTAAACAAGCAAGCATACACACATACAATTAAACATAGGGTAGACATAATGATAATATGGATTAACAAATTTCTCTTGTGATGTAAAATAGGGTATGGAACCCTAGAATACTGTCCAAGTCGGACTACAACTGAATTAGGGTTTGCTATCCAAAGTTCTACCTCCTTAAATACAGAAAAATTGAATTCTATATATAGATTTACAAATGCGACGGCGTCACCTTTTGCTAGTGACGCCGTCAGGTCACTGTCATTAGGGTTTCGTTTGGGCCAAGTCATCGTTGGGACGGCGTCAGTTGATAAGTGTGACGCCGTCAGTCTTCATAAAGGACGTCGTCTAACATTGGTTCTTGGGCGTCAGGTGTAGCAAATGAGAGAAACGCCTTCCAGAGTTTAGGCGTGATGCCGTCAGGTTGTAGAACCAGAATTTGTTCTGAGCCGTCGCGTGTAATTTTGATCAAAACTCTTAGATAGGGACGGCGTCGCCCTTTGGTTGGGACGCCGTCAGGTCTGCTGGATGGCCTTTGATCTTGACTTTGCCTTTTTCTTCATGTTTTCACTCAATTTCGTCCAAATATGCTTCATTCCAGCATTTTGCTTCCAAAAGACCTAAAATGTGAAAAGGAACGATTTTAAGTAGTAACGGATATAAAAATTTTCGATTTAAGGCTTAAATGACCCCCTAAAAACGTATGTTTTAAATCCTTATCAAGATAATACATTACTTTCAAACACTTATGTTTTAAGGATAGTTGTACTTGATTCATTAATAAACAGTGTGGTTCTACATCTACTTGTATGCTGATAACGCTACATGCGTCGTTCGGGGTCAAAGGAACTTCCTTTTCGTCGAGCAAGTTTTTCAACACCCTAGGCAGTGAACCTAATCGTTGTAGTGTAGTATTAGGGTAAGCCACGGGTATTGATATCGTTCTCTAGGGGAATAGGAATGCTAGTGAGAAGTTACTACGCTAAGGTTGTGGTGGAGGAAGATTATTTTTTATCTTTTTATGTTTTTTTCAAGGAAAGGAAAGGTACGAATCTCGGGGTTTGGATTTGGGGGGTTGGTATTGCTACCAATTACTCTACTTATCTAATTATCTAATCTATGGTGTATGTAGTCTATATCTAATTATTGTGTGCTCGTATGATAGTTTAAAGATGTGTTTACTTAGGTTTTACTACTCCTTAATTATCTCATATTGGTGGTTGAATTGTCACGTCCTTATTCTTAGTTGCGTTGTGTGTCTAAGGTTGTAGGGTATGCGTTTCTCCCTAACTCTTTGAACTTACCAAAGGGTCTCGTCTACAAAACCCACTAGGGATAATAAACTCTTACTCTAAGGCACTCTTTGGATGGTTTAGCTTACAACTACTCAAGGAGTTATATTCTAAGGTTCACAAAGATTTAATCAAGCATTAAGTACACAACGAATGACCTATCGCATTACTAGATAATTAATCAACTAAGATAAGAGACAACCAATAAATATTCAATAATTAAGTTTCATATTCCCTAAGCAAACACACAAATAAATTAGTCGTACATGGAGAACATGCAAGCATACACACAAATAATCAAAGACATAATTGTATTAATGAAGTAAAACGCTTATCTTGGTGTAAGATAGGGTTTGGAACCCTAAAATACTGTACAAGACAGCCTTGGTTCGGTTTAGGTTTTTACTCCAAAAGACTACACACTAATACTGAAAAATTCGGATTCTATATATAAGATTACATATGCGACGGCGTCACCTTATGTTGTGTGACGCCGTCGGGTCGCCGTCATTAGGGTTTCGTCTTGGCCACGTTAATCTTGCGACGGCATCACCTTATGCTTGTGACACCGTCCTCTTCAGCTTCTGACGCCGTCTGGATTGCATCTAGGCCGTCTGAATAGCGACGGCCTACTCTTTTATAACTTGACGTCGTCACTTGAAAATAGGAGTTTTGGCTTCTGTCCCGTCACAAAATCCTCCGACGGCGTCGCAGTTAAGCAGTGACGCCGTCACCTTGTGTTTTCAGCAGCTGGAGTGTCTCGATTCTTGACTTTGGCTATTTTCTTCGTATATCCGCGCCTTTTCGTCCAAATAAGTGCCATTCCAGCATTTTTCCTTCAAGAGACCTAAAAAGTGAAAAGGAACGATATTAAGCAATAACGGATACAAAAGTGGTCAAATAAGGGCTTAAACGACCCCTCAAAAAGGTACCTTTTAAAACCTTATCATATGCTAAAATCTATGACACTATCATATTGTTCACATTAACAAACGCATATTGTGTTGTTTGTCTGCATACATCATTTTGTTCCATGCACAAGTGGGAGAAATATTTATTGTGTGCAAGGTACAACACATAGAAATATGATTAAATGATTCTCTTGACCACAAGGTAAGAGACTAATGTTCTACTAGGACTTATACACATAAAATGTGTGTTGCCATATTTAGAACATATGTCAAGATATGAATAAAGACTACTTCAGCTTAAATATTTACGTGTTCTTGGAATGCCATAAATATATGAAGTAATAGATTAACTTGAAATTACTATTGACTAAGAGTTGGTGTTCATAATTACTTTTGCTAAACATGTTTATGTCTCTTGTAAAGCCACAAACATTAAGGGGATGTTTGGTAAGATACAATGGAAATAGGAGAAAGGGATCAAAACCTTTTTTCTTGTTTGTTTCACACAGGAATAGAAATGGAGAATGAAAATGACATTCTCTTTCCTTCAAATTGATTTTGTAATAAAAGCAGAGAATAGAGGGAGTGGGTGTTTTAAACGTAAATCATTCAACAATGTCATTCTACGGGAGAAACAAAATGTTACTAAGAAAATGAGGGCATTTAAAGTTGAAAGACGTATGCTTGGCACATGTGTTGGCATTTGGGGAACATACACAAAAACCACATAACCTCTTTCCCACGATTGAATACCCAGTTCCTTTTCTTATTCAAAAAGCCTTCATCACCAAATGTATTGTTGCTTTCTGTGAAACAAATGATTTAATAGAAAGATGCTCCATACTTCTTGTAATTCTCGTCCATTCCTATATTTTTTGTCTTCCCATAATTGAGGATGAAATTGAGCAATTAATCTTAAAAACAAATCCAGCTAACCACAATTCGTGTTATGTTTCGAACAGATTAATGGTTATTATACGTTTGGATATTAATTGAAAGTTTTTTAATGTAATCAAAACAATGCTTTCATTTACAGATTAATCATGAATTATAATAAGGTAATTCCGATAAAACATAATTGAATTCATGGGCTTGCTAAATCAACTAAATTATGTAGTATCATTGATTCATTGTTATAGGTCTTTGTTCGATGTTGTTCATCCACTATTTTTAAAGTATCCCTTGTTGATGATTCGACTTTCCTTTATTTGTTTTCGGGTTTCGATGTACTGATGTTTCGAGTGTCATTTGTTATTGTTCGGGTTTCGTTTTGCTGATATTACGAGTGTTATTCAATGTTGTTTTTGATGTTAATAAGTGTAATTGATATTTGATACTACTTAAGAAGTGTAATTTGTTTAGTAGCTACATTTTTATTCTACCGGTAAGCCAATTCCATGAGCGTACCAAACAAAAGAATCACACAAGTAACATATATCTTGACTCAATTATTTTCAAGTACCAAACTGTGGAATTCAGTCACATTCTTTAGGTTTATTCTCTTTCTTTGCAATTCCATTCTCTCATGTAATTCCATTCTTTATGATTCAGTCGTACCAAATGTCCCCTAAGTATTTTAGTTGTTACAAGACTTATAATATAAAGTAAGACATTAACTTGTTATGTCTTCTTGTTAAAACATGTACATGAAGTTCTTGAGTTGATCAATGACTTATAACGAATAGTGGGATAATAAATGTTTACATGAAGCCGTTGACTTGGTCAAAGACTTATAAAGCATGTAATTGGCTTGAAAATTCTATTATACCATCCAGTTTGACTTAGTTGGTAAATAGGTAAGCCAAAAAGTATATGTTCATCTTACATATTATCAGATTGTCTAACAATATCAATTCTCATGGAATACGACAATTTTATGGTATGTCTAATGAGGAAAATCAAACTCTATTAGTATCGTTTGATTCAAGATAACTTTAACTCTTTTTCCTCCAAAAAGCTATCAAGGTTAGAAAATAGAGTATGTATTGTATATACTCAATAAGACTCCAACCTAGAAGGTTAATAGAAACCATCATGTTATGGAATGTGATGACTCACGTTAAGTCTTAAAACTGAATTTTTTAATTTGTTAAACTTCTTATGAAGCATGTTATTAACAAACTAGAGTCGAAAACTGTCAATGTGTTTTGTGATTTTCCAAAAGAGAACAATTTATTGTTACTCTACATGTTAAGTATTTATAGATTAATATCTACTTGCAAAAAGGAAGTGGGAGTATTTTTAGATCTTAAAGAGATACAATTGCGAAATACATTAACCTTCTAAACACACTAGTGAATGTTATACTGAGGTAAACACGTAAATGTTAAACCTCAGAATGATGAAATACTCGTTTATAGATCCGCAAGGATACCTTTACCACTTAACTGATATGTTATATATCAATGCTGAGGAACATGAGTTACATGATCATGGTGAACCTGTTAACCATAGAGATGCATTGTCAAATATTGAATTTGATGCATTACTCATACTATGAATGTTAACATGATGTCTATAAAGATAATCAATTTTGGAACTTGATTGATTTTAAACCAAACAGTTAGACTGTGATGTAAATGTAAGTTTCTTCAATGAGAATAAAACCCAAGTGGTTTGATTCTTGTGTCGAGCTCATAAGGACAATATTTTACACATATTTAATGCATGCATTGTGACAAGATTATTAACCATACTCAAGCAATTGAATGTGATTGAATATTCTTTTCTACGCACATAAAATATATAAAGATGATTAATTGTCATATTTGTTTCCTTTAGTTTGAAATATGACAATGGAATATCAAAAATTCTTTCTTGAAGATTACTTTTGCGAGGACGATGAGTAATTAAACGAGTTTTATGAATTCACATAATCTTTGAAAGTGTACAAATTGTAAGAATCCGAGTATAGGATCAAAGCATGCATCTATGAGTTGAATCTTATGTTTAATTATTAAATCCATGTTTTGATTTTCTTAATTAAAACTAAGATGACTCCTGAGTATTTCTAAAAGCTAGTGGGAGCATTATGTTTATTTTTCTTAAATCATATATGTTGTTTATATATGGGCAGTAACATTCCAACTAAGATAAATGTTAACCTTTAGCCTGGAATGAAACTTAACTTAAGAGATTTAGAAAATAAAATATACAACCTTGGATTATATGTTTATTGTTGTAAACATATGCGGTAAAATAAGTCTAACACAACATGACATACTATTTAGTAAGTCTCAGTGGATACATATCTTTTTATAAGATAGAACATGAATGAAAACTTAAGTCTGACTCAAGATTCATTATGTATATCATATTGTGTATCATGCATGAGTTTAAGATGATTTGAATCAATGGTATCTAATTGGAAGTTATTAGATAACTACTATAATAATGATTCTAATAGAATATGTTTGGATTTAGAAATTCATTCCTGATCTTAGAGCCATTTCCATTAATAAAGATTCTATGGACGTACAATGCGGCCAATTATTACGCAGTTGTCATAGTCAACAAGCTTGAAGTTTAGAAAGGCATCAAACATTACCAAATGAATGTTATAATTTACGGATTTTTAAATAGCATATTGTTTGAATACATTAATGCTAGTTTAATTGAGATTACACTCAATAACTAGTCATGGTAGGATTTCATCTTTGATGACGATCATGTGAACTAGATGTGCCCGGCTGATAACATAGTTGCATTATACTTTAAAGTATAAGAATGATTTACACTTTTAGAAAGATGGTTGTCTCCAAAAGGTATTTGGTAATGACACACACACCTTATGGAATGTAGTATGTCAATATCGAGATATTTGTATACACATATACAAGAAATCATCACACATGTTCAAGGACTTCACTAAATTGAATTCTTGAAATAAGTATTCTCAAAATTCCAAAAGATCAAAACCTAGTTGAGTTTAATGAAATCTATGCTTTTTCAGCAAGTACGATCTTCGTATCTCGAGGCATGATTCTTTAGCTAGGATCATTATGCATTGATCTATTTAGTATTTGGATAAGGGATATTAAACAATTATTATTTGTATAATGAATCAAAGTATCAAGTATGTTTGTTTTCATTTAATAATAAGTTGTGTCATATATTTGCATGTTTAAATCCATGAATAGTTTAAATTATTTTAAATTGTCCATTGTCGATCAATGATATGGGAATATTGTTGAATTAAGACAACTCTGAGTGATTGGTAATATTCTTTGAATATTAAAGGACGTGTCCCGACAAACTCACATGATATTCACATGTATTGCATATCGGACTACCCCAACTAAAAAGATTTTCACTTATAGATCTTTGTCATCAAGTGAATCTTGTAAGTGATTTCTTTACTTATCATTAGACTTGAGATGCAAGCAGATCATGCGTGTGTGGATCCCATTTCTTGATATAGTTTAACGTTATTCGTAACAGGTAGTTATAAGGACTATTTTTAAAAGTGTTGTGAAGCACATGAATGATACCTTGCATTCAATACATAATGTGTTCCTTCAATTAATTTTGAAGAATGATAACATTGGGCCCCTCGTGGGGTTGATTAGATGTTTATGTAGCTACACCCAAAGGAGATCTGGATATGTCTTGATGAATTTGGTAATCTTGATCAATTGATGAAACGAGAAACAAAATTATTAAATTATGTAATGACTTAGATCCATATCCATATTTAGCACGGTATCGGAAACAAAGGGATAGTGAATGATTAAATCATTTAACTGAGACTTTAAGAACATTGGCGTGTTGCTAGACGCTTACCAATGTTGTTACACTTATTTAAGACATGTCCAAGTTGGATGATAAGGTTTTAAAAGGTACCATTTTGAGGGGTCATTTAAGTCCTTATTTGATCACTTTTGTATCCGTTATTGCTTAATATCGTTCCTTTTCACTTTTTAGGTCTCGTGAAGGCAAAATGCTGGAATGGCACTTATTTGGACGAAAAGGCGCGAATATATGAAGAAAATGGCCAAAGTCGAAATCGAGACACTCACTGTCGCTGAATGTAGAAGGCGACGGCGTCAGGAGCTATTTGCGACGCCGTCGGAGAATTATTGTGACGGGTCAGAACTCAAAACTCGTGTTTTCAAGAGACGGCGTCTAGTTGTGAAAGAGTAGGTCGTCGCTACTCAGACGGCCTAGATGCGATCCAGACGACGTCAGAAGCTGAAGAGGACGGCGTCACGGACATAAGGTGACGCCGTCGCAAGGTTAACGTGGCCAATACGAAACCCTAATGGCGGCGACACGACGGCGTCACTAAACATAAGGTGACGCCGTCGCAATTGTAATCTTATATATAGAATCCGAATTTTTCAGTCTTTGTGTGGAGAGTCTTTGGAGTAAAAACCTAAAACCGAACCTAAGGTGTCTTGTACAGTATTTTAGGGTTTTTAACCCTATCTTACACCAAGATAAGTCTTTGCTTCATTAATTCAATTATGTCTTTGATTATTTGTGTGTATGCTTGCATGTTCTCCATGTCCGGCTAATTTATTTGTGTGTTTGCTTAGGAAGTATGAAACTTAATTATTGAATATTGATTGGTTGTTTCTTATCTTAGTTGATTAATGATCTAGTAATGCGATAGGTCATTCGTTGTGTACTTAATGCTTGATTCATCTTTGTGAACCTTCGAGTATGATTACCTGAGTGATTGTAGGCTAAACCATCCGAAGAGCGCCTTAGAGTAGGAGTCTATAATCTCTAAGTGGATTTGTAGACAAGACCCTTTGGTAAGTTCAAAGAGTTAGGGAGAAACGCATACCCTACAACTTTAGAAACACAACGCAACTAGGAATAAGACGTGACACTCAACCATCAATAGGAGATAATTAAGGAGTAATACAAACTAAGTAAACACATCTTTAAACTATCATACGAGCACACATTAATTAGACATAGACTCCCACAACCTTAGTTTAGATAATTAGATAATAGTAGAGTAATCGGTAGAAATACCAACCCCCCAAATCCAATACCCGAGATTTGTACCTTTCCATTTTCATAAAATATAAAAAGATAAAAAAATAATCTTCCTCAACCTTAACCTTAGCGTAGTAACTCCCTACTAGCATTCCTATTCCCCTAGAGAATGATATCAATACCCGTGGCTTACCCTAATTACTACACTACAACGATTAGGTTCACTGCCTAGGGTGTTATAAAACTTGCTCGAAGAAAAGGAAGTTCCTTTGACCCCGAACGACGCGTGTAGCGTTATCAAGTTTTTGGCGCCGCTGCCGGGGAATAGAATAGCTAGTTAGTAGTCCACCTCGTTTAGGTTTCTTTGCTTGATTCCTATCAAGTAAACTTTTTTTCTCATTTTTAGATTTCTCTTAGTCTATCCCCCTTCTTCGTGACCCCCGTTCGTAAAAACCGTCATTAACCATGATCCGTATTTTTCATCGAAGATTCTTTACTTTACCCGTTCCCAATCCCGAGATTGAGAACGCAATCCCACAAAACCCTTCACCCACCCACCATTTTGGTAATCACCTAGAGCATAATGAGATGAATTGGCAACAACAAAGTCCTTTCTATTACTCTGATTTTGATGAGGAATTTGATTATGATGAAGCACTTGATAGCGGGGAGGTCATTAATGAAGAAGTTAGTTCTGAAATTAAGGAAGACCCATCCCAATGTTTTGACCCTAGGTGCAGGATTGAGAAAGATGGCCCCTTTAATATGCAATTCCCTTGCAAAATAGGACTAGAAGGGTTCGATGCTTATTTGAATTCATTCTTACCTTTAAACTTAATTTCAAGGGACCTATACAACAAAATCAAGGTCAAAGAGTTAACTTATCAAGGGAACAATGTTGTTGAAGCAGTCATTTATTTGCACGTGTTTGTCGGAAGTTTTACTTATTTGGTAGAGTTCATGGTCTTAGAAGACTTAGGAGAATTTATAGATAAGGACCTCACTCAAATAATTTTTGGAAAACCTTTCAAGAAATTGACTAGGTTGAATGAACGGATGATTGATGGTCTAATTACATTCTCTGGTGAAATTGAAGATTTTATCTACCAAATGCCACGCTCTCATCCTAGGTTTAAACATAAGGACATCGAGGTTTGTAATAGAATGACCCCTATTCCATTGCTTAGTGAAAGGGATAAGCAGAATGGGCTTAGGTACCCACATGAGAAAACTAAGCGGTATTACAAAAAATGCCTTGAATTAGGAGATGATTACAAAAAGAATGAAAGAGCGTTAGAATGGCTTAAGTATGAGCACGAGAGGGATAGTGAGGCAACGTAGGAGCACGACTATGAGTCTAGCTACAAGACTCTTAAATAAAGAAAAGCGCTTCGTGGGAGGCAACCCATGCTTAATTGTTTGCTTGTTAGTGTCATATATCTTTTATTAATTGTTTATCCTCATGTTTAAATTTGTAAAAATGCTTTATTTTGTTTTTAACTTCGTCTTAATTACATATAAAGGTATTTTACATAAGGGATAAGTGTAGGGAGGATTACACACGTTTTCAAAAGAAACGTAAACATGAGAATAACAATTAATTAAAAGATAGATATGTTTGTTTGTTCGAGTCAAATGCTTGTATCGAGTCATAATGAATGTTTTGCAAAAATTTTTCCAGATTCTAAAGATGTAAATTTTCCAGAATTTTTTCCAGAAAATCGCAGACCAGTTTTTGTCAGGATAACCTGACGGCGTCAGGAAGGAGTAAAAACATCAGATTACTTTTTCTCGTTTTCTGAGCTACTTATAAATTTTTGGAATTTTCCAGGTCTTAATTTTCTTAGAAATTCTGTAAACATCCATTCCACAAGCATTATATCCTAGTTTAAATCGAGTCTTATATATATTATTACCGCCGATTTTACGCGAAGGTTTCGTTTGTTTTCTTCAAGTGTGCAGGTTTAGTTTGTCAAGAAGAAGTTACATAAGATTGGAAGGAGCTTTTCACGCAATAATTCTTCTTGAAAAGAATTTAACCACCACTTTACACGGATCCTACCGAGCTAATCAGGGGAGTATTAGTTTCTTTCGTTTTTTATTACCTTCCAATTATCATAACTTTGATACTTTCGGGGAACATTGGGGACAATGTTCAGTTTAAGTGTAGGGAGGGAAAATAAAACGGGAACTTTGAAACTATGCTTATCCTTGACTATTTGCTTTGTCCAATTGTGATTGTGTAATAAACCATGAGAAAATGTCGGTTAGGGTAATTTTGGCACCAAATTTAAAATTTTTCATAACATATAGGAGTGGGCCATTAGTCTTAACAAAAGCGTCTCATGGATAGGAAGTTATATGACTAGCACAAAAACCCTTACCACCCAAATTCCACCCAAAATGTGAGGATCGCCCTTAGATTAGTAGGAATTAAAGCATTCATCTTTAATGCTTAGAGTGTGAACCGGTAGTATATTAGATTCTAGAACTTGTTTTGTGATGCATTCCGAGATCGCAAGTGAGGCTACACTTGTGTAGTTAGGAATAACTAAATGATAAGAGGCATTAGGATAACCCTTGTTTGATACTTGTAATATAATTACTTCTTCCACTTTGGTTGAGTAATTCCCCCACACCCTTTGCGTTGTACTCATCTTTAGTACACGATACCCCTAGTTAACCCCTCAGAGCCTATCCTTTTCGCGGTTCTCGTGATATTTTGGTTTTCCCGGAATATCAATGAAGAGCATTGTTTACACCCCACCCCCAAATATACACCCAAATCGCCTTAGCCTACCCTATATGCACTCACTTTTAGTGCATTATTGTTATCACCCAAAACCCTTAGTTCAATTATCTGGTTGCTTGCATAAGTTGCTAAGTCGAGTCATATCCTTTGTATACAGTTTTGGGATGATTGGGATTCATGGGAAAAGTTAAAGTTTATGAAATGACGGGAAGGGAACGTTAAATTCAAAATTCCCTTTGTTTGCGTAATAATGTACCCCAAGTGTTTTGATCTTTTCAAATCGGGTCAAATTAGTATTAGAGTAATAAAAACTCAAGTGTAGGGAGATGCTTATAAATCCCTAGTATTTTGATGTTATCTTAGAGGATGGTAGAGTAAAAGTGTATGAAAAAAAAAAAAAAAAAAAAAAAAAAAAAAAAAAAAAAAAAAAAAAAAAAGAGAAAAGAAAAAAAAAAAAAAAAAAAAAAAAAAAAAAAAAAAAAAAAAAAAAAAAAAAAAAAAACATACGGGCTACCATCCTACATTTATCCTTTAAATTTAGGTTTGTTTATTTCAGTTATCTAGAGTTTAGAGTGTCGAGTCTTGGCTTAGCAACGCCATTCTTCATATGCAGTTAACATAAAGATTTTTGACTCACCACCACTAAATAGCCTATCCCACCAAACCCTTATTTCCCTACCGTAAGCCTAACATTACAACCCTTTAAAAGACCTCTTTGATAGTCTTTCCTATGTGCTTACGCCAAAGCGATGGAGGTTTGATCTATTCTCAAGCCTATGGTAATCTATGTACTAAGACCGGTTAATGAGTGTTTATCTTCCATTTCCTATATTGTTATATTTCATTTATACACCTGAGAGAGATGTGAGTATCCAAACACCCCATGTGAGGTGCTAGTATGTAATTTCCGTGCTTGTTATGACTTTTGTGGGGCTTATATGTGTTGTGGACCGTTTTGAATTAATGCTGAATGACCCCTAACTTATAAATTAATTGGCTAAAAGCACATTTGCTTGAGGACAAGCAAATAACAAGTGTAGGGATATTTGATAAGGTTTTAAAAGGTACCATTTTGAGGGGTCATTTAAGTCCTTATTTGATCACTTTTGTATCCGTTATTGCTTAATATCGTTCCTTTTCACTTTTTAGGTCTCGTGAAGGCAAAATGCTGGAATGGCACTTATTTGGACGAAAAGGCGCGAATATATGAAGAAAATGGCCAAAGTCGAAATCGAGACACTCACTGTCGCTGAATGTAGAAGGCGACGGCGTCAAGAGCTATTTGCGACGCCGTCGGAGAATTATTGTGACGGGTCAGAACTCAAAACTCGTGTTTTCAAGAGACGGCGTCTAGTTGTGAAAGAGTAGGCCGTCGCTACTCAGACGGCCTAGATGCGATCCAGACGACGTCAGAAGCTGAAGAGGACGGCGTCACGGACATAAGGTGACGCTGTCGCAAGGTTAACGTGGCCAATACGAAACCCTAATGGCGGCGACACGACGGCGTCACTAAACATAAGGTGACGCCGTCGCAATTGTAATCTTATATATAGAATCCGAATTTTTCAGTCTTTGTGTGGAGAGTCTTTGGAGTAAAAACCTAAAACCGAACCTAAGGTGTCTTGTACAGTATTTTAGGGTTTTTAACCCTGTCTTACACCAAGATAAGTCTTTGCTTCATTAATTCAATTATGTCTTTGATTATTTGTGTGTATGCTTGCATGTTCTCCATGTCCGGCTAATTTATTTGTGTGTTTGCTTAGGAAGTATGAAACTTAATTATTGAATATTGATTGGTTGTTTCTTATCTTAGTTGATTAATGATCTAGTAATGCGATAGATCATTCGTTGTGTACTTAATGCTTGATTCATCTTTGTGAACCTTAGAGTATGATTACCTGAGTGATTGTAGGCTAAACCTTCCGAAGAGCGCCTTAGAGTAGGAGTCTATAATCTCTAAGTGGATTTGTAGACAAGACCCTTTGGTAAGTTCAAAGAGTTAGGGAGAAACGCATACCCTACAACTTTAGAAACACAACGCAACTAGGAATAAGACGTGACACTCAACCATCAATAGGAGATAATTAAGGAGTAATACAAACTAAGTAAACACATCTTTAAACTATCATACGAGCACACATTAATTAGACATAGACTCCCACAACCTTAGTTTAGATAATTAGATAATAGTAGAGTAATCGGTAGAAATACCAACCCCCCAAATCCAATACCCGAGATTCGTACCTTTCCATTTTCATAAAATATAAAAAGATAAAAAAATAATCTTCCTCAACCTTAACCTTAGCGTAGTAACTCCCTACTAGCATTCCTATTCCCCTAGAGAACGATATCAATACCCGTGGCTTACCCTAATTACTACACTACAACGATTAGGTTCACTGCCTAGGGTGTTATAAAACTTGCTCGAAGAAAAGGAAGTTCCTTTGACCCCGAACGACGCGTGTAGCGTTATCATTGGAGCTGTTGGGATATGTCCATATCATAAATAAATATACGGCCGGAAATACGTAAGCCTGTTGGGGACACACGCGTATACATTTAGTGAACACTTTATTTAATATAATTGATATATTAGATATGTTAATTATATTAAATAATAATACACGAATTATTTAAACGAACGTGAATTATAATGTTGGATGTTATAATTAATTGGTAAACATTTTATTATCTAGTAAGGGACTTGTTAGTACAAAACCGAAACCCATTGGAGTGTTGGTTTATGACCAGCCAAACAAAGAGAAGGGAGGGGGTAGAGTGTCGGTTTTTGGAAATTGAGGAGGTGTTGACTCAAACTTTGAGAGCAAGTTTGGAGACTATATAAACCCCATCATTAGCTCTCAAAACTGATCGACATGTACAACTAAAACTAAAGAGAATAAACTTGATTCTCTTTTTCCTAATATATCATACATTGGAAAAAGAAAAACAAACTAATATAAAGAAAGATTCCTATCTTATTTTATTTACTCCCTATGTCCCATAATTATTGTCCAATGTTGACTTTTGAAGTCTTTAGTTTTCAAATTTGACCTTAAATATTTTTATTTGTGTTATGTATTACTTGGTGCAAAATATATGAATGGATTGAGTTTTAAATATATTTTCACCGGTATAATTTTCATCAAGTATTATATAACACAAATAAAAATATTTAAGGTCAAAGTTGCAAAATAAAGACTTCAAAAGTCAACACTGAACAATAATTATTGGACGGAGGTAGTATTACCTTCTACAGAGGATAAACCTAAAATGGTTTTGTTTGTTTGTTCGTTTGACACAAGAGACAAGAACAAAAGCCAAGATTGCTTCGCTTATTCGTTCGTGTGTTAAGGTGTAGCAACCTAGTGTTCTTGCTTAATGTGTAGTGTAAGCAACCATAGAGGTTACTTACTTTAGTAAAATGATTGGGTTTCGTGTACATGAAAGAACACATGTGCTTGTTCATAGATTTGTTGTTTGTTCGTATATACTAGCTAAAAGGTGCACAATTCCGTTTTTTGTTTATGTTAGTTATATACATTATACTTGATCTTATCCGCTGCGTACTCGTGTAATATTACATGTTCATATGTCTAAATTCCAACAAAATGAACATCAAAAGTTTTGTGATTATATTGGTTGAAAGACTTGTTTTATAATTAGTTTAGGGAGGATTTAGTTTAGGGAGGATTTAGTTATGAAAAGATTCTTAAAGTAAAAGGGGTTATTATGAAAAATATATAGTTTTGTCTTTGTTTATAAAGTTTCTTTATTTGCATGGGCTAAGGTGACAAACTAAAAGTAGAGTCGATGGCTGGAGTATATAAAGATTTAATATGTTTCCTTATTCATTACGTCTTTTTATTGTGGTGAAAGTGTGTGTATTCTCCTTAAGAGATTGTGTGTGTTAATCGTCTAAGTGCATTGCTCAACAAAAAAAATCGTTAGAATGTAAACGTCTTTCTTCTTTCTGTTTGTATTTTGTACTTGAACTTAAAACACCTCTACTATTATGAGAAGTAGACATCTGTAAGACGAATAATATTTATGATTCGAATTGAATGAATGATGAGAGAATATATATGACGTAATATTGATAACCTAAAACTTTGGTTTATATCAATCATAATCTAATATAAATACTATTATAATTCTAACTCTAATACAAATCCGCTAACAACCCCTCGCAGTTGGAGCGGGAATCAAACAAACACTCAAACTGTCTTGAAACTCAACAAACAAAGGAGACAATACTTGTATATTCACCAATGATTTTCTTTAGGACATCAAAATACTCAAACTATCTCGAAAGTCAGCAAACAATGTAGGCGGTACTTGTGGAAGAACTTGTCGATTCACCAATGATGTGCTTCAGGACATCAAAATTTGCATGGATATTCTTGAAGAAGTAACACAAAACGGCATATTGAAGAAGTAACACCAATAATCGAGCTTTAGTCGACTTTAGGTGGACTTTCTATGAAGACTGTTGAGCTATAGTAGACTTTAGCTGGACTTTATATGAAGATTGGTAGAGCTTTAGTCGACTTTAGATGTGAAAAAAAAACGTGGAGAATTTTAAAGAAACAAAACAAACAAAAAACAATCGAACTTAATTCTTTCTTCAACCAATACCAAATTCAAACGAATCTTCAATCAAAACCGAAAATCAAAACAAACAATTTCTTTAAACCAAACATGATCAAACGATTTTTTTTTCTTTTTTTTAAACTGTAAGACGTGAAGACTAGTCGAACTTTAGTAGGAGACTAGTCGAGCTTTAGGTGACCTATATCTCCTTGTTGCTCAAAATCAAAACCAAAAAAGAAAACGAAAAAAAAAATGTCAAAAAACAACACCAGAAAATTTTAGTAACTTTAGAAGTACTTCAACGACCTAAGTCTCATTATAATAAAGGAGTGTTTGGTCGATTGAATCTTCGTTTTAAAATTGTTTTTTCATACTTTGTTACACAACTATACTACTATACCATCTCGAAACTATGTTTTAGTATGTGGCTTGCTTGAAATATGCAAATCTGGTAAACTCATTATAATGGATCTCATGCTATATTAAATGTTGCATTGTAAGATATGAAGCTCTTAAACAAGGAAATAGGAAAATGAAATGAAGACCACACTCTTGAATGTCAGAGCTTACGGTAGGGTGTGTGGTGGGGGTTGCGTGTTCCCACTGGCCAACACGAAAACGCCAACAACCATATCGTGACTCGCGTTTTGGAGCCTCGCGCCGTCGTTGCCAGCCCAAATGGTCTGGGTTTTTCTTTCTTTTTTTGTGTTGTATTTGTGTTTTAGTGGGTTATGTAAGTGTGTCCAAGGGCATTAGAAATAGGAGGGAAGGATTTTTGTGTAGTGTGATAAATTTTGGTGTTATGAAAAAAGTGCTAAGGTGACACCACTTTTCCAGGTCACCCCCTATGACACCAATGTTACCTTAGGCTACGCTAGCCGTTCGGTCGTGGTGTAGGTCGACCGAATCGATTGTCGGTCGCGGTTGATGTAGCCAATCGGTCATAATCGGTCGGGGTGCTTTTTTTTGTTCGATCGTCTGTCTGACCGATTGAAGCAAGAACAAAACAACAAACTTTACCACTTTTTTTTCGTAATTTTTTTGAAATATTATTTGTAAATTTGGTTTTCTATAAAAGAAGGAAAAGAAAAAAAAAAACCATGTAATGAAATTAAATTTTGTTACTTGAAAAAAAGAAAAGAAAAAAAGAAGATGAAGGTCGACTTAGTGTGGTAAAAAGCTGTATGTTGGTCGCCGAAGAAGAAAGAAAGTTGATGTGAAAGGTCGTCCATGATCACCGATGTGCATAGCCTTATGCTCTTAGAAGTTGTCACATATGAAGGGTTGGTGCATGCAAACTACAAACAGTTGTTGCATTATTAACGGCATACAAAAGCATTGTGGTCCAATGTAAATTTCCATGGCTACTATTAAAGGCAGAAGAGATCATTTCTGTGGCAACTTTCGGAAAAAATCTAAGATTGTGGAGCTCAGAGCTGCCATGTGGACATTGCCAGCCACAAACAGATAAAATGATAATGGAGCAATCCAACAAAATGCTCGGTAAATTAACAAAATATTACTGTAGAAAAGATTATTAACAATTACATTGGTTAAACTTATGGAGGTAATTTGTGAGGGACGGAAAAAGGAGGGTTAACTCTATTATATTATGGTTCAAAAAAATTTTGCATCCCGGTAATATTTGATCTTTGTTCCGTCTCTGTATGTACAAAATTGTTGTAAACTACCATAAAAGTTGTGATTGTTACCCATTAGTAGCTAACCTTGATTAGGGGTGTTTAAAAAAACCGAGGAATCAAAAGAACCAAGTAATCGTACCGGTATCGACCGGGAACGGGACCGTATATTAGAACCATGGTACGGTTCTTGGTTCCTAAAAATCCAAAATTTCGGTTCTCGGGACGGTTCGGGTCGGAACCGTCCGGTTCCGGTACTTTCCCGAAAGAACCGACTTTTATGAAAATATGTAATTTTATAGGGTTTGTTTGAGATATTGTGTACATGCAAGTATGCGGCCTTTTAAAAAAATAGAAAAAAACCCTACCTAAACCTAAAAACCCATAAACCTTAACTTTTAATCCATTGATTCCATTCAAAGATTCAAACATCATTCATCAATATGAAAGTTTTTTCTAAACTGGAATATCGAGTATGCGCATAGCCGCATATCGAACACATCTGTATAGCTCAGTAACAACTAACAAGAAGTTGTAATTAACTATTGGTATTTGTTGTTCATTAAACCTAATGATAACAATCGAGAAACAATTAACGATTATGGCGTCACTGCATGATATATTGTCATCATGTAAGTTATTGTAAGCTAGTCACCATGATTGATATATAATATTCTCAACGAGTTTGCAATTATTTTCGTGGATAATGAGTTTGCTATTACCAGATATATGTTTTTTTGTTTGTTTGTAAGTCAAGTTATGGAATACTATTAAGGGTGTCAACTTCTTTCGAAGTTCTACGAACCGAGTAGTGTAAATTCACATCCATCCAAACATATTTTTTTAACACTTTGGTACTCATGGGAATTACCGAAAATTCCCGTACCGGAACCGAGTACCGTACCGGAACCGAACCGAAAAACTTGGGACGGTTCTTGGTTCCACTTTTTCCTTATTTTATGTTCTCGATTCTTTCGGTTCGGTTCTAGTTCGTGACGGTTCTAGTACCATGGACACCCCTAACCTTGATATCCGCATCTTATGTATAGAAGTAACATTTTTGATATACACAAATCACCTCTCCACTTTATCTCTGTAAAAATACTAATAAAACAAGAACAAGATAGAGGTTTTACCAGATTTAGAGAACTACTTCCTTATCAAATTTATATTTATGAATTAGTAATGATAGAGAGACCTAATTCGTATGACTAAATTCATGCCTAAATAATTCATCATGTGACATGTGGAATGCATACTTTCTCTTTCATAATCCTCACCATTAATCTTGTCATGTGTCGTGATCTTAGAGTTAGGCATATCTTTAGGCATCAAATTTAGTCATGCAAATCATTTTCCTTTATGAATTTAACTGTTTACTGCTAAAAATAAATAAAAAAATTTTATTAAGTTTTTCATATTACCCTCACTTGAGATATTATAGTTAAGTTAAAACTGGCATTCTGCTAAAAGTAGAAAATTAAAAGCCGTAATGGTTATGTTTTTTTAAATTGTGTGCTTTTGTTATTGAACAATTATTTTAGGACGGAGGTATTATCGAACTATTTTAAACCTCAAAGAAGTTAAATTAGAAAAACAAGACTTAATCTAATTGCAGAACGATACCGATAGATAGGTAAGGAGTAATTTTTAAGCAAAGAATCTATACTTCAATATCATTTTCTTTTAATGATTCTGTTAAAATCTTGTGTGACGAATCACAATGGAGGTAAAGATATATCAGGATAACAAAGGCTTGGCACTTTCACCCTATATATAGAGACTCCAAAATGAAAACATTTTCACAACTCAAACAATCAATACATCTTCCAACCAATTTCAACAAATGGCTTCTTCAACCATGGCTCTCTCATCTCCTTTCGCTGGACAAGCCGTGAAAGCGGCTCCATCCAACTCCGAGCTTCTCGGAAATGGAAGAGTTTCCATGAGGAAAACCGCAACACCTAAGAAGGTTGCACCATCAGGAAGCCCATGGTACGGCCCAGACCGTGTCAAGTACCTAGGCCCATTCTCTGGTGAGGCCCCATCATACCTCACTGGTGAATTCCCAGGTGACTACGGATGGGACACTGCTGGGCTTTCAGCTGACCCCGAGACATTCGCCAAGAACCGTGAGCTTGAGGTCATCCACTCTAGATGGGCCATGCTTGGAGCTCTTGGATGTGTCTTCCCAGAGCTTTTGGCCCGTAACGGTGTCAAGTTTGGTGAAGCTGTATGGTTCAAGGCTGGTGCCCAAATCTTTAGCGAAGGTGGTCTTGACTACTTGGGAAACCCAAGTTTGGTCCATGCCCAGAGCATCTTGGCCATTTGGGCTACCCAAGTGATCTTGATGGGTGCAGTTGAGGGTTACAGAATTGCTGGTGGGCCATTGGGTGAGGTTGTTGACCCACTTTACCCAGGTGGCAGCTTCGACCCATTAGGCCTTGCTGATGACCCAGAGGCTTTTGCTGAATTGAAGGTGAAGGAGCTCAAGAATGGAAGACTAGCTATGTTCTCCATGTTTGGATTCTTTGTTCAAGCCATTGTAACCGGAAAGGGACCATTGGAGAACTTGGCTGACCACCTTGCTGACCCCGTTGCCAACAACGCCTGGTCCTACGCCACAAACTTTGTCCCCGGAAAGTAAATGTAATGAATTTTGCTGTAAAATGATATGTGAATTAATATATTGATATTTTTGGGCATTTGGTGTTTTTTGGGCATTCAGCATCTCTTAGATGGTTCTCTGACAAAGAACTAGGAGTAAATAGTAGCAGGCAGATTTAGACCATTTCTATAACTAAGCTTGATTATCTTTAAAGCATGAAATGGACAAATTTACAATACGGTAAAACGAGACAGATGAAATTGGGGGAACCCTGGCTCAAAACTGATAAAATACAGTGACCAGAGATGCTTTGTAATCATATTTCATTCATTAAATAATTATAAACTAAACACATACTGAATCGCACATACTCGAGTAAACACCTGCTTCTAGTTATAGCAACAACCGAAAAAATACATAATGAATCGCACAATAGAGAAACCACGAATTTTGTGTGCATTATGAATCACTGTATTTTATTGACAAGATGCAACTTTTCAGTTTACATGTATACGAATGAGAACCTCGTAGTGTACAGTTTGTCCAATGTTTCTCTCTAAAATCACATATGGACATGATTTACATCAGCAATAAATTGTAAAGAGTGCTAATATGGACAAAGGGGATACTAGATGTCATGAACATTTCTCTATCGGGTATGTAACCATTTGGCTATGGCCTCGTCTTGCGGGTGTGTCATTTACACTTCACTTCAATCCATGAAGCCCTACAATGCAAGTTCACCCTAAAAGTGAATACTGAGAGAAAACTGGTCTAGCTTTTAAAAATTACCCAGCTGCACGACGAGCTGCTCTTGCTTTGGCTACAGATTGTTGGTAAAGTTCTTCATACTGTGATGCCGATGTGTCCCAACTGAAGTCTATGCTCATGACCTTGTGCATTAGTTCTCCCCAACCTTCACTATCACTCAAGTAATGTTTGAAGGCCCGGTCAAAAGCACCATTAAATCCCTGCGCATTATTTTTAAATCCCTGTGCATTAGTTCTTCCCAACCTTCATTATTAAGGCACAGTCAAAAGCACCATTAAGCTATTGACGAAGAACAGAATAATGAAGAAAAAAAATTAGAAGTGGAAATTTCTGCCTGTTTATATTTGAATGGGTCGATCCGGGTTATTTTATAAATGGTTAACTCGGAAAAAAATCAGCTTAAGAAGAAACAGTCAAATACCAGTAGGTCAGAAGTCACAAAGATGCATTTTTAATGCATAATTATTTCAATAAATAAATTAATGTACTTTTGATATTTCTATTTACTAGTTCACATTTGACACACTAACTATTTAAAAAGAGTTAATTGCATTTTTGGTCCCTGTGGTATGTCCAAATTGCAGGTTTGGTCCCTAAAACTTTGAAAGTGCAATGATAGTCCCCATTTTGAAGTTTGGATTGCAATTTTGGTCCCTGGATAAAGTGAAATGACTAAAATACCCTTTGTCTTATTCAGAGAAGACAAGGGTAATTTGGTCAATTCACACCGATTAGGGACCAAAAATGCAATACAAACTTCAAAATGGGGACTATCATTGCACTTTCAAAGTTTTAGGGACCAAACCTACAATTTGGCCATACCACAGGGACCAAAAATGCAATTAACTCATTTAAAAATATAAACTTATACAGTACTTGTCTAGAAAGAAAGAAAAAAAGTTCCGCGTCCGCCAACTCAGCTGGTATAATGGTTCTTTTGCAATGAAAAAGTTTCCGTCCACCTACTCAGCGACTTGCTTGTCAGCTCGTACAATGGCTCTTTTGCAATGAATTGACAAAGTATAAATCTAGAGCATTGGTATGCAATATTTAGAGAATTACCTGTTCATCCGGTGATACAAATGTAAATCCATTTCTTAACTGAACTGGAATGGTATCGTCATCAATGTCAAAAACACTGCAAAGAAACAAGCCTTAAAGGATCAAATCCCCAGAAATATCAGGAAATTCTATACGAATAAAGTTACATTCTACCTATCATTTAGACCCCCTGTCTTTCTAGCAATGGGGATTGCACCATATCTCATGGCTATCATCTGCACATGTAGAAACCAAATAACAACAAAGATACATAATTCCTTATAAACATATTTTGGTCAATTAAATCTACAAATGGTGCACCTGTGTTAAGCCACAAGGCTCAAATATAGATGGGATAATGAACATATCTGATGCTGCATATATTGAATGGGAAAGAGCCTCATCATACTTCAGAATCAGTCGAACATGCTCATGAGTTTGAAATTTGTTTGCGATCTCCTCGAATTCCCTCTATTATAACATTACAATATAAAATAAATGGTAATTTAAAAAAAAATGATATACATGCAAGAAGAAATATGCCAATATAAAACAAAAACAAACTTAAGAACATTTAAACCTTGCATAAA
Organism: Chrysanthemum seticuspe; assembly: GCA_019973895.1. Classification (NCBI taxonomy): domain Eukaryota; kingdom Viridiplantae; phylum Streptophyta; class Magnoliopsida; order Asterales; family Asteraceae; genus Chrysanthemum; species Chrysanthemum seticuspe. Next base: position 36,331,980 of record BPTQ01000007.1, read on the forward strand.
TGCAGCAACTTTTCACATAATCAGATCTAAGAATTGGACACGTATGAAGAAAGCATCTTGTATTTAAGAGTCAGAAAATTACATGAATACTTGGCACAGGGCTCGAACCAAGCAATACAAATTGTCCACCTAATTCCAATGCCCGATAAATTGCATGCCTGATGAGATGCACACCCTTTTGTGGCACCAATCGTGTTATACAGCCAACCTGTAAAATAATACATCAATATGCTACAAGACAACAAAATTCTGTGTTGTATATTATTTTACTAGACACTCAACACACAGATTAGGGAACATGTTATTGAGAAGTATATAGAATACAAAGCTCATATATTAGTTTTCATAGAAGGCGTTTAAGGAGACAAGAAAGTTACCAACGGTCTCCTACTATCTGCAATAGAAAGCCCAAGATGTCTTCTTAAAGCTTTTTTATTTTCAAATTTCCCCTCAAGATCATTAGCATTGTACTGGAATCTGAGATAGCAGTCAGTAGCAGGATTCCAAGCGTCGGTGTCAATTCCATTCAGAATCCCCACAAACTTTTGAGCATGAGCATTGAGGGTTGCATGGAGCCCTTGACCTCCCTGTATAGCAAAAGAAACTTTCCTTAGTTTAATCATTCACGAGAATGAAAGCAATTTTTAGGACTACAATGCAGTGAACACAGCAAATCTTTTAAGCCAATGGATGAAATAGACATACCTGCGGGGTCCTGACCTCTTGTGCATAGGTTGGTGATACTGTTGTAACGATGTTAGAGAACACAATTGCACCCTAAAATATGATAAGAACAGTTTAATAATTACAATCATACAAACATCATGAAGAAAACTAGAAAATGCCATAGAAGCATAAAATTTTACGAAAGCAGGAACAGTAGGGGAAAACGCATTTAAACTGCAATACCTTGACAGGATTAACTCTGTCAGTTGATGAGTGGTCCTGCATCCTATCTGGTCTGTTAAGATGGTGAATATCAAGACCACAGGATGTTATTTCTGCAGCAGGTGCAGTGCCTTGATACTCAAAATTATGACATGTGAAGCATATCCTAGCTGAATTTAGTCCTTTGGGTGCATATAGATCCCAGTAGAGGGGTGCCTGAATAACATGAAAATGTCATCATTCTGAACCTATATAAAATATTAAGAAAATTATTATTAAACAAAAAAGGATCATCCATACAACAAAAGCTGTCTGCCAATCATGACAGTGAATGATATCTGGTTTTTTCCCAGCTTGATGAAGCAGTTCAAGTGCAGCCCTGCTAAAGAATGAGAAGCGCTTCAAATCATCAGGTTCTCCATAGGTTTTTCCTCTCCAGAAAAATTTAGCAGGATGAAGAGGCTCAATAAAGTAAACAGGAAGCCCTAGACAAGCAAAATAATAAATAAATAAAAATGTTAGATCTCAAATCATCATGCAAGTGAAACACTTATAATCTGGTGCATATACAAGATATGAACATTCAGACCTTCAACAGTACCAATCCAGATCTTATTTTTGTGTAACTTGCCATCAAAATACGACTCTACCACTAAATCCAAGACCTGTACAAAAAGAGATATATACATGAACAATTAAAACTTGGAACAATGATCAACATAAATTAAAAAGGCAGGGGACATACCCTTAAATCCTGAATACTTTCATACTGCATGCAATCGTATTTCGGGAGAACTATTTCCACAAGGTGCCCTTTCTTCTGCAGTGCTTTACTAAGAGCAGACAACACATCCCCCAGACCTCCAACCTGCAAATTACAAAAATAAAAAAATAAAGAAAAGGAAAAATACAAAATTATCTCAAGTATTAACCAGGAAAAATGCAAGTGAATTTTAAGAACGCTTTTAATGACAAACTGTTATCGAAAAAATGACTGGTGCAGTAAATATAGAATAATGAAATATTTAGATAAGAGCTATTTCCTAAAATGCAGTCTCTGAAATTCTCACATGGATCAAAACATATTGTTTATTTAAAGATACAGAAGTTTTGCCTAAACTAGATAGTTATGGCATATCAAAAAGAACCAGAATAAAGCTAATAAAACTTCTCCCTTGAACTTTTATAATTATGGACAATTAAAGAAGAGAAGGTTTACCTTAGCAACTGGTGCCATCTCAGCAGCAATGTGAATGACATGCAATCCTGGACTACAATGAAAAGTAGGCATTCGTTTATACAGAAGTGTTCTGAAAAAGTGAGCTAATATAAAATAATACATACCTGGATGATGATGATGTCAATTTTCGAAAAGCAGCAAGAATTTCACGTTCAGTCTTATCCTTGCATTCCATGTAAACATCATGAATACGTGCATCCTTCTTCCATGTCATTTCCCTTAGGATCTTAGCCTCATCCTCGTGAATCTTCTTTTCAAGAAACCAAGCACTAACCATGAGCAACAAACGACTCCAAAATTCCCATGGCATATCCACATGTTTGCCTGCTGCTTTTTTCTTACTTTCTTCTTTCAAGTTATCAAGTGTATCTTGAAATTCCTTCACTGAATCTTGATATAACTGTACGTATGAATGTATCTCTGCATCAGACCTTTCAAGCCGTTCATCAAGTAGTTTTATTTTCTGTTGCATTAATTCATTATACTGCTGCAACTTTTCTGATGATAACTTGTATATGCTAGCATCTTCAAGAGATTCTTCCAGCCTCTCAACCTTCTTCCTCAACTCCTGATTTTGTTGTAATACCAAAATAGCTTGATCTGCTTGACTAGTTGACTTATCAAGCAATTCTTGCAGATGCTCCACCTTATCCCACAGGGTCTCGCACTCGGATCTTAAACTTGAAAGTTGTGCACCATCATCTTGGGAAAGAGTAAGCTTGTACTCCAATTCCTTTAGTGAAGACTCTAAAACATTGCGTTCTTTCTCCAGCATTTCAACACGTTCATCTGTTTTCTTCACCTCACTAAGCTGCTCCGTAAGTGTCATTATATCATCTTTCAGGAACATGTTCTCATTCCTTAATGCACTCAACTCCTCACTTAGAGCACGGGTTTGTCGATCAGGAGACCGGAGAACAACATCTTGAGTTCCATTACTGTTAGACATTTCTGTTTGAAGTTTCTCTAAATGGTCTTGTAATAGCTCCACATGTATCTTATCTTGTGCGGCCACTCTGATTTTTGCATCAGTTTCAGCCAGCCTAACCTCCAAGTTGTTGATTTCACTTTGCAAGGCCTCTTTCTCAGTAAGAATATTTTGTAGGTCTTCAATTGCATGGATGCGAGCTTGGTTTAAAATATGGATATCTAAAAAACAATTATAAACATAAAAATATACGATTAGATCTGTTGGTTGTAGAAGACACAAAAAGAACATCTATACAAATACCAAATAAAATTTACACGGGGATAGGGGAAAATATATTACTTTTCTCTGCATTGCGTATCATCCCTATTACATCTTGAAGACTAACAGTTGTGAGTTTGTCCACTTTATCTGCACCAATAGACTGTTAAGATCACAAATTTAGATTTTCTCATGCAGATGGATCACAAAGCATAAAAACAGATGTGAACAGAACTTCTCAAGTCTAATGAAGATGGCTCTTATCATTTTTACTGGAAACGAAAACTCGTCTTCAAGAAGAAAATCACATATAATCAAACCCCTATAATTACTCTTTGAAGCTGTGAATTCATTCTTACTCTCAAGTATCAAACACAGTTTGGATATTAGTGAGTGCAAATTTTACTTACTATCTTTCCTTAACCAAAAATACTATATCGAGCTCAAAAAAAGGTTGTCCATACTGATGGACTCCGATCATGATACACAAAGTGTATCACCTGAAGAGAATACCATGATTGAAACTAGCAAACTAAAAATAGCTGTTACATCACTAAAGCAAGACCAAGAAATAAAGTTGGAAGATGACCCACTACAAGATAACTACTTTAAGGCCATGTCATTGACGACGGTAGCAAGGTTAAGAAGAGACAAGAGGTTGCATCCAAAATTAGTACATAGAAATAAATTAAGGTGTAAGCAGTGTGCTGTCATCCATATGTTAAGAGAAAATGAGGCATACCGGGTTCAGTGTGTTGCTTAAATTTCTCTCATCAAAACGTTGGATCGCTACAATATCACCAGATGTAGACTTGTGAGGAGACGCTGAGATGTCCTCCGTGTCTGAATCACTATTTCCACCGGGGTCTTGCATGAGGTTATCATTTTGGGGAACTTGCCCAAGGACGATTTTCTTTGCCTGAGGCCTCCTGGGTCGTGGTACGCTGCTACATTTTAAACGTAATAATGTGAAAAGTCAAATTCAACAATAGAAGATACAACATATAAGAGTATGACGTATAAGAGGAATGGCACTTAACTGAAATATCTCTTACTGTGTCACCGAAAGATTAAGCGATAATGGGAAAAATAAGAAATAAACCTCATTATCATCGAGTAATCTTATGTGAAACTAATAGTTGATTCTCCTAAACTAACAAAACCACTATATTTTTGTCATAATTTCATCGAACATAACCTAAGATCTCGGATTCTCAAGTACACCCAAGTTCAATCCCTGGCTACACCTCGGGGGGGGGGGGGGGGGGGGGGGGGGTCAACCCCCAGATGCGTAGCTTAGCTGGTTCCAAGGGGAGAACTTTTTTTTTTTTTTTTTTTTGGTAAAGGGGTTTACCCTGGTAAAATAAAGAACTTCGCAAATATGGTCACGTTTCCCGGTATTGGCAGCTAGATTTCTGAGTTCGCCCCTGAGAGTGTCTGAATATTGTTTTCCACAACCGCTCAAGGGTCGCCTAGTGGTAAAAGTTTGTGACTATCATCACTAAAATGTGAAAGGTCTTAAGTTCAATTCATGTTGGTGCAAAAAACCTAATGTGACAACACCAAGCTTCCCAAAAAGGGAGGGCTTTACCCGGTTTGTCTCTGTGTGGAGGTGGGCTCAAACCTCGTGGATCAGTCGGCATAAAAGGTCATAAACCATTTTTGCGAAGCGGAATACTACAGAGTATGGGCAGATTCTCTTCTACGGTAGGGATGTGTGGACTAGTCAGCGTTGCCAGTTACCACGTTTCCAGAAAAAGAAAACTAAAAAGTCAAACTTATCTATGTATGTACTCAATTAAAATACTTTATTACTATGACACAATGTCAAAAACTAACCACTCAGGGGTGGCTTAGCGGTAAATGGTTTGTGACTATCATCGCTAAAATATAAGAGGTCTCAAGTTCAATTCCTGTTATGTGCAAAAAACTTAATGTGGACACGCCAACGTTCCTAAAAAGGAGGCCTTTACCCACTTTGCCTCAGTCTCCAAAAGGTGAAGAACGGTGGGATCACCCTCGTCCCATGCATCCTAAGGATCCTCCCCCAGGCAATAAGCACATGTCCCTTATCAGGAGGTGGGCTAGACCCCTCGTTGACCATTTGCGGTGGGGGGATGGTACCATTGAGAACTTTAGGACAAGGGTGATACTCGAGCCCGGGCATATTGACTCGTGCACGAGAGCCCCCACCCAATGGACCCGCTTTGCCTCAGTGTTGTCCGTGAATTAGTCGGTCAAAAAGTCGAAAACCACATTTATCCAAAATATTAATAAAAACGTAGAAAACTAACTTAATTCATTAAACCTCTCTATAATCGTCTAATCTCATGTGGAACTACTAGTCAACAATTAACTCTCATAAAATACTTTTCCATGCATTGCGGTACCCAATTGTAAACATTCTCCTTCATTATAACTAATAAATCAAACTAGTGTCAACCACAGTAGTTATGCTATCTACTTAATCATAGCCTAGTGCGTATTAGGACGGGAGTCAGGACGTAGTGTGATCAAACAAATAAAATTGCCTTAACTAATGGTAAGTACTGTAGAATCAAATAACTAACTTAGTATTGTACTAACTCGCCCGCCGTTCAAAAAAAATGTTTGGATAAACCCAATTCTGCCTCAATTAATACCTCATACATATAATGATAAATATGAATAAAAGTAAATGAAAAAATGAAGAATGAATAGTACCTACTAGAGTTACGTTGCTTACACGAAATAGTAAGCAATCGATGATTAACCGAACAAGTATAAAATCGTAATCGAGGAGGAATAGGTGACGTGTAATTGAAATGATGATTACAGTCACTCACATTACTTATATGCCACGTCGACAGCCTAACCGCCATCTCCCTCCACTGTGTGTTTTTTCAAGGAGATGAACAGAAAAAGTGTGTTTGTTTATCTATTTCTGTTGGTTTAAAATATCTCTCAAAAGGAGATATTCCCCTGTGCGAGGGTGTAGGAACACGTGACTCACGTGGAGATTGGTCATAATGTGGTGCATGCTTGCTTCTGTAGGATAAAGGTGTACATGACAAGATCTGATTTGATCGGATGGTGGAGAGTGGAGTGTTGCATAAAGGAGTGCTGGAGTGGATTAGCTTTTTTTTCTTTCTTTTTTTCTTTTTTTTTAATTTGCTTTTTCGATCTCGAGAAATAAAAGCCACAGGGGCTGTTGCTGCCACGTAAGCATTCAATGTGAGGTGGATGAGTCAGTAGCTAACACAATGTCGACTAACTTTCCCTGTATGCCCCGAACTAGGGGTTATTCCGGTCGAGTTCGGATTAATTGGGTCGGGTCAAAGTTTGAAAAAAAATATATTTTGTTTAAAATTCAGGTAATTTGGATCGAGTCAATTCGGGTTCAGATCAACTCGGGTCGTGTCTATTCTGCTTTAAAATGGTATAATTTTGGTGTTCAAACTTGAAATACATAAACATTAGAAAGAAAAAAAAAATCAAACTCGGGTCACTCGGGTTGACCCCAACCCGAGTAAGATACATATGTTTAACCCGAACCCGACCTTGTTTACAACTCGGGTCAATTCGGGTTGACCCGATTGAACCGAATATAAATATGAACCTGATTGACCCGACCCGAATAGCCATATTTGGGTTCGGTTCGGGTTTGCTTTTATGACACCCTACCCTGAACAATCAACATTTTGTTGAAAATACGGATCATCCAACAAAATACGGATCATGGTCAGTTTTTGTTTGAAAAATGTGTGTGAATAGCGTTCGGCTCCTTCGAAATTGCGCATGAACTATTTCTTAGTTATATGTTGGATTTTTAGAGAAGTAAGTTGTTACTGTAACGATCTCTTTCTATCGGCTTTTGTGGGATTTTTGGGTTTCAAGAAGATGAAGCTTAAATAACCGTACTAACGGCCCTCGTAAAAAACATTTATTCGCTAGTTCATCTTCAACATCTGAGGATCAAAAAAGAATAGATCGCAAGATTTTTTTTTTTTTTTTTTTCATACGTGCGTTTCTGACTCGATATTGCGAGCCGACTAATCCCAAGGTGACTATCCTTTTGGATAGCTCGGAGTCGGCGCAGGTGAACCTCTGTGGCCAATGAGGGATTAATTTTCTCCCCAGAGTTCGAATCCAAGACTTCTAGACACTTTCGATCGGAAGATGTTTGTTTGAGATGAAATGTGTAAAGTGTATAAGAAAATTTTTGTTTGAAAGTGTGTAAAAAAATAGAAGAATAATAGAGTATTTATAGGGTTAAAAGTGTTTAAAATTTAAAAGTTTTCTTTTAAAATTTTATTTCTTGCATTAAACGGTCAAATAAGTTTTGAAAGTGTGTATGAAAATAGAAAAATAATAGGGTATATATATGGTCAAAAGTGTTTAAATTTTAAAAGATATAAAATATATATATATATATATATATATATATATATATATATATATATATATATATATATATTATATATATATTGCATTAAACGGTTAAATAAGTTGGTTGTGTTTGATTTTTGGTTTGAAATGAACGCTCAAGCGACCTACTCACTAATTTTTGCCTCGACAGACCGATATCTCCTGGCCTAGTGTAATAGGCGACCGACCGAGAATGCAAGCGACCACCGACCCAGTCGGTCTTATTACAACTAGTCTTAAAGCGGCTAAGCCCACACTGCCTCCAAAATGTCTCGTCATTGTCTACCTTTTTCCGTTTTATAATAATTGTCCATCGACAAAAAACATGCAATTTAAGAAAAAAAATCATCATTACAGCTTTCTCTTTATTATTTTTTGCAAAATAACAATTTCACTTAACTAATTAATTTATAACCTATTAAAAGTTTGTAATAATAATAACTTCAAATGAGTGTAATATGAAAAACTTGATCTACATTCTGTACTATCTTTGAAAGTACAATTAATATGAGAGAACCCAAAAACAAAAATGTAAACAATAAATTTGAGATGGAGTAATACAATTATGGACTAAAGTTCCGTTAATTTTACTGTTCATTCTTATTATACCCGGATTAGACGAAGCCATGGAGAAAAAAGTTAAACCCACTAATCATAGTGGATATATGTACCGTAATAATGGGGATGTGAGTAGTTTTCCGATTAATCGCTGATTAATCGTTAATCGGCCGTATACCTTGTTGATTTTTGAAAATCGATGGAAAAATCGGCATAGGCAAAAAATCGGCTACTAATCAGTTAAAAATTGACCGAATCGGTCAAAAATCAGCCGAATCGGGTAAAAATCGGTCGAATCGGTCAAAAATCGGCCAAATCGGTCGCTTTTAAAAAAATAATAATTTAGACATTCTACTTAATTTGGGGATCGTTTATTTCACTTATAATGCACAATGGGCATCATAATCAGAATTGGAGCCTTTTATTGAGGTTTGGAAACATAGTAGACTTGAAATCGGTTAAGATATTTAGTTTGGTCTATAGAAATATCCAAAACTTGCAGAAAATGCCCATCCGATTAATCACCGATTAATCCCGACTTGACCGATTAATCGCTGCAGGGTGGTCGACCGCCTGAGTACCGATTCACGATTTTTGCAACATTGGTTTTAGGAACCAACGAGCTGGTGAGCCCGCGCGTTGCTGCGGGAATGTTGCGGTATGGAACAATTTTGTTCATGTTTATTTAGATGAAATGCAGTGCATAATTTATCTAAGTCGAGAAATCAACATCACCCACTTTGATTAGAGACTCTAGATAGAAAAGGTTCCATTCATTTATATATTTCAGAAGATACTACCAAGCATTGCTAAGAATTATACAACACTTAACATCTTTTAATCTTATTCCACTACACGGGCTCCCTTTATTACAGTTAAATTTTACAGCTACCTGTGCTGCCTTTCTTTGCTCAATTGTGACGGGCATGATCATTTTCCGTATGGATTTTATCCTCTCATCAGAAGCATTGAATTGAAAATAATGTGAAAATTATAAATGCTTTTAAATCATAGCAATACTTATGAGGAACAACCCGATTATAAATGGTCATAACCTTTAAATCTTTGATGAGTTGCCCATCCTTTATACAAACTTTTCTTGTAAAATCCTGCACAACCCAGTATTGTAAATTCAAGAGTTTCGGCAAACAGAATGCTTTATCGCAGCTACATAAAACATTCTACATACTTGTTCCATTCTACATAAACATGACACTTAAAACAACGGTACATAACTGGTGATGTGAGCATTGTGTATGCCAATGATGGGTCGTATCAGCTATAGTTGATCAAATATGTCTTTGTTATTAACTGATCAATGGATAAAACCCAAAAAAAAACGTTTAAAAAAGAAATTTGTATAACAATATGGACATGTTAAAAGTGACCATGACATAATCTATTGTTTGCACAACCCGACTCGTACGATGTTTTTACCCGTTCTCCATACCGCCCAACATATCCATTTGCCGCATATAACTACAACGTTAATTCATAGTTTAAGCATACCAACATTCCCTTTCCTACGATAACCTCTAGCCTCTAACATGGATTTTGGGAAAAGAGATTCAAATCTCCACTATTTTGGAGAAAATGGATTTAACCTTTTTATCTACAGATGGAAAATGATTAAGGGGGTGATTTTGGTTAGTTTATTTTTATAACTGCAACTGATAAAGGAGTGTTTGCGATTACTTCTTTTTTATACTTAAACAACACTTTTAGGTTGTCACAAAGCATTTATAAATAATGTTACATTTTTTTTATGTATGACCTCTTGCCAAATCCCCTAATACCGGTATCCAGTATGAAGAAATCTAAACTAACTGAATATGTAGAACTAAAAGCTTTATAAATTACAAATTACCTCTTCTTGATCAAGGTTGGACCTGGATAAACCTATTTACTATCCATCATATGGCAACTTCATATAGCTTACAATCTCCACCTTGAACCCAACTCAAGAACAATTTCAACCAAGAACAGTTATGACCGCATATGCATACTTGTGCTGCAAAAGCCATACAGTAGAATATATTCAAGTAAGAAAAAGGATTGTACCAAACAACTATGATAAATTAAGAAATCACATATAACATTTTGTAAGACTTTTATTTAGAATATGGTTTTTTACCCGGTTCGACCTCACGAATAACAGATTCCCCTACACTCTATCGTATCTTAGACTCTACTATGATTACGCTTATGGGACCCTTATTATATTTCTGTGAACTTTCGCTCAAATAGTTCTAAGGTGTTCACGAAATGGGCCAGAAGTCATAGACTAATGGAAAGGTTACAAACCTTGCAACCTAATAAGCACAACATAATAAATTTCCAGCTGACATTCTTTTAAATTACCAATATTTGTTTCTTATATTGCCTGTTAAACAACTCCCTGTTTAAAGTATAGAAGTTATCTAATAGTAATGCTAGCTCATAACTCTTATTGGCAATGGTCACATAAATGCTTTTTTACCGAGTAAAGTACCTCGCTGAAGCAGCACTACCAATTGAGTAATCTGAATATTCCAGGGAATACTAATTTGCACGCCATGATTGCCCTGCTTAAAGCTGAAAATAACAAAATAATTATAATAATAATAAATAATAAAAATAAAAAAGGAGAATGCCATGTCGTTGAAGATAGAGTTGAGTTGCCATATTCATGGTCGAGGATGACCCGAAGCTTGCTATATCCTCATCTGAAAATGTTGTGGCTATTAGTGGAGTCCACACACAGCCACGGGCCACACCATTGACATGAATCTTGCTGTTAATCGGATACGTTGATAGACCCCTTTTCCATGATACTATTGCTCCCTTTGTTGAAGCATAGTCCAACATCTTTGGGTTTCCTCTGTGTGCTTCCACCGACGTTGTTTCTATGATGTTGCTTCCTTCTTTCATATGTTTTAGAGTAATTCTATACATCAAAACATGAAAAGCAACATAACATTTTATAAGTTATCGAAGAACTTATCTTTCACAGTAACATTTTATAAGCACACATCTTGCCATTATTAGATTTTACGCACTAAAACGCAAAATATATGTTTTCATGTTATAGCTGAGTCAAATAGATTATGATTTAAATCATCTTATATCATTTAGTAGAATATCTAAAAAAATAATTTTAGCCAAATTAAGATGATGATGCACATTTTTGTAGATATTATTTACTTACGAACTAAGTTGTGATACCCCATACCACGTCTTCCCAGCTCCTTTATGCATAGAAGTCAAACTATCAAAATCCCTTCATATCACACCTTCAGTTCAAATAACGCTGCCAAAAAAATTGTTATTACTTTTCATAGATATTGACTAACCATATTATCATATCTCCTATTTTATTTAAGATTCCTTTGAATATAATTAGGTGCATCGATAAGGCTTAAAAGAATTAGTATTGTTGGGCTAATATGAAGTTTGCTTAATAAGCAGATTAACAATCTTAATAAGCAACCCCGAACACCCACTTTATAATCTATAGTTGGATGCAAATTGCAAAGGTTTCAAAGTCATTCAATGTATAAGTTTATAATAGGACGTACATCATGTACATTACCTTATTAGGCCTATTTCATGGTTTCTTGTTGATTTATTCAGCTGTTTTGTAATCTGCAAAAGGTAATTGTTAAATTTTTATAAAATGGTACACGTTCGTAATCATTGTAATAAATCTACCTGTGATAACTTACAATATATTGTACTTGGTGAAAGACAACAAATATATGATTTTCGAAGAGAAGCAAACTTACCAGTACTATCCCAAAGGCAGAGGTTAACAATATTCTTTCCAACAACGATATTAGCACTAAAGTTATCAAATACCGCATGCACATAATCCTACAACACAAACCAAAAATCAAAATTTAATAGACAAACATTACAACTGATCATGACCAATGCACTAAAACATAATGAATCAAACATAGTATCAGAAATGTATTGCTAGTGTAAGAACACTTAAGTAGTCCTTGCAAGTCTAACATACTATCAGAAATGTAATGAATCAAACATACCTCGAGAATTGTGGCGGCTAACAATTGTCACAATGCCCTCCACAGTTTCTTTTGCGGTTCTCAGCTGAGAGATAGTTGGTAATCCAATAACGATGTGACCCACATATCCTTTTTTTATCTGCACATAAAAGAAATGAAGAGAGAATTAATTTTTAGTTCGCAACTATAAGAGGCGCAACTCTAATTTGTGTTATGTGCCTAATGATTTATTAAAATAAAACCTAAAGTTAATAAGTTCAACTAAGCAACTTTAAATGAATGTGGGGGGGGGGGGGGGGGGGGGGGGCTTTTTTCAAAGTACTTATCTGAGTATTTGTATCTGAATAAGCCATAAGCTCAACCAAACGACCCCATAAGCCGGAAAAAGTGACCGAATAAGCCATAAGGTCAACCAAGCAACTTTAAAGTGCTTATTTATAAGCAATCCCAAACACCCCTTAAATTAAGTTCAATTGAACCGAACAAAAAAAATAACAATACAATTTAAATAAAATGTAACAAATACGATAGTTGCCTAGCATAACCTTAAAAACAAATTCAAGCCCTCATCACCATCTTCACCAAGTTACTTCCCCAATCAATAATTGCCTAAAGTAGTGTATACAAATACTCAGATAAGCAGTTTGAAAAACGCAATCTCAAACGCACCTGTAATATTTGTTCTTAAAAGCAATGATTAATAAAAAAAAATATCGATTGTACCTTAAAAACCATCTAGTTGCAGCCTCAGCGTATGGCCAGGTGTGAACACGTTATCAGCCAATAGATGGTTGAAAAAGATTAACGTGCTACAATCTTGAATTATTGTTCTGATTGTGTCTGGGGTTTGTGATAATTGAGCTTAACAACTTTTAGTTTTGTTTGTGTTTTTTGTTAAAATGAAATTAGTTTTGGGGGGTTTTGATGATGAACTGAGTGTGTGGCTTTTTGATGAAAAAGGAAGTGGTGTGTAAATCAGTGTGTGTTTTTTGGTATTAAAAGTGGGTTATAGAAGACGCAGAGTGGATCTGGAATTTTCTGGGAGGCTTTTTGATGAAGAAGGGAACCGACACACTGTATATATAGATTAATACAACTTTCCGGCCTTAGAAAACGTGTACTGTTCATTGGAGTTGCTAGCAGCAACTTTGGTAGCCAATCATAGGTTGCCATGTATAACAAATGCTTTTAATGACATTGAAACAACCAATAAAATGTGAGATTAGGATACTAATTACCATATAACCCACATGCTTTGTTCCCCTCACCCAACGCCTTTTAGTATATAGTATATAATAGAGTAAATTACATGGTTCGTCCCTGTGGTTTGTCTAAAATAACAACTTTCGTCCCTCGAAGTTTAAAGTTGCACTGGTAGTCCCTAAGTTGGAAAACAAATAACACCCCCGGTCTTTCAGTTTAACTGCCGTTAAGTTAGCTTTGTTAAATTTTACATGTTAGCCCCTGTGGTTAACGGTCGTTACATCGTTAATCCTTACTAATAACGGATGTTTATAATTTAAAGTTTTCATACGTTTTTATCCGTTTTCGTCCGTGTTTTTACGTTTTTTTCAGCTTTTATTCGTTTTCGTCCATTTTTTTTACGTTTTTGTCCGTTTTCTAACCTTTTAATCAATTTTTATATGTTTTCGTCCGTTTTTCTTACGTTTTCGTTCGTTTTTTTTGCGTTTTTATCCGTTTTTATACGTTTTTGTCCGCTTTAATCCGATTTTGACTTTTTTAATTCGTTTTTATACGCTTTCGTCCGTTTTCTTACGTTTTCTTTTGTTTTTCTTACGTTTTTATACGTTTTCGTCCGTTTTATACGTTCACGTCCGTTTTCTTACGTTTTAATCCGTTTTTTTCTGTTTTTGTCCGTTTTTAATCTGTTTTTATACGTTTTTGTCCGTTTTCTTACGTTTTAATCCGTTTTTGTCTGTTTTCATAAGTTTTTGTCCGCTTTAATCCAATTTTGTCCGTTTTAATCCCTTGTTCCCCTTTAATCCATTTTTGTCCATTTTAATCCCGTGTTCCCCTTTAATCCATTTTTGTCCGTTTTAATCCCTTGTTCCCCTTTAATCCATTTTTGTCCATTTTAATCCCTTGTTCCCCTTTAATCCATTTTTGTCCGTTTTAATCCCGTGTTCCCCTTTAATCCATTTTGGTCCATTTTAATCCCTTGTTCCCCTTTAATCCGTTTTTGTCCGTTTTAATTCGTTTTTAACCGTTTTTATACGCTTTCGTCCATTTTTCTTATGTTTTCATTTGTTTTTCTTTTATACATTTTCGTCCGTTTTCTTATGTTTTAATCCGTTTTATACGTACAAAAACGTACAAAAAAGTAAGAAAAACAAATGAAAATGTAAGAAAAACGAACGAAAGCGTATAAGAACGGACAAAAACGGGTTAAAATGGACAAACACGGATTAAAGCAGACACAAACGTATAAAAACGGAAAAAACATAAGAAAACAAATGAAAACGTAAGAAAAACGAACGAAAATGTAAGAAAAACGGACGGACAAAAACGTATAAAAACATAAGAAAAACAAATGAAAACATAAGAAAAATGGACGAAAGCGTATAAAAACGGTCAAAAACGGATTAAAACGGACAAAAACGGATTAAAGGGGAACAAGGGATTAAAATGGACAAAAATGGACTAAAGCGGACAAAAACGGATTAAAGCGAAAGAAAAACGGACGAAAACATATAAAAACGGATTAAAATGTTAGAAAACGGACAAAAACGTAAAAAAAAAATGGACAAAAACGAATAAAAACGGAAAAAAACGTAAAAACACGGACGAAAACGGATAAAAACGTATGAAAACTTTAAATTATAAACAGCCGTTATTAGTAAGGATTAACGATGTAACGACCGTTAACCACAGGGGCTAACGTGTAAAATTTAACAAAGCTAACTTAACGGCAGTTAAACTGAAGGACCGGGGGTGTTATTTGTTTTCCAATTTAAGGACTACCAGTGCAACTTTAAACTTTGAGGGACGAAAGTTGTTATTTTGGACAAACCACAAGGACCAACCATGTAATTTACTCTATATAATAACCATGACGGATAAAGAACCAATAACCATGACCCGAAACTCTGCAACAAAAACGCAGCGCACAAACTTGCTGCTAACACACACACATTGAAGCGACCAGACCCGCACAACCAGGCACATAGAAGAAAACAAGGTTAGTCCAGTAATTGATGCATAGTCAAAATAAACAACACTTTTTCTTAATAGATACATACAGAATTACATGATACAACATTACAACCTTGTTTTCTTCTAGTTTTAGATAGATATACATCAACTTTGGCCATTTTAATATGGCACACAGTAACATTGTTGACTACATGTATGTTCTAAATCAAGAATTTGCAAATGAAGTTTCGCTACAATAAATAAATAAATAGATTAGCAAAATGGGTTGATCTCGGGCTTGTGTCAAAACGGGTAATTTTAAAACACAGTTCCAAGCAGTTGGAGCCTTGTTTGGACTACCAGTCAACACTTTTTTGTCCAAATATCAACACGTGTAATCAATTTGACCACGTGCCCATTTTCACTTTAGCTACGTTTCATGAATTTTACCTATTTGAGCCGCTGAAGATAATCTACGACCAAAATCAACCCATGCTTGGGCAAATGGGTCAGAATTGGCAACTCTTAAAGACAGGGAAGCACAAACAGCTAGAGAGATCAACCGTGTTCTAATTTCCAGTCAAATTCCAAGTCACTGCAATCAATTGAACGTTTTACTTTCTCAAGTGCTGCATTTCTGTGCTGCAACAAATGAAGCCCTCCCTCCTCCTCCGGTTTCTTTTTACGCGACGTCTTACGCGATACATTCTTCCATTTATACTCAAACTTGCATGCTGCAACACGAAAAATCACAGGCATTAGCACAACTATGTGATTGGTCATCGAGAGTATCTCCATGTTCATAATAAGATCAAACACAATATGGACAAGTTATTGTGAATCAATCACTGGCTAAGGTGAGAATAACTCTTATCTTTATACAACCGACAGAATGTAAAACTAAAATGGCTGATTTTTAACCAATGTGAATGTGCAGATCCGATATCCCTAATGGACAGCCAAAGTGGCTTTTGTCGTTTATCCCAAACTACCCGGCGCTAAATTTCATGCTTACAACCGCCGGCTCTTTGGACTAACAAAACACAGTGAAGTTGGTTTTTAAACCCACTAAAAACGACCAACTATTTCTCAGTAATTTTCTTGCTGGAGCAAATTATGTTTAAGATCACAAAACTATAGCCAAATTGTACGTGTCATGTTAGCCACGCTACATATGCAAGTATGCGACTCCCTTAAGTTTTTGGACCGGTTGTTGATGGTGTGGTGACAATGGATTACATGTATGCGCCCATCCTTACATTCGACATAACTGGTGCTACAAATAGAATCTGATTCCTCTGCACCAAGGACGGACCTTAATGGAGACCGGGGAGGGTCCCGGCCCCCCCAAAATTTTCGGCACCTAGTGTAAATATTATAGGTTTTTGGGGTAATTTAGTTGAGGTTACAAACAAATCTCCGATTCGGCCCTCCCAAAATAAATTCGGCCCCCCGAAAAAAAATGTTCAAGTTCCGTCTATGCTCTGCACACGATAACAAAGAGTGTAAAAGAAGATGTTTACCTTCACTTTTACTCTCAAAACCATGAATGATGCAAGCACAAATCCATGGTCTTCCAGCTTGTGACGCTTTTGCACCACCCTTTAATTCACCATTATGTTGTTTCAAGCTGCAATAGGACGTGAAGTAAAGCAACATAAATTTAACAACAAAAAAACATCTTCTACTTAGAAACTATAAATGGAGCAATAATCATGTTTTATTGCTTCAATGATAATAAGGGAATTCGATTAAGAAATCGGTTACAAGTTCTCACCATATGAAAACATAAACAGACATGTGATTATATGGGTAAGAAATAATTGCTCATCCTAAAGGTGGCAAATCAAGCAGATTCGGTAGTCGTTTAAAACAGTAATTTAAGTGCATGTTGTGTTTAACAAAACACCTTTGTCGCAAACTTTCAAATTTTCTTATAGATTATCTTGGTTTTAAAAAGTGTAATGCACTCTGTTGCAAAAGGGTCAAAAAGCGTACTGCATCACATACGCGCGGTACCTACGTTTTACAAAAGTATTTTTAAATTATACTTAATACATAGAACGCATTAATACAACATTTCACAACAAAAAAACTTCTCATAGTTAGCAATCCCAAAAATACCAAGCATTCTCATGTTCGATCATTTACGATGGACGTCATATCTGTCCTTTCTTAAAACTTGGTCAAACTGTAGTCACGTATTAACAGTAAAGGCCATCAGAAGAAGCCCAATATACATTTAAGATACCCAATTTGATATTTTACGGTCCACTACAGAATATGCGCCCAAAAGCGGGAATGTGTGCCTCAGCTGATGCATCCCTGAGGCGTGTCACCAAGCAATCTGGTGATTGCAACGTATTGGGGTGTCTAGTGCAGTAGGGTAATGCATCGCATCACCTCACGCCTCAAGCGCCCTTGATGCATTGCCAATCAAACATTTGGGTAAAATGTTTTTGAATTTGTTATAACCATTTCCAAGGTGTACTATTTATTTATTTATTTTTGAACGTCAGCTAACTGTCTCACAATAATTACACCACAAACTATCTCACATGTCCTAAACAGGACTTGAACTCACAACCATTTTGTTTGGAACCTTCTCACACAGCATGAGGTATCATTGAGACACAAGCCCGTACTAGTTATTTATATATAAGCGTTCATGGTTTTGACTAAATCATAAACTAATTAATTTCAGATAAACTCAACAATTTCTATAAAAAATAGAAAGTAATAAGATAAGGAGAGATATACCGTCGCGAGAAATTGTTGGTAACGCCAACGTAAGTTTTGATGGGAGGATTGGTTGAGAGGATGAGATATACTGACCAATTATTTTTATTACTAGCTTTTATGGGCGACGAAATTGGAAGTTTGGTCGCTGAAGATGATGGTTTGACGGATCGGAAAGTGGTTGACAATAACCTCGTCATTTACTTTGTATTGGATCTTGTTTTCCGTCTTGTCGGGTTTTTTTTCTTCTTTTTCTTTATTTTTTATTTTATATTTGAGTTTATTTAAATAATAATAATTGCCAAATTGTGTTTTACAGTACTATTTTAGTAATAAATCCACCTTTGATGAATATGGTTAGCAAAAGAGAGTTGGCGCAATTGGTGAGTAGTCTAGTATCTCAACGCGAGGTCTTGTGCTCTATCATTTTTTTTATTTTATTTTTTTTACTTTTTTTTTAATTGTTAGTATTGTAACAAATAAATGTTGCATAGAAATAGAATACAAACGCTGACAAGCTCAACAACCGAAATGTCATGTGTTTAAGGGCTCATTTGGTTTGTATTTGGGTTTAGAATTGGATTTGGATTTGAGAATGGTTTGAAAAATTTGTGAAATGTTTGAAAAAAATGTAAGAGAGAGAAAATATATTAGAAAAAATTACACGTTTGGTCTTTGTGGTTTGCCCAAAATAACAACTTTAGTCCCTAAGTCATTTTTATTACACCAGCAATACCTAATTTTGAAACTATGCACGCTTTTAGTCCATATTTTGAGAAATAGGGACTATCCGTATAATAAAAAAAAATTGTAAATAGCTACACGAATAGTCCTTATTTCTCAAAATAGGGACTAAAAGCGTGCATAGTTTCAAAATTAGGTATTGCTGGTGTAATAAAAGTGACTTAGGGACTAAAGTTGTTATTTTGGGCAAACCACAGGGACCAAACGTGTAATTTTTTCTATATATTATTATATATAATTATATTTAATTTAGTAAATTTATAGAAAAAATTACACGGTTGGTCCCTGTGGTTTGCCCATATTGCAAGTTTAGTCCCTAAGTCATTTTAATTACCCCACAGATACCTATTTTTGAAACGTTGCACTCTTTTAGTCCCTAATTTGGATGTCCCGTTAGTTTGACCGTTAAGTGTTTAAATCGTAAGGGCATTTGGGTCTTTTCAGCTCATATTCTTCCACACCCTTTATAATACCCGCCCCCATTTATTATCTCAACCCTACCAGATAAAAGTAAACCCCTAAATCACACACATACCTAAAATTAAAAACCCTAAAACACAAAAAAAAACTATTTTCCAATCATGGTTTGGTGTAGGTGTGGTCGAGTATGCATAATCAAAACTTCTTGGACAGTGGAAAATCCAGGGCGCCGTTTTTACAGTTGCCCCATTCCTGTAAGTTATAAAATCCGAAGTATGTGGTTTAATCAAAACCCAAAAAACTTAATTGTCTTCTTTTATGTGTACAGGGATCACGATGTGGTTGGATTGATTGGTTTGATCCTCCAATGTGTGAGCGTATTGTTCAAATTATCCCTGGATTGTTAAGGGCTAGGAACAGGCATGAAAGTGCCATTGAAGAATTGAAAAGTCAACTGAGAAAGACAAAGATGTATTTGATGTTTAGTTGGTTAGGTTTTTTTAGTATTGTGGTAATGTACATCTTGGCCTAAGTTGATATGTAAAGGTCAAGTGTTGTTGTAATGTAGGCAGTCTTTTGTGTTAATGAATGAAAAAGATTAGATTTGGGTAATTTTGTGAGTTTTTTATTTGTATTTGGTTAGTTTGACTACTAAAATGTCAACTGTAACTTCTTTTACAATACTAGTTTGACTACTAATAGTCAAACTTAACCATTACGAAACATAAATTGGATGCATATTGCAATTGTGATAAAAGGGAAATAGCTAAAGTGAATTGTGCTTTTTATAGAAAACTAGTTTGACTACTAATAGTCAAACTTAACCATACACATTACAGAATTCACAGGACACAAAACAGAATCCATACTACTAAAAGTCTACCTTAACCAATACTGCAAACAGACACAAAACATACATAAAACATACATCAAACAGACACAAAACAGATCACCCTGCAACTTTCTTTTTCTTCTGTGATCCTCCATTACCACCAGTTGTAGCTTTTTTCTTTCTTGTCTCACTTGCATCAGCAACTTTCTTTTTCTTTGGGGCACTTGCATCACCAGCTGAGGACCTTTTTCTAGCTTGTGAACCTGAACCAGCAGCCTGTGTTGATGGAGGAGTACTAGCAGCTGGAGGATTACCACTAGCTTGTGCAGATGGACCAGCAGCCTGTGTTAATGAACCACTAGCAGCTTGTGAACCTGAACCAACTGTTTCCTTCATTCCTTGACCTTTACAAGATCTGCTGTTGTGCCCAAGGTTTCCACACTTGTTGCATGTTACAGTTTTATATGCCCTTGACAGTTTTCCATTTCTAACCATTGCCTTCTCTTCTTTTGTTTTCCTTCTGTTTTTTCTTGGCCTGCCCACTTGTACATGATGGTTAGGTGGAATGAGTTTTGAAGGAATTTGGGATTTCTTCCACATTATCTTTCCATTTATACAACCAATCTTATGATTGTAGGCCTTTTTCCAAGTAGCTAACTAGTAACACTTATGCACCCACTGTTCTGGTATACCCACATCAATCCCATTAAGTGACATATTGTAGTTGGTTGCTACAACATGTACACAAGGAATCCCTGTTAATTCCCATCTCCTACAACTACAATCCCTATTTGCCACATTCACCATACACTGATCACCATATGGTCCCTTGACCTCATATTCTTCTCCCCCATTCCAAGCTACAGAGTAATCATTTGCTTGGTCCATATTAGCTTTCAATATTTTAGTGGCAGTAGGAGTGAGTGGGCCCTCAGTTTTGTCTATCACACCTAGAACATTCACAATCCTTCTCCTCAAATACTGTCTAATGTATTCTAATGCACTGATTATAGGTGCATCCCTAGCATCTAATATTTTCCCATTGAAGACCTCACATAAATTATTCAACAAGATATCAGATTTAGCTCTACCTGTTATCAGGATAATTAAGTTGCTTAAGTAAACTGCCTTAATTATTTAAATACAATTATGAGTAACTTAAGTAAAATGCAACAAGTATTACCTGAGAAATGGGACCTGGACCAAGAATGAGCAGGAATAGCTGATAACCAGTCAAATGCTTCACTGTTAAACTTTTTCAACTCCTCCATTGCATGAGCAAAATGAAATACTGTTGTTGCAGTGGCACACCTCCAAAGATGATCTTTATAGGCTTGTCCATTCCACTTGTGCTTCATATTTTCATGTATATGCCTAAGACAAAACCTGTTCTCAGCACAAGGAAATACCTTAGCCAATGCATGTATGATTCCTTGTTGTAAATAAACAAATGTTAGAATATTAAATGATAATATTAAATGAGCATTTATATTCCCTACATAGGGACCATAGTTGAAATTATAAGTCAAATGTTTACCTTTTGTCTATCACTTATAAAAGTGTAATTAGATTCCCTGCTCAGATCTAGATCATCACCAAGACACTCCAAAAACCAAGTCCAAGAACTGGTTGTTCCTTTCTCCACAATTGCATATGCTACTGGATATATGCCATTGTTGGCATCTAATCCCACAGCAGTCAGAACTTGTCCAGGATATGGTCCCTTCATGAATGCACCATCAAGGCCTAATAGATCCCTTCCACATTCTTTGAAACCTTTCTTTAATGGACCTAAACATATGTAGATCCTCTTGAAAACTCTTGTTTCTAGTTCAAGATCTGTGTCTCTTTCAACTTCAATCCTTACAGTTGTATCAGGATTTGCCCTTCTCAACTCTAAACAGTAATCCCTCAACATGGAATATTGTAAACTGTAATTACCCTTTACTTGATTAAGTGCAGCTGATTTAGCCCTAAAAGCTTTCATTCTGGACACACCAACCTCATATTGCTTCTGCAACTGGTCTTGAAGTGCTCTAATGGGAACATCTGGATTTTTATCTATTTGGTCAATGATACCCTTAGACATGAATTTGGAAGTGCAAGCCTTTATATCTCTGGATTGTAGGCACTTGTGGTTGGGCTCATATGTTCTAACTTCCCAAGTCTCTGAATTCCTAATCTTTGATACTAGTAAGACCCATGGACATTCATCTTCTGCTAATGGTTTGGGCCTACCTCTACCTCCTAAACTTATACCTTTCTTACCTTTTCCCTTACTGGACTCAACTGGATCACTAGGCCCAACTCCTTTTTTACCTTTTCCCTTTGATGGTTTCTTTTTTGCCGCATCAGTTGCAGGCTTACTAGGCCCATCACCTTGAGTTGTAAACACTGGAATTCTTCCCATACACTTTGCCCTCACTCTCTCTTTATCATTCCTTACAAGCTGCAACTTTCTCCTTGTTTCAATTGAGTGCAGTCTCACTCTTTCTTTCACTTCAGCAGCACTAGAAAACTTTTGACCAAAATAGAAGTAATGCTTATGCATAATGTTTTCTACTTTCTTATTTGCCTTTTCTATTTCTTTAAGCTTCTTCCTCCTAATCTTTTCAATCTCAGTTTCTTCCTCATCTGAACCACTATCAAGGTTTTCATTATCTAACTCCTCAACATCTTCTTCTATTGGTGCATCATCATTTTCTTCTCCTCTCACTGTGTGTCCCACGCACTCAACATCTTCATCTATATTAAAGTGGTAATCATGCAATCAACATTAATTTCCTCTACATTGTTGTCTTCATCAACAAAATAGTCAAAATCATCCTCATCTGAACTAGTGTCACTCTCATCTAAGTCATCCACATCATTAGTTTCCATAGTCTCAACCAAGTTTTCTAAAGGTTCATAATTCCCTTCCACATTCTCCCTTTCATTCACAGCAATACTTGGTCCTTCATTCTCCATTTCATTCACAACAATACTAGGTCTTGCATTCTCCATTTCAAAGGGATCAAATTCATAGTTCATGTTCAACAGTTCTTCAACAATAGATTCCACAGTCTCAGGCATGGTTGGAGTGGGAGTGGGAATGGTTGGAGTGGGAATGGGACTGCTTGGAGTGGGAATGCTTGGACTGGTTGGAGTGGGAATGCTTGGACTGGGATGGGGGATCTCAGATGTAGATGATTTATGATATTCTAACAACAACCTTTTTTGGGATGGGGGCCTTTTGTTGGATTGGGAGGGAGTGGGAATGGGGGTGTCAGAGGGTAACTCTTCAATCACCACATTGCTTATAACTGGGGGGTCAAATAAATGAGTAGTTTTGATGTCAAATGTTCACAATATACATTAATCATCTTATCATCCTTAATATACTTAGCCAAACCATGTACATCAATATCATTTCCTAGAGCTCTTAGTCCAATTTCTAAATCAGTCCCAGGAATCAAATAATGATAGTAAATAGGTTCTTCATCATTAACATAACCTAATTCCTCCATTACATCATTTAGCTCATGTACTGAAAACTGATCCATATCAAAGCCATCCACATACGAAATTAACCCATTAACATACCTCCTTTCATCATAGTCTTTAAACTTTCTAGCATGGTGTATTTTCATAGAAAACATTGTAGGGTGTCCATCTGGAAAACACAATAACAAAAATACAGTATGCTTTCAGTTAATTAAGACAAGAATATGCAAAACAATTACAAAATTGGAAAATGTGGTTGTTTTTTTACCGTATGCTTTCAGGGGTGCCTTTCCCTCATGCTTCTCTCGTATTCTCCAACTTTTACCAACCATTGATTTAAAAGACAAGAACAATTTTTGGATTTTGATTTCTAGGGTTTATGTATGATCGTATTTTGTGAATTGGGATTTGGGTTGATTTGGGGGTATCAGTGATAATGGAGGGAAATGAATAAGTCAACGTGTGTTGGGTGGAATTTATATTAAAGATAACCTGAAAAGACCCAAATGCCCTCACAATTAAAAAACTTAACGATGAAACTAACGGGACATCCAAATTAGGGACTAAAAGAGTGCAACGTTTCAAAAATAGGTATCTGTGGGGTAATTAAAATGACTTAGGGACTAAACTTGCAATATGGGCAAACCACAGGGACCAACCGTGTAATTTTTTCAAATTTATATTATATCTAAAATATAGTATACATAAATTTAAAAAGAAAAATGAGAAAAGTGCAAAAGTTGTGGTTGAGAACATTTGAAAAGATGCTTTGTCAGAGGTTTCCGTCAAAAGCCACCATCTAGCAGTGGTATGAGTTTTAATAGTTGAATCATGTATCTTATTCCGAAATATCTAACCAAACTATTGTTTTGATGTTTCAATTCATTTCAACAGTGTCATACATGCATAACAAACACTTCCTAAGTCATGTTTCTCTTTTATAAACCTATTTTTGTTGTATTTTTTTTTTCTTTTCTTACAAAACATTTCTTAAGGTTATAAATATTTTACAAAATATCTGTTAATTTATAAAGGTGATAATATAGCTTTTTATTTTTATGTAAATGTTATTTTTACGAGTTTATTTGCAAATTTTAACTTTAAAATTGATATCCAAAAGTTATGGAATATATATATTTTTTTACATTCTCTATTAAAAATTATACTTAAAGATCCGATGTAATATCGGTTTATACACTTCTTTGAAGTTAAGATTTTAGTAAAAAGGTTGTTTAAGATGAAAACCCCTTATTTTCGTTTATGTCATTTGCCAAATTTCATTGGATTCATGTCAGATAAGTTGGACCATTTATAAATTTATGTCAGTAAACTTTAGCAATATATATCTCTCTAGTGACGAACGATGTTAACGTGTTTCCGTTATTTGTTTCACATGGTTATCACGTGAGGGGTGTTTTCATCTTATTCTTAGTCCCAATTAGAGTTTTAGCTTTATTCGGTTTTCGGGTTAAGTCTGATAACCCGCATAAGGAATTGTCAGTTTTTTTCCTCTTGGTTTTAATAGGACTCCTTACGTTTTTGTCTTTTTACTAAGTTAATCTCGAGACTGTTTCGCTCCTTCTCTGGCAACCTTCAAATATATACACTTGCGGGGTTTGAACCCATGAAATTTTGTGAAAAAAAAAATACTTTACCATAAAGCCATTTGGTTGTTAGTGATTTTTTTCAGTAAACCTTGTTCTGAAAATATTAAAATAAGAAAGAGAAAAAAAAAAGTTTAGGGTGTGTCTGTATGTAACTTTAGGGTTTGATTTTAGAAGCTAAATACATAAATAAATAAATTACCTTTTTTGGTTAGAAATTAAGAATCAACACCCAAAATTTATAGTTTTAAAACAATTTGTTTGTTTACTGTTGTTCTCTCATACTTAGTTAAAATTAACCACAAGGTTAATCTATCCAAGTTCCATGCTTAGTAATGTTGTTTGAGAAACAATTTAACAAGTTAAAAACGTAAAGTAAAATAGACACAATTTTTTTAACGTTTATATTCTGATTAAAAGTTAATCAAAGAATGTATGGTATACTCTTCACTAAACTTAAGCTAAGCTTAAGTGCAACTATGCTAACCAACTGAGCTAACCTTAGGGACTTAGTTGTATTTGGAGGAGTAAAAGGGCTTGTGAATGTTTAAGCATTTAGTGCACAAGCTTAACCCTTTCACTCCACCTTATGACTGCTATTTATAAAAGTATGAAATACAACCGTTATCCTAAAAGACAAGACTGGCATAAGCCTCAGATGACAAAATACCTTACGTATTTTGTCTCTGTTACAACAAGTTATTTCTAGTAAGGGACATGTTCACTTTCCTAATGTCAGTGTTGACATACTCTTGGTCTTTTATCCACTCAGGGTAAGTTGACATTTGCAGATAAGGATGTGAAAAACTAGAAGGGGGGTTGAATAGTTTTGCCGATTTTAAATTAGTTTAAAAATTTTTAGATTCGATGTTATGTGAAATCATATGAATGAGGAGATAGTATAGATCTATGAGTAATGAAAGTAAAGTAAGTAAAGTAAGTAAAGTAAATGATAGAAATGACACAACCGATTTATAGTGGTTCGGCTACAAGGACACCTTCCTTGCCCTACTCCACTCCCCGAGTCACCTACTCGAGAGTTCAAGCACTATGTCAACAAACTCCTTCAACTTGGCGGAGAAGCCTTCACAACGTTGCTTACACCTTTTTCCGGTACAAAGCTAAATACCGAGTCCGTAAAACGGAGGACCAAACCAACACTACTATAACACAACAAATATGTGAAATATGAAATACAAGATCTTCGCTACAGAAATCTTGTAAAGGAACAAATCAATCAAGGACCCCTTGCTTGGATGACTTGTAGAATGCTCGTGATCTCGCCTTAGAGAAGGACCTATATGAGAATCACAATAGAAGAAAGAAGAACAACTCTCTAGATCAAGTGATCTTTTGTTAGAAGAGTGTAAGAATATATGAGAGAGTTAGTAAGAAGAGAGGTGAGTAAAAATGAAAAAATGGCTCTCTATTTATAGGCAAATTCTTGCTACTATTGCACGGATCCCACGGATACCTTGCTTGAGGGATCCGTCTAGTATAACTCTAGGGATCCGTGAGACGCTCCTCTTTGCCCATGGGTTTTTGGGTTATGGGTCATGGGTTATGGTTTGAACCATGGGTATCTAAGTAGATACAATATATCTAATAGATGCAATGCATCTAGTCAAATGGGTATGGGTTAACTCCATGGGTTATGGATATGCTCCATGGGTATTGGTCATGGGTTGTGGTTTTTACCCATCTTAATAAACTATTACAACAAATGAATTATTACAACAATTTGTATTAAATGACTATATGTAAATGCTTTACAAAAATAACATGTATCCTTATAGTTTTACTTATGATAACATTATATTTGTTATCAACAAAACACAAAGAGATCGCTAAATATTAATAAACGTTTTTACGGTTTATTTGTATTAACAAAAAACACACACTTATCCTTTAAATGTATCCCGCTTTATCCCGCCTTTACTTCAGTCTTCAAGTCTTCAGGCTTTAAGTCTTCAGTCTACATAGTTGGTGAGGAATCTGGGGATTCAGTGAGCGATTGTCATTACTCACTGAATCCATCATCTTCTTCTTTGGCTCAGGTATCATTCACTGAGTCCCACCTCACTGAATGGAAAGCCCTTCTTCTTAGGCTTGTCCTGAGCTTCTTAAAGATCACTCACTGAACAATTGTTCATTCAGTGACTTGTTTATGTTTAAGGTTATTAAACACTTAGGTTATTTTATATTCAAATCCTTGTTTCATGAAGTTTGGGGATTCACGGACCCAACAGTCTCCCCCTATTTGGATATAAACATAGCCTAAGTGTTTCTAAGTTCAATGTGAGTAAGCAAAGATCTTCTTCTCACATTGACTATTCTACAAAGCAACTAAAGGACACTGAATAACATAAAAACATCATTCATTAAAAATATATTACAAGGTTCTAAGTTACAATGCGAAAAAGTAAAGGATAGTTGTGTTGCAGCAGATGTTCGTTTCAGTCCAACTGGTATCTGAGGGCTTCAAGTCTGGGTTTCTTTGATTTCAGCTTCTCCTGGTCAGGGTGTTCACTGATCTTGGTCCTTAAGTCATTTTTGAACCTTTTGTTCTCTGGGCTTTGGATTTGAGTGGTCATTACCAGGAAGCCAACCATTGTTTCAATCCCTGCCTTGTCTATATCACTCCACCTTTGGAAAGTAGGCTCCCCAAATTCATCAGTGAAGAATAGACCTCTCTCAGGTCGTTCAATGGCCAGATGATTCACGAATCTAACTCCTCCAGGGAGGGATATGTTACAGTCTAGGCCATGGATTTTGATCTCTGGTTCACGTTCCAGGATCTTCCTCTTTCTCCTAGAGGACTGAGAGGGGGCAGGTTGGTTTGCTAGGGCTGGAAGAAGAGACTGAATGCCAAGATCTTCAGGCATTTTTTTAAGTTTCTCAAATCTCTTTCTCAGTGCATCCATGAGATTTTTGTCAATAGCATGCTTCTTCTTCTCTATGACGGGACCCAGTTCATCCAGTTCAGTTGTTCCAAAGTCAGAAAACTTGAAGGGATCATGAACCTCAAATGTTCGTTTATCAGGACCTCTATAGAAACTGAGGACTGCAGGTTTTGTGTTGGCATGAATTCTGATGTCAGTAATAGGTTCAAGCCTCTTTCTATTTGTCATTACCCAGTTGTAATGGTTGATTCTCTTATGTCTTATCTCAGCCAACCTTTTCTCTCTTTCATCATTTTTTTTTCTCCACGGCAAGCAGTTTAGCATCCCGAGCTTTTTTGAACTTTTGACCTGCTTGACCACCTGCTAGTGTCTTAGGATCAATGCCTATCTTTTCAGCTTCTTCATGAAAAACTTTGACCTAGCCACCTAGGCAACCTTACTCATCTTCTCTTCCTCAGCCACTTTCTTAGCATGTTCCTCTTTCTCAAGATAGGCCTTCATATGTTCCGCAGTCAGATAGTAAACTTTACCTTTAATTTCATATGGGATCCTGATAGGTTCATCATGATCCAGTCTGACAGTCTTGGAAGTAGGTACTAGAGGTTGTTTCTCAGGCTCAGACGTTGTCAGAATGCCTTTACCTTTGTCAAGAGGAGGGACTGATGATGATGATGGTGTTGTTGTTGGTTGGACCTGTGAGACTCGTAGTGCTAGAGTTGGCTCCCCCTCAGTGTGAGAAGGAGTTGGTTCTTCAGTGACATTCTCCCCCTCAACTGTTGCTTGAAACTCAGTGAGAGCAAGAGTTGGTCGGGCACTGAGGTAGAGGGAGCAAATTGACCCTTGAAAGCTTGATAGATTTCAGATACCATAAACTTGATATATGAAGTGTCCTTCTGAAGACTAGTGAATTTCTCCTCAAGATTGGTCTGAGAGGTCTCCAGTGTTCTCATTCTAGGCACAAGATCCCAGGCCATGGAAGATGAAGATTTAGCCAGTCAGCCACATTTTTGTCCAACGAACTAAGAGAGGACTGGATTGCCCCCAGTGATGAATTTAGACCCTGAACATTGGAGTTGTTGAGCATCGTGATGAGTTTAGTGAGGCTTGATGAGTTCTTCACATTAGTTTCAGTAGCCTCAAGCACCTTATTGTTCAGGACAGGGTCTTCCTTAACTGCTTCTTTGATTTGGTCAAGTTTGGTGTGAGCATCCTAAAAAGCTTTTAGGAAAATTTTCAGATGCTCATCCAGGTTGTGGAGATAATGGTACATATGTTCCCTGTGTTCACCATTATCTTCAAAGTTCTCAACCAAAATAGCTTTGAGATCAGTATATGTTAGGAATTAGAAATTCCAGGTATTAAAGAGTCGGTCACCTCAAGTATTTGTAATAGTTAGAAAGCTCGTAGTCGTAGTTCTTTTAAAGTTAAGTAGTATTTAGTTAAGTAACACCGTGGAGGACGGACGGGTCTTTACCCACTGTATGCCTGATCCACAGCCCGATGTGTGGCGAT
Organism: Chrysanthemum seticuspe; assembly: GCA_019973895.1. Taxonomy (NCBI): domain Eukaryota; kingdom Viridiplantae; phylum Streptophyta; class Magnoliopsida; order Asterales; family Asteraceae; genus Chrysanthemum; species Chrysanthemum seticuspe. Next base: position 36,361,659 of record BPTQ01000007.1, read on the forward strand.
TTATGTAAGACTATAAATACTCTCTACCTTCCAAGGTAGAGAGTTGGAGCTCATAATAATATCTTTCACTTTCTCTCACTAAGTTCCCTAAACCTCTAACTCTCTCTCTCTAGAATTCCACTTATACGCCACCTTGTTGTTATGGTTTGATGTGTATGTGAAAACTAATATCTTACAATTGGTATCAAGAGCCATGGTTAGATCATATCTTGCACATCTTTGGATTTCTAGTGGTTTTTAGGTGGTTTTTGAGTTTGAAAAAGTTTAGTGGTTTTTGCATCATTTGGTTGATTTCTTGTGTTAAAGCTTGGATTTTGTTAGTACTTTTATGTTTAGAATCATCATAAGTGTTTAGGTTTTCATTTGGTAAGCTTGAATCATCTTGGTTGGGTTGTTTTTGGATTGAAAAGTGATGTTTATGTGGTTTTTTCTAGCTAGCGACTTAACTCACGGATTACTTTCTTCGTAGCGACTTGCTTTACAAATTTGTAGCGAGTTACAGTTTAAGTCCTAGCGACTTAGATCTAGCGAGTTACAGTACAAGTAGTGGACTCTCCACTACGGGTAGCGACTTGGTAGTAGCGATTTGGTCCGTAGCGAGTTGCTCTTTAGCGACTTGTATCTTTAGCGACTTGAGTAGCGAATTGCTGCCAAAATTTTGCTAGCGACTTGAGGCCTAGCGACTTACTACTTAGCGACTTGCATTTGGCTAGCGACTTGGGACTGTAGCGAATTAAGTGTTAGCGACTTAGTGCATTATCTTCTAGCGACTTGAGTGATTGTTTACGGTTTTCTCTTGATTTAGTAAAATCCCGTGAAAGAATATATTTCCCGGTTTAATCATAGAGTTATAAAATCCCGTATAATCTGTTAACATGTCTACCAACGTTCCTACTATCATCTCCACTGTTGCCGAGGATGTTCAAGCAGCTGGCTCAGATACTCGTCCACCCATGCTTGACAGAACTGACTACGATTCTTGGGCTCAACGAATCAGATTGTATTGCCTTGGAAAGGAAAATGGTGTCAACATCCTCAAATCCATTGATGAAGGACCATATCGAGTTAAGACGACTAGAGACATACTTGATACTAATGAAGATGGTACTCCTGTTTACGGAATGGACAGACCTAAGATGTATGATGAGCTTGATGATAAGGATAAAAAGAGATTCGATGCTGATATCAGGGCTTCAAATATTGTTCTTCAAGGTCTTCCTAAAGACATCTACAAGCTGATCAATCATAACACTGATGCAAAGGCAGTTTGGGATAATGTTAAGATGCTTCTCTCAGGTTCATAATTAACTATGGAAGACAGAGAATCCCAACACTATGACGAATTTGAGCACTTCAAGATGAAACCAGATGAGAATGTCTATGAGTACTATGTGAGATTTCATAAGTTAATGAATGACATGAGGAACATCAGAATGACTATGCCTAACATTCAGCTGAACTCAAAATTTGTGAACAACATGAATCCCGAATGGCACAAGTTTGTCACCGCTGTGAAGCTCACTAAAGGATTGAAGAATACAAATTATGAGCAACTCTATGCCTTCCTCCTTCAGAATGAGAGACATGCTATGTTTGAAAAATTGATTCTCAATCAGTTCAAAACCAACCAGGGAGAGACAAGCTCGTCTAATGACTCAACAACTTTCTACTCAAACATCGGAATCACAACCAAAGCATCACAAGTCATACCCTTGGGTAATGGTAATCACAAACTCATTCCTGATCCTATGTTCAAACAAGCTGATGCTGATGCACACGTGGGTAACTTCATTAATCAACTAGCTCTTCTCATTAGTCAAAACATGAATTCTCTCCCACAAACCAACAACAACCTCAGAACAGCATCTAACCCACACAATCAAGCCACTGTTAAAGATGGAAGGATCGTGGTGCAACCAGTTCAGGAAAGACAGTATGATCAGGGAAGAGGTGGAGCTGGGAGAGGTTATGTTGGCAACCAGAATCAAGGAAGGAATGGTAACCAAGGTCAAGCTAAGCCAATCAAATGTTATAACTGTGGTGGTGAGGGACACATTGAAAGGAACTGCACATCTCCAAAGCGTCCACAGAATGCTGATTACTTCAGAGATAAGATGTTGCTGGCACAAGCTCAGGACAATGGTGCTGCTTTGGATGAAGAGGAATTGCTGTTTCTTGCTGAGGGCAATGCCAAGACCTATGATGCAGATGTGGATGAGCAGCCTATTCAGGAGATAGGTCACAATCATCAGAATGCCTTTCAAGTCGCTGACTGTGGTGCATACGACTCTGATGTGGATGATGGACCTACGGCACACACAATTTTTATGGCTAGCATTTCTCCAATGGTTTCTCCCAAGGTCTCTTCTTCACCACTAGCTGGCCCATCCCATGACAAGCTCATCTCAGAGGTATTAAAACTATACGATGATGCTGATGTGCAACAGATGCATGACCAAGTACAATCAACTGAAACTATTGAATCAAATATTGAAAATATGGGTAATATCGATATTGTCCCATATGATCAATATGTGAAACAAAGTGAAAGTGAAGTTGTACCAAGTGATGCATCTTCTGCAGTCAACAATGAATATGTTTTTGATGAATACACTGCATGTGCCCCTGATGATTCTGTAATTTCTGAACTAAATGCCTATAAAGAACGTGTTGCTATTTATGAACAACGTGCTAAATTTGAGTTGACCACTCGTGAGCAGGAAATGGATGACCAAGTGCGTACAGTAATTAGAAAAAGTAAGTTTAGAGAAGAAGTATTGAAACAAGAATTAAATTCCTTGCAAGAAAAACTTTCTAAAACAGCTAAGCAAAAACAAGAACTTCAAGAAAATGTGAAAATGCTTAAGCAAGAATTTAATGCAAAGGAATCAAAACTCTTGAGAGATTTTTCTAATCTGAAAACTTTGAAAAACAAACTTGAAAACAAGTTGTACATACAAGGAAACACCATTCAGACTGCTCACATGGTCACTAAACATCGAGTCTTAAGCGATAAGCATAGCATTCCCCTTGTTGAGGAACCAAATCCAGAGGTAATTAAAAAGGCTAGAAATGCTCATAAGGTGCTTTATGATGGTAATGAAATCCTTAAGCCTAGGCATAAACCTAGTTGCGTTGAGTGCACTGAGGAAGATAAGAAATCAAATGAAATCACTAGGGAAAAAATGAATAAGAAACAAAATGATCCCAAATGCAAAGAAAAAAAAATAATTATCACTCCTCATGACTACAAGAAGGAAAACTGGATTTCCTTGAACAAGTTTAAGCCTCAGACATTGTTGACTCCCGAACAAGTCTTCTGGAAAAAGGATTTAGATAAGCAGAAAGCGGAAAGTATTGTTGAAACAAACCCTCCCCTTTGGAAAATGCCTAGAGCGAGTGTGTATCCTCCTAATACACCAATGCATCTTGTACCTAGAACAATTGCCACCAAAAGCAAGACACTAATTAGCCAATACGTTATATTTCAACTATTTGTTGATTTTGAGAAAACTTGCAAGAGAAGGATCACACCCACTGGTATAAATGAAGGAGAAAGGGGTTTTGAACAAATGAAAGAATGTTATTTAACTGAGGTCATGCCTTTCTTTCAACTTCTGAAAGATCACTTTGAGATTCTTAAAAAGGGGGTAGAAACTGATATCAAGGGAATGGAAAAGGAATTTGATGCAATGGTAGTTGAAGTTAGTGATTATGAGCGTGCACTAAAATATAATGAGATTGAGAGGAAGAACTTGCATACCTTAAATGAGACTCTTATTACTGAATGTATTGCTCAAGATATCTTTTTCACTGCTTCAAATTGCTCTATTAATGTTTCCCAATTTCATGAACTATCTCTTGCCCTGAAAGTCTCTCATGATCGTGTCATTGAGCTTGAAAAAACTAATTCTAAACTAAACGAGAAAATTGAGCTGGATGATCACGACAATTTGGTTAAACATTTTTCTAAACTAGAAGTTGAGCATTTTAATTTACAACTGAAATATCAACATCTTAAAGAAAATGTCAAAACTTTAAATATCAAGACATCATCAGATGCTCCAGAGTTTGATGCAGTTTTTCAAATTAACAAACGTGATGAACAGATTCAAGCTCAGTGCAACACAATCAGAAAGTTGAAAGCCCAAATTTCTCAATTAAAGGGTTAAACGAACAATATGACAGGCTCCCAAATGCCTCTTCCCTTAGATTCTCAGAATTCTCAAACGTTTCATCTTCAAAACCTAGTAAATGCTTTACAAAAGGAAAACGAAAGTTTTTTGGAAGAAAACGAAAAGGTTAAACGTCATTTCAATGAGTTATTTGATTCAATTAAGGTCAATCGTAACAAAAACAACGAACAAATAGCTTCATTGCAAAAGGAAATTGAGAATCTGAAGAGTCAGGTAAAAGGGAAAATGCCAATGACCAATGGGGAGAGTGGTGGATCAAAGGTTCAATCTTGTAATAAATATGCTTTGTCTGTGACTTATGTCCCTCCTCATCTAAGGAACAACAAACTTGCTATTCAAACATACTTCTCATCCCTTAAGGATTGCCTAGAATGTCTGCGTGAGATTGTTGAAGAGGATAAGTTAGAGAAACCTCATGATAATGCAATTGGACATGCATGCTTATATGCCAAACGATCTCAAGAAATCTTAGAATGCTTGATCACAATATGCCCAAAGTCATTAGGTGAGAGAGTTAATCCTTTGATTCCATGCTCGATGCCTAATGCCATGTATGATATGCACTCGATTCCCAATGTTTTGAATGTGAACCGTAGTGTGCCCTTAAGTAGTTCAGATTCTAGATCTGTCAATGCTAAGAAAGAGAACTCAAGTGTGCCCTCTAGGAGTACAAATCTCAGTACCTCTAGTTTTAAGAAAGTGAACCTTAGTGTGCCTGCATGTAATTCAGATCCCAGCACATCTAAACAGGTAATGCAAAGAGTAGTAAAACCAACTAATGTTCCCATTCCCTCTACAGGAGTAATTAGTGACATTAAAGGGAGCAGGTCAAAGTCTCAAGACAATACAAGGAATGATAGGACCTCGCAAGCTAAGAATGTGCACTGGAAAAGAGTAGAAGAACAATCTAGGAACTTTAAGTTTGAATCGAATAAAACGAATCGTGTTGATTCTAGTATTAGCCATAGGCGTACTGTAATTAATTCGAATTCTGATACTATTTGCAAACCTTGTATTGATGTCTGCTTGAATTCTGTCTCTAATCATGAATGTGATGTTAATGTTTTGCCTAATAATGTTAATTGTCCAGTTAATATTGTTAATGCTAAATCTCATGCTAAGAAGGCTAAAAGGCAAAAACGAATGAAAGTTAGAAAACAGTGGAAACCCACAGGAAGAACATTCAGTAAATTAGGCTTTTATTGGATACCTGTTGGTCATAAGACTAATCAGATAATGCCCACTAGAAAATGGATGCCTACTGGTAGAACTATTCCTTTAAGAAGTGATCACACTGTGAACAGGGCTAATACAGACACTAGTACTGCATCTATTCACAATGATTCCATTGCCTCACTTTCTGATATGAATGCTTCTATTTCTGATGTGGGTGTTCCAAACATTGTTACTAACCAAATGGAACCCATTCTTGCATGGGGATCCCAAATATCCAGTTATCCATTCTTGTCTGTGTTCAACTGCAGATCGTTCAAATCGTTCTGTGGTACCTGGACTCAGGCTGTTCCAAGCATATGACTGGAGACCGGTCGCGGCTCATGAACTTCGTGAGCAAATTGATCGGGACTGTTAGATTTGGTAATGATCATTTCGGTGCTATTATGGGTTATGGAGATTATGTTGTTGGTGATAGTGTCATCTCTAGAGTTTACTATGTGGAAGGTTTGGGTCATAATCTGTTCTCTGTTGGTCAATTCTGTGATTCTGATCTAGAAGTAGCCTTCAGAAAACATACCTGCTTTGTTAGAGATCTTAATGGTAAGGATCTGTTAAAAGGAACTCGTGGCTCAAATCTTTACACCATCTCTATCGATGACATGATGAGGGCTTCTCCAATCTGCTTGTTATCTAAGGCTTCAAAAACAAAGTCATGGTTATGGCATCGTCGTCTCAATCACTTGAACTTCGGCACCATCAACGATCTTTCCAGAAAGGACTTAGTTGTAGGTTTACCTAGACTAAAGTATGAAAAGGATCATCTTTGTTCAGCATGCCAATTGGGTAAAAGCAAAAAGTTTGCCCACAAACCCAAACCTACTAACTCTGTCATAGAAGTTCTTCATATGATTCATATGGATTTATGTGGACCAATGAGGGTGCAGAATATCTTTGGGAAGAAATATGTGTTAGTTGTGGTTGATGATTACTCTAGATTCACCTGGGTCAAGTTCTTAAGGACAAAGGATGAAACTCCTGATATCATCATCAAACTCATCAAACAGCTGCAGGTTCGACTTAACAAAACTGTCAGAATTATCAGAACAGACAATGGAACTGAGTTTGTCAACAAACAACTTAGTGAATTCTATGAAAGCGTTGGAATCAGCCATCAAAGAAGTGTTCCACGAACCCCTCAACAGAACGGTGTAGTTGAAAGACGAAATCGTACTCTTGTTGAAGCCGCTAGAACAATGCTTATCTACTCAAAGGTTCCAATGTTTCTCTGGGCTGAAGCAATTGCCACTGCATGCTACACACAAAATCGTTCCCTGATTCACACTGTTCATGGAAAAACTCCATATGAACTTGTCCACAACAGAAAACCTAATCTATCTTTCCTTCGTGTGTTTGGTGCATTGTGCTATCCAACTAATGAGGGTCAAGACTTAGGCAAACTTAGGGCTAAAGCTGACATTGGAGTATTTGTAGGATATGCACCAAACAAAAAGGGATACCGAATCTACAACAAAAGAACCCGAAATATCATGGAAACAATTCACGTTACGTTTGATGAGCTGACCGGTCAAATGGCTCCTGGACACTCCAGCTGAGGACCCGCACTTCAAAACAGTCCCATTGGTTCATCCCTTGTTCCAAACTCTTCTCAAGAAACTCCATATGTACCTCCATCTGAAGATGATGTAAAGAAATTGTTTGATCCTATGTTTGATGAACTGTATGATTCAATTACTAATGAGGTGTTGATCCCTACTACAGAGGATGTTCATATTCCTGTGAATGAAGTCAATCCCTCAGTCTCAATATCTTTAAGTCAAGAAGCACCTGCTGCTGATCCTTCAGTCTCATCAACAAATCATCATTCTTCAAATGTACATCATGGAAATGTTTCTGGAATCAATGATGAAGTTAATCCCTTTGCTACTCCTGAAGATGCTCCATTTGAAAACATATTTGCTACTCCTGAATCATCATCAGAACCATCTTCTTCAGGAGACATCGACTCAGCTACCTCAGTTCCTCAACAACTGCCACATGAACACCTCAGAAAATGGACTCACGATCATCCATTAGACAACATCATTGGAAATCCCTCTCGTCCTGTATCAACCCGGAAACAACTTGCAACCGATGCCTTATGGTGTTTCTTCAACTCCGTACTATCTAAGATCGAACCAAAAGATGTTAAAACCGCCATGAATGAAGATAGCTGGTTCAATGCCATGCAAGATGAAATTCATGAGTTTGATCGACTTGATGTATGGGAGTTAGTACCTGCTCCAGACTGTGCTATGATTATTGCTCTTAAATGGATCTTCAAAGTGAAACTTGATGAGCATGGTGATGTGTTGAAGAACAAGGCACGATTAGTTGCTAAAGGATATCGTCAAGAGGAGGGTATAGACTTTGAAGAATCTTTTGCTCCAGTTGCTCGAATCGAGGCAATCAGAATCTTTCTGGCTAATGCTGCTAGTAAGAACATGGTAGTCTATCAGATGGATGTGAATACGGCATTTCTGAACGGAGATCTTAAAGAAGTCGTCTACGTCAGCCAACCTGAAGGATTTGTGAATCAAGAGCATCCTACTCACGTTTATCGTTTGAAGAAGGCTCTTTACGGTTTAAAGCAAGCTCCAAAGGCATGGTATGATACACTGTCAAAGTTTCTTCTATCAACCGGATTCATCAAAGGAGCAGTTGATCCTACATTGTTCACCAGGAAGTCAGGCAAACATTTAATTTATGTTCAAATTTATGTTGATGATATTATTTTTGCCTCGACTGACCCAATGGAATGTGATCGTTTTTCAAATGAAATGAGTTCAAAGTTTCAAATGTCAATGATGGGACAAATGTCATTTTTCTTGGGATTACAAATTTCACAAAGTCCCGGAGGCATTTTCATAAATCAATCTAAATATGCAACAGAGATTTTAAAGAAATTTGGATTTGATTCAAGTGACCCTGTTGACACCCCCATGATTGACCGAACCAAACTAGATGAGGACCTCTCAGGGATCATGATTGACCAAACAAAATATCGTAGTATGATTGGATCCCTGATGTACCTCACAGCTAGTAGACCAGACATTTTGTTCGTTGTTTGCATGTGTGCTAGATACCAGGCTAAGCCTACTAAAAATCACCTTGAAGCGGTTAAACGGGTCTTTCGGTATCTCCAAGGAACCATCAATATGGGACTTTGGTACCCAAAAGACACCGGTATGTCACTAACAGCATATGCAGATGCAGATCATGCAGGGTGTCAAGATACTCGTCGAAGTACGTCAGGAGGTGCTCAGTTTTTGGGTGATAAGCTTGTGAGCTGGTCTTCAAAGAAGCAAATGAGTACTTCTATTTCCTCTACAGAGGCTGAATACATAGCCATGTCATCTTGTTGTGCTCAAATCTTATGGATGAGATCTCAATTATCTGACTATGGCTTTGAATTCAACAAAATCCCTCTGTACTGTGATAATAAAAGTGCTATTGCTCTCTCATGCAACAACGTTCAACACTCAAGAGCAAAGCATATCAACATTCGACATCATTTCATCAGGGAACAAGTGGAAAAAGGTGTGGTGGAACTATATTTTGTGAGGTCTGAATATCAGTTAGCAGACATCTTCACCAAAGCTCTTCCAAGAGAACGTTTTGAGTTTATTCTTCCGCGACTTGGTTTGAAAAGCCTTCAACCAGAAACTCTCAAATGTCTTCAGGAGGAAGACGAGGAGTAAAGGTCTATCTTCATCTATCTCTTGTATATATCTATTCGAAAAACAAAATACAAAATTATAAAACCTTCAAAAATCAAATAGAAAATTATAAAACTTTCAAAATCCATAAAAATTTGAAAAATTCGAAAAATCTTCAAAAAAATATTGTCATTTTGTCATGTTTCTCTCGATTCGATAATATCTACGGTCTTGATGTTGTCATTCAAAGAATGACACGGGACTTTAGATGTTGTTCGAATCTTTATAAAAAAAAAAAAAAAAAAAAAAAAAAAAAAAAAAATTCAAAAAATCAAAAAATATTTTTGGGAGAAAGAGAAACAATGGATTATTGTCATCTTCAGGCAATAACCCGATTTTAAAAGAAAGAACAGAGCCATGTTTTATCATGTTTTCAAAATTCCATGCTCTGATTCTATAAACATTTATCTGCTGAAAACTAAATGCTTTAAAAAATAACTCGATCTCTATTTTTTGATAATCATCAGGACTTATTTGTCAAAATCTCTATCTCTCAATCAACAACCTATGTCATTGATTGAGGGGGAGAATGATTTCAATTAAATTAAAAAGTTATTTGGCATTAAATTGTTTTCAAAAGATGTACATGCATGTTTTATCAATGGAGTTTAAAGTCTTAAAATCTGATCCTTATCAGTTAAAACGCTTTCATAATCAAGTCACAATTCTCCTTAAAAAGCTTTCAAAATCAATTTAAATCTATAAGAGATCACAAATCTCAAATGATTTGATAATTGTGATCGGGGGAGAATGTGTGATTTAAATTGGATTTAAACTGATAATTCGGTAAATGGTTTTATAAGGATGTACATGCCGTCCTCCCCGCATGTGACAAACGATTTCAAATTTTCAATGCACATGTTGAGGGGGAGCATCTATCTTAAACCTTTGATTTGAAACGTGATCATTTATCCCAATGTGCAGGTTCCCTCTAGTATGTGCAAAACTCTTTTCAAACCTCGAGGCACATATTGAGGGGGAGCAAATTTATGGAAACCTCATCCTTCCCGGAAATGCTATATCTACTTGATTTGATGTGGGAAGGGATGTTGATATCTTTTAGAAAATGGTAATCAAAGAAGTTAATTCTTTCTCTTGCCTCCGTGTGCAAAACTTTTTCAAATACTTGATGCACATGTTGAGGGGGAGTTCTCGTTCTAAAAATATCAAAAACAATTCAGGTACAAAATGCTTTGATAATATATCACAAGTATCTGAATTGATTTTCAATTGGTTCCAATGGCAGATGAACAATACCAAATAGACCGACCAACTTTACTTTATGTACGGTGATATAAGGATGATAAGGTTAGGTATGTGTTCCCATGATCCGCCAGAACCGGAGGGATCTACCCAGGGACAATCCACTAGTTAGTGTAGAAGTCCTTAGGTATGATGATAAAAGGAGAAAAATGAGATATGGGAAGAGTGCGGACTAAGACTGAGCTAGTACTGGAATAAACCCAACAAGGTACGGTAAGCACTGAAGGGGTTGAAGAATTAAAAAGAATTGAATGAGAAAAGGGTGAAAACAAATAGCCCTCCATTTATTCAACCTTAGGGCAGAAACCGGGTTCAATTCATATGCTACTGATGGTAACATCGGTATTGAAGACAAGACGTCATGGACCCAGTGACGCACTGCACTTCAACTTTCCAAACCACTAAAGTTCCTCTTAAAAGGACTTGTTTCATTCTCACGGGGAACCGACATTATCTATCGACTTTCTCTTAAAGATTGTTGATATTGAAGAAGGAGACCCTCTCCCTAGTCTCCGGCACAGGATCCAAATATGCACAAATTGAGTCTAGAGCCACGAGATTATCAATAAATCTCATTAGGACACTTTCAATGAAGACTCTCTGTTTCACACAATGTGGAAAGAGAGATTATATCTTGAGTCCTACGCATTATCCTTGTGGTATTGCCAGAACATCTGAGTGATGTGTATACATATTCACAATGAAGATGGAAAGCCTTCTGGAGCCAACATCAAACAAGCTCCTGGTAGGTGGCATGTGAGATCTATTATATGGATCAACCATGTGACAACTGAACAGAAACAATGGGGCGATTCAATCTCTTGAATCAATCCTGGTTCAGGTTATGGATTGACGGATACCTTTGAAAAACCGGTCTTTGTGCTTAACAACTCTTTTATTCAGCACATCGACCGTGTACTCATTTTTCAAACCAAAAGGTGTTTTTATGATTGATAATTGATTTTCAATAAAACCTTCGTTGTATTGCAAAAACAATTTCTATTGAGCAATACACGATTGTTTTTCAAATCTCTTTTCATCAATCAGTGGACTTAAAATTTGCTGGTTCACTCACTCCGTGTTGTCTTCTTTGAGATGTTCCGGTTTGAGAACAGCTAGAGCAGCTGCGAAACCCTGTCAAGGAAATTCTTCGGAATTATACCTGATCACAGGCAGTACATGTACTGATCAACGGGGAACCGTGGGCCGTGTACCTCAATTCAACGAAAGTGATCAAAGACACTTTCGTGCGATTTATTGCTAACTGTTGTATGCAGGTACGCCCGACGTTTGCAGCTGATCAGAATGAAGCGGTCAATCCATAGCCGCATGCTCACTTAACACATTCAACTCAAAGAAATCATGATTAGTGCATCAATGACTCTGATATTTTCACTCCAAATTTCTGCTACGCTGCTGCCAATATCATGATTCAACAAATGCTTCCGCTACTCTGATGAGAAGATATCATGATCCAGAATGTGAGCATGTCGGTCCTAAAGTCACAACACCACAAAGGATGTCTTAGTGATTTTTGATAGCTGATGATCTCAAATGATGGCTCAAAATTATTATCACGTGGATCAGTAAAAGACCTCCACTTGGAGTATCCAAACATGCAATGAGAAGAATCAATGACTACGAGCTTAGGAGCAAAGGACTACATCAAGAATGCAAGATCAATTGTTAATGTAATATCTATTTGTATTCAATGTAAGTTTGGTACATGATTGAGGTGACCTCCCTTAGGGGGAGATTGTTAGGAATTAGAAATTCCAGGTATTAAAGAGTCGGTCACCTCAAGTATTTGTAATAGTTAGAAAGCTCGTAGTCGTAGTTCTTTTAAAGTTAAGTAGTATTTAGTTAAGTAACACCGTGGAGGACGGACGGGTCTTTACCCACTGTATGCCTGATCCACAGCTCGATGTGTGGCGATTTATGTAAGACTATAAATACTATCTACCTTCCAAGGTAGAGAGTTGGAGCTCATAATAATATCTTTCACTTTCTCTCACTAAGTTCCCTAAACCTCTAACTCTCTCTCTCTAGAATTCCACTTATACGCCACCTTGTTGTTATGGTTTGATATGTATGTGAAAACTAATATCTTACAGTATAACTTGCAGCAGCCTCCGCATGCTGATCCCACAATTCATCAGTGAAACCATCATACAAATTTTGAATAGCCAATTTAACCAGTTGTCTCTCAGTGAGAGGAAGAATGTTGTCATATTTCTTTAGATCTTCAGGGCATGAAGATGCTGCAGAGTCAGAAGAGTCATTATCAGGTTGGAAAGGTGACTCTTCAGCCTCTTTTGGATCAGGATGATGTTCTTGTTCAATGGGTTGAACATCAACATCCACATCATCACCTGCAACAAGTTCTTCCTCCTTACTTTCAATTTCCAGTTCATCATTAGACATAAGAAACTTCTGAACATCTGCAACAGTGAGAAAGCCAGTGGGGGTTATGGGTTCCCTATCATCGGGTGGTTTTTTTTCCTATGAGTCTTTGTCCCTCAAGGACCCTTCAGAAACTGATGGGTGTTTTCTAGTGTCCTCTCTAGGGTCAGGATTAGTTGTGAGTTCCATATCAGCGGGGGGGGGGGGGGGGGGGGGGGGGGAGATATTGATCCTATGAGTCTTTGTCCATTGTTGCCCCTTCAAGCACTGGTGGGAGTTTCCCATTGCTATCCTTAGGGACAGTGGAAATGAGATCCCTGTCAGTGGGTTGTTTATTTCCTTCTGAGTCTTTGGGATCAGTTTTTGTGCCCTCGGACAAAAGCGGTGATTTGTGAATGTCCTCATCAGGCTTTATGGAAGGCTCTACCCTGTCAGTGGGTTGTTTGTTTCCCTATGGATCTTGGGGAGTAGTAGTTAGGACCAAGGGCACTGACTGTGATTTATCAGTGTCCTTCGTTGTCACCGGGGGTGGTGTTTTTTGGTCACCCGAGGGTGTCTTATCAGTCTGGGGTTTCTTTGGCTTTTTGGCCTGTATTCCAGAAGCCTCAAGGCCCTGAGACTTGGGTTTGGTCTTAGTCCCAGTCTGAGTCTTCCCCTTTCTCTTTTTAAGAGCAGGGTTTGGAGACACTGAATCCCTTTGGTTGTTTACAACAACCATTAGGTCGTCAATTCAATATCAGTGACTAAGGATGGGATTCTTATAAAATTTGAGGCACTCAGTATGGCAGGTAAAGAGCCAAAATGATAGTATTGAGTGTAATTGCATCCCAGCAACTCTTGTAAAGCACAAGAGACAAATCTAGAGTATGAAACGTATTTTACCCTAGACTTGCTCCTAAGCTTGGTTACGAGATCACTGTAAATGATCTCTCTTATGTCGACAGTGGTCTCTGTCATCAAGCAATAGGCCATCATCAACTGAATAAATTGATATGTTCAGTGGATGAGTGGTTCCCACCGAGAACCTGAATCACAAAAGTGAACAGGATCTTCCAAGCCACGGGGAATGAGTTCTTGGTGACACGGGTCTTGTCGAGTGACTTTGGATCAAAAGCTATTTTTGTTAACTCAGACTTCACCACGGCTGGGTCTGGGTGTTCAACATATTTGCCATTATTATAATCTAGCCTTGTTGAAGAGCAAAAAGGTTTAAAGTCCAAAGTGAATTGTCTTTCCCCGTTTAGGACTGAAAATTTGATGAGAAACTCCCTGAGGGGTCGTGGCCTGTTCTCATCAGTGGAGGGTGTCAGGTCAAAGGCCACAGCAGTTGCCCAAAACTCCCTGAGGTAGTTTTAGTACAAAATAAAGGGTGAGTTAACAAAGGCCTTTTTCAGTGGGCAGCTAAACAAAAGTTTCATGATTCCCTTATAGTTTGGGATATCATTAGGGTATTCAAACTTGCCTATAAAATTTTTGGTTTTAAATTCTACATTTTCTAAACCTCCCACCCACTGTGGTGCAAACAAAAAGATTTGAGTTCTTGCCATTTTGAATATGAAAAGTTTTTTTGTTTTGACAAGAAGATCAAAGAGGTATTTTTTACCAGTTATTTTGAAGGAACAAGACATGCAGAAAAACCTTTTTATGTGTTAGCAAAGATGAAGAGTTTTTTTTTTAATCAACCGATTTAAACAACAAAGCACACAGTTTTTTGAATTTTTTAAGAGATTTTGACAGAGTTTGTTTGCAAAAAAAAATGTGTGTGTTTTTTTGGTTTGGGAAGAAGGTATTTATAGAGTAGTGAAAATGGTTGATTTTACGCATGTGGAAATTTAGAAAAATATTTTTGACAAACACTTGATATTCCACCTTAAATGCAACCACTCAAGTACTCATAGTTTTTTGCGTGTTTCTCGATGAAACAGTTGCATAGCACAGAAAAAGTGTTATTGCAGAGGTGATGTCACCAATAAAATATTCTTAAGATATTTGATGTGTGTATAGACATTTAATACCAAGTGGGATAAGGTGAGGAATGTAGGGGCCCATGACATGAATGATAGAAGGGTTAAGGAACATAGATTCCTATATTAAATTAGCTTGTTTACCAACCCAGGACATAAAGTGATTATATACTTAGAGCATTTAGTTACTCATTTAATGTGTTCTGCATCCAATGTCAGGGACCCTGAATGAGTTTTACTCATTCAGTGATATTGATTTAGGTATTAATTTTATTTAGGGACCATTATTCAGTGAATATGTACACTATGTGGAACATGATCAATTAGTAAACTGTTAATCAGTGTTCAACATCCCAAGTTCTGCTTTCAGTCTTTTGAAAGTGGGTTCATCTATCAGCTGACTGATATTCAGTGGTGATGAAGTGTAATTCAATATCACCTTTCATGACATGGTCCCTGATGAAATGATACCTAATATCAATGTGTTTGGTTCTTTGATGAAGTACAGGGTTGTTGGAGATGGAAATTGCACTTGTGTCGTCACAGAAGATGGGTACCATATTATAATGGATGTCATAGTCACTGAGTTGACTTTTCATCCATAGTACATTTGCACAACAACCTGCAGCAGCTACATATTCAGCTTCTGCTAATGACATAGCCATTGACTGTTGTTTCTTAGTGCTCCAACACACTAATTTTCCTACAAGGAATTGGCAAGAGCCTGAGGTTCTTTTTCTATCCATGTTACAGCCTGCATAGTATGAGTCTGAGTGTCCTTTGAGGTCAAAGCCTGAACACTTGGGATAATAGAGCCCAAGGTTTGGTGTACCTTTCAGGTACCTGAGGATTCTATTAGCTGTAGTGAGATGAGACTCTCTTGGATCAGACTGATATCTAGCGCATAGGCAAACTGCAAATTGAATATCAGGCCTTGAGGCAGTGAGATACATCAGGGAGCCAATTACTCCATGAAACAAAGTTTCATTCACTGATTTTCCTGCAAGGTCAGGCCCTAAGTTGTTTGGAGGAACCATGGAAGTTTTGACTGAGGAGCAATCAGAGATCTCATATTTCTTTAAGAAATTTCTTGTGTACTTCTCTTGACTGATGGAGATTCCTTTGTCAATTTGTTTGATTTGAAGTCTAAGGAAATATGTGAGTTCTCCCATCATGCTCATTTCAAATTCCTTTGTCATCAGTGTCTCAAACTGTTTACAAAGTTTGTATTTTGTTGAGCCAAATATGATGTCATCAACATACACTTAGACTAGTATCACATCTCCTTTTTTCCTATGGATAAACTGTAGCAACTCGTAAATTTCCATATGGAAAAATGACTAATTTGCCCTTTGACTTTGACTTTTGATTATTTGACTTTTACCGTAACGTAAAAGAAAATATGGTAACCGGTAGTAACTGGTAATTTCTGAAGTTAAATAATTCACTCTGTTTTGAATTATTACACTCTGAACATTTTTGTTCACCTATAGCTATAAATAATTATTTAAAGTTGTTACTTTATTAATTACGAAAGTTTAATCGTGTAAACTTTCCTCGCGGTCAACACAAGACTATGATAAGCCTATGTGTTTAAATACTCTACTTTCACCAATAGTCATATTTTATATGAACTATTAGCACTTTGTTATTTTTTTTACGTAAATATTTTACTCTTTACGTAATACGCGTGCTCGAACCTACGTTATTAGGTTTTAACAACATAGACGCACCCCATTAGGCTTATCACACTTTTAATATACCTAGTTGGAGTATATTGACAAGTTTTAACATTTTCATAAGTATTATATTCTTATGATACCCGGTTTTAAGTTTCGTGACTTAAAGGCTTAACATTAGTAATTACCGGGAGTGACCAAACTATACCACTAGACACTTAAGTAAGTATAAAATGATCACCAAATCCTTTCTTTTTCTTATGAGGACACGTCAAAAACCACAAGGGACACTAATGCTTGTGGTGTTACTACTTGGTACACATGTACACCATCATTTTCATCTAGTCCTATACTTATCACAAAAGTATTATCTTATCATTTGATAAGATCAAAGAAACCTCACAAATCCTCCATTTCTCATCTATTTGACCATACAACATAAACCACCAAAACATCACCCCCTTTGATTTCCAAGTTAAGTATGATTGTTAAAGATTGAAGGTTCAAGGTACTATAACTAGTTCTTGAGTTGATTTGATGATTCCATGGTTAGATGTGGAGTTACACAAGAGGTTAGAGGTTGAAGTAAGGTGGTCTTTGAGGTGATTAACAAGGTATTATAAATATGGATAAAGATTAAAGAGAAGGGTGGAAGATTGGAAAGGGTTTAGGATTGAGTATTCTTGTAACTTTTCATCCTATCCTTTGTAAGATTCATTTTTATTTTGATATTCATTCAATATAGTTGTAATAATTTATATTTATTGGATGTAATTTTATATAAGTAGTATACGTAATATGCTTGATTGATGTTGTACATGAGATTGTGACAATAAAAACAAGCTAAAACAAGTCCTAGGTAAGTTTTATGATCTTGAATTCTGAAACAGTCCCAAAGATTGATTAAACTGATCATCTCAGTAAACTTTGAGGTCAATTCAATAATATATGATTTTAGAGCTTTTTCTTACGGTTGTTTTGCCGAGTGGCGTACCTCATAACTCATCCCGATGAGTAAATGAGAGCCAAAATGGCGAAATATGTCAAAATATGCACACCAGATTTCATTTGGGAAAATCCCATGGTTTTGGTCATTTATGGAAGTCGACTCAGTTTTATGAAATGTAGCTAAGACATAAACTTGAAGTTTGGCGAAAGCCGGGTGTCAAAACAAGTTGTAGAACTCAACTTATGGTCATTTTGACAGGACTGAATGTGCAGCCAAACTTTCTGCAATAAAATATAAGTATATACTTGTACATAGACTATTGATATAAGTAAACTTTGAAACTTGGACTTGATTAAGCTTGAGAATCTGTTAGAGAAAGTAAAAACTAGAATTTGAGCTTTTGAATCACTTAAAAAGGACTTGTGATTAAAAGGTTATGCCTAGTTATGTGTTACTAGAGGTAAATATAGTGCTGGAACAAAAGCTTGCTGATACGATTTAAAATCACGATTTTGACCCTTTTCTGGTCCGAATCAGCAAAAGTTTAAACACAAAAGTTGCTCAGAATGACGTTTTCTATAAAAACTCAAGAGCACATCAGCAGAAAGTGAACAGAAAATGCTAAAAACTACAAAAACTAAACTGACCTGCTGTTGACTAGAAAACAACCATGGCTAAGAAACCTTAATGGTATTTTGATTCTTTGAGGCCAAAACAAAGCCAAAGTTAAGGCAAGGCTGATGTCTCAAGGTATTTTAACTTAAAAATAGCCATTAGGTGTGGCCTTTATTCTTGTCTCAATTTGCTTAACCATAACTTAGCCGCACGGCTAGTTTGGGCTTGATAACCCGAAAATTGTTTTAAAACTTGGTTCATTGGATTAGATTTCACTAGACTTTGACAAACTAAGTAAATGACCATATGGCATGTTAAACTACTTCACGACACACAACTTATATCATCATATCATCACATAAGTCAATCAATAGTCTTTAACGAAACACGACACATGTTTTATATAACATTTGTCTCGTCAAATACTTCACTTATAAATGACAAGTATAACATTAGTAAGGAATTTCATTATCATAAGAGGCCTCTTCGGAGTGTCGTATCGATGAGTGCCATGAGCTTAATGCAATAATAACTATCAAAAAGATAATTGTACACATTGCAATTATACTACAAACTATATTGTCCACTACTGTTTACAAACCTATAAACTCACTCAAACTTTGCGTTGACACTTTTTAGCATGTTATCTCAGGTTCGAAAGAAACTAGCTGGCATGGCATGTGAAGGCGCACGGAAAACATTTTGAAGACGATGCATATATTATCATTCGAAAAACATTACAACTTTTATGTTGTACTTTTTATGGTTGTACAAACTTGTGGGACCTGTTTGTAAACTCTGATATTTTAATCGAATGATAATTTATTTCAACACGTCTCATTTAGAGTCGTTTTCTGTAACTTGTTCTGTGAACTATGAAGTAATACCCCAGTGACATAATCTTCCGCTGCGATAATTTTGGGGGTGTTACAGATTGGTATCAGAACTTCAGTTATAGAGAACCAGGTTGCATATAAACCTAGGCTATAACTACATTTTACATTAAACTCGTATCACTCATTGTTGTCTTCAACATTCCGTGCGCCATGCCTACTTCTTAACACAATACTATATTATTTATATAAAGACTGTTTATATAAACGATTGACTAAACATAACTACATATGACATTTGATTGATGCTGAACCGTCTAGTTTAATCACACAAGCTAACCACTTGTGAATGGCTAACCGTAATAAACTTAAAACTGCTCAGAAACCAATGCAATGAAGATCAGGAGAATATAGTGGATTCCCGGGTCGTTAAGTCCCACGGAGACTCAATGGTGTTTCAAAACTTTCAGAGATAGAATGATCACTAAGGATAATGATCAGTAAGGATTTGGATGAATAATTACACTACTGATTGATTGGAATGTATTTGGATACAGAATTGGAAAGCACAACAATCAGATAAGACAAACGTAAATACGTATGATTAAAAACTACGTAAACGTACAAAATAAAAAGTGAGATCTAAGAAATAAAAGGCCTAAAAATATGAAAATGACATTTTTGGAATCCTAAAAATAAAAGAAAAATATTAGAAAAGGAAAATTATTTTTACAACCATTTATTTAATTATTATTAATTAAAAACTATTTTAAACTATTTAATAATACTCTAAAATATAAGAAAATACAAAATAAAGCTAGAAAAATGAAATTATGATTTAGAAAAATCTAAAATATTATAAAACTTATTTTAAAATTGAAAATATATTTTTTACACTTTTTATCTATTTATTACTAATTAATTATTATTTAAAATACACTTAAATACAAGAAAATATAAAATTAACCTGGAAAAATAAAATTTTAACTTAGAAAAATCTAGAATATTATAAAACTAATTTTAAAACTGAAAAGATATTTTTTATGTTTTTTATTTATTTTTTATTAATTATCTAAGACTTTTAACTATTTAAAATTATAATAAATACTAAACAGATTAGGAAAATTATGAAACTTTTTCTAAAAATAACTCAAGTTGACAGAAAACTAAGAAAAATATAAAAACTAGATTTGCTTAATAATAAGCTGAAAAGAAAAATCTAAAAGCTAATTCCTATTAAATAAATGCTATCACTATGTTTAAAATGATGTTTTTCTGATTTTTCTTTTATAAAACTACTTAACTACTGATATTAAGCTACTTTAATGAAAACAAAAATTTTACAAACTAAAAATAAGCTGATTAAGATCTTAAAAGCTCAACAGTTAAGGTTTTGGCTTATTTTAATGAGTTTAAGCTCAAATAAGCTTGTAAGCTGAAACCAAAGGTTGAATAAGATAAAACAAGCTACAAGCTACTCAAATGAAGCTAAAAGACACAAAGAAGCATACTGATAAGCTGGAAATTAGCAAATAAGCACTTATATTTTGTTTTCTAAGACAGAAATGGGACAAAGTTTGAGCTTAATGCAGCCCTAGTAAACAAGCTACAAAATGGAATATTAAGCTTGGGACCTCAAGATGGCTAGGTCAGCTTTCCAAAGAACCAAGAATCACAAGCTGAGGCCAACTAATAAGCTCAGTGGGAGCTTGTGAAAATGACTAGCTCAACTGTGCACAGGGCACCATTTTCAGACAAGGGTCCAAAAGAAGCTAGGAAATAAGCTACTAAATAAGCTAGACAGAAATTATAAAAAATACTATTATAAAGCTGAGCAGTTGTATTTTGGTATCCCAAAAGCTCAAATCTTTAAACTCAAAGTTAAACCCTAGAGAAATTAATCTATTTTATTCAAAAACGACCAACTGAAAATTTTGACTTTTTAAGTTGCACTATGAAGTTGACTAAAATGAACTTTGATTTGATCCTAAGCACTGATTATGATGTATTAAGGTGAACTAAGACTGATTTGATCAATGATAACAACTTATGAACATGAAATCATGATCATAGAACTTGGAAATCCAACAGTTAATGAACAAGAGATGATCAAAGGATATTTTGACTTTTTAGCAAATGAAGACTGGTTTTTCTTGTTAAACTGAGATATTAGGTACTAATGAGACATGAAACAAGTAAAAGCAAATGCTAGAGTACCATCTAACACAGATTACACATGGAAACCAAACACCACTTTATAAAACTGTTTTTGTGATTATCAAAACAAAACTCAAATTAAGACCATGAAACTGATTACAGACATTATAATATCATTTATTAAGACTAAATAAGCATAAAACAACAGCCATAACAACATAAAACTCAAGAATGATCTTTATGCTATTTTAACTGTCAAAATGAAATTTTTAGTAACTGCCAATTAAAAAGAACAAGTGACTGGTTTTAATGCTTAACTATACTTAACTAAAACTAATGAACATGAAGAAACAGAGATTCAAGCTATTAAGCAACTCTAACAGTAAAATGCCAAATTGGAATAAAAGGCTTACAAGATGGATTTGGTGAACAATGAGAACCAAGGACTGTGTACACACTTCCTATAGCTTCCCAAGAAGCACTAAACCAAGGCCATCCAATATCAACCCTGCTCCAGCTTTCTTGTATCTTTCACCATGGATTTTTTATTTTTCAACTATTTTTTTAGTATTTTTGGTAATTTTTGGTTTTTAATGCTAAGCTGAGTTTTATTGTTTCTAAAAGCTTAAATAAGCTTTCTAGGAGCTTACATGAGCTTATTCAGTCCTTGACAAAAGCTACAAACAACATTTGAACATTCATGAGAATTTTGAACATGGAAATTTTGCATAAACTGAAAAGAAACTTATCACTAAAATTGAAACTGAAAAGGTTCACAAACACTTTAAATAACTTAAACAGAATACTTGGAAAGCTTAAATTACACTGGAAATTAAAATTGAGCTAAAACGACTTAAACTAAATAAAATTATACTAGATATCTATCACATTGCTTCCTCTCTCCTTTATAATGATCTTTTCCAGCTTGGTGTCGACATCTGAATCTTTCCCACCTCCTTTGAGCCATTGGATCTCTCTAAATCATCATAACCATCCATTTGGATATTTGGCGCCAAAAAAGTCTTAAGCATGTTTCAATCAATTAAAGCTTCTCGGATGATTGTGGTAGTGGAGGGGGGTTGGTATACAAGTGGTGAGACAGGTGGAGTGTTGAAAAAGTGGAAAAAACCACCTATGGTTTTGGATATCAGGCATGGGAGAGGAGAGTGAACAGTGCCTGTGGTTTTGGCGCCTTTGACTTAATTTGACCAGATATTAATATGAAGGGGGTTCATAATTGGGGGGGGGGGGTTCAAGGCATAATGACAGGGGGTCAAGTGTTTGGCTGGGATCAAAATACAAAAGAGGTCATTTTGGTTTGTTTATATCATAAGGACCAATCATGTAATTTCTGCAAACTTGAGGGACCAAAACTGAACTTTTTCCAAATTTCACACAAGGACCAATCTTGCCATTCTTTAATAGTACAAGGACCAAATTTGACATTTTTAAATATCCAAGGACTATTTATGACAATTTTCAAAGTTTAGGGACCTTTTCTGCCATTTGAACAAAGATTTATTCAAGGACCATTTTTGTCAATTTAGAATATTTCAGGGACCTTGAATAACATTTTTATTTATTTTGAATTACCAAGGACTGAATTTGACAATTTTTGAAACTTGGGGGACTAAAACTGCCAATTTTGCAAACTTGATACGTTTTTCATCTGATTTTGATATTTTTGCATTTAAAACACATAAAACACTTGTTTGTGATATTTTTATCATTTTGATGCGTTTCTGAGTGTTTTCAGATGTTTTTGGCATTCTAAACAGTACAAAAATGATGAGTATTTAGACACTCATCAATCCCCCACACTAAGATATTGCTAGTCCCTAGCAATGTTTTGAAACTTTAATGGATTTTAAAGAACTCTTTACCAAAAGCCATCACTTCTGGAGTAGCCAATTGTTTCAGTTCAAGTAAGAACCTTGGTACAATGATAACCAAATGATTTTGAGCAAATCATAAGCTGTAAACGGATTTGATTTGTCTTTACCAGAAGCCGTTTGCTCTGGACTAGCCAACTCTTAGATAAATTATCAATATTATCTTTGGTGAGTCGATTACCAATTATGGATTTCCAACTGCCTTTACCACAAGCCATAAACTTGCGGGCTAGCCAACTCTTCACTAATTAAAGATATGGTGAGTTGAACACCATACAATTTTGGGCAAATTGCAAGCCATAAACGGATTTGAGAAATCTTTACCAAGAGTCGTTTGCTCCTGGATTAGCCAATCCTTATGTGTGTTAGACATAGCGGACTGATTACCATTTGCTGAGTAAGTGAAAAACATTTACTCCAAAAAAAATTTTTGCCAAAAATGGGGGAATAGGGTGGAATAATACATGATAAAATTCGTAAGAATTCCCCCCCACACTTAGAAATGAATATTGCCCTCAATATTCAAAGTACCGGTTGTTATGCCGAAACATAGAACGTAAAAGGGAAATACTACGGCCATTATTTGATTTTTTTTTAAACATGTGGGGCAATTCCCCCACACTAGGGTGGTAGAACAGAGAAAGAAGACAGAAATATGGGTGAAAACCCATATGGTGTGCTACTATTTTTTGATTCCCGAGTCGCTAGCTTGACTCGATCCCCGCATTCATTGGTTCATGGGGAAAGCAACGTGGAAAACCAATCTCGATCGGACTTTCATTCACAGTTTTAGTAAACATATGAACATTAGAAAGTTCCACACCGACGAGATACAACCGGTATTTTTAATAGTAGAAACTATAAAGGATAATACCAGGGTCAAAGATGGTGTCCTCATTCCCGAAGGAGAAAAGGGAAAGAGCAACCACACCATTTGTGAAGAATGGAATAAATATGTGCATTACAATGCATGTCCATTCCTCATTAGAAAGAAGCAAATCACCATTTTTGACATTTTTAAGCTTAAATTTGAAGCTTGTATGGTGATTGGCAACAAAATTTCCGGTAGGGAGGGTTGGAGACGATTCTTCGTTTAATAAACTTTCAAGAAAAAGGATGTCCCCCTCTGAATCCAAGTAAGTATCATCAACTCCTGTTGGAATTGACTCATCACTTAGAAAGGCATCGACTTCATTCCAAAAGTTATCATCTTCCTCATCCGGAGTGAGAGAAGAAATGGAATAGTCAGAAACAATTGGATCTGGAGATGAAATGGATGATGGATCATTTGAAGAGAATTCAGTTTCCTCCACAGAGTTAACAAACTCAATACGATAAACTGATTCCGGAGGTGGGACAAGTGGTGTGCTCTTAGAGCTAGCAATTTCCACTACTTCCGATAAAGTCTCCGATTCTAGATCATCATCATCAAGAATACTCTTGACTTCCTTGGTACAACTTTCAAACCATTTGTTTGAACCAGGGTTGATTTTCATAGCTTTTAGCTCAGCACGTTTTTGGTGACTCCTCTTAACCGTGAAATTAGAGAGTGTTGCATTGATTCTTTCAGATTTTTGATCAATTGTGGCAACACTATGTTTAGATAGAGGTTTGGAGTTCTGATTGATGTTAAACGTGAGTTCTTCGTTATCAACCCGTATAGTCAACTCTTCAGCAAATACATCAATAAGAGCACGGCTCGTTCTCAAGAAAGCTCTCCCTAAGATGAGGGGAACTCTAGGATCTGCATCAAAGTCTACTACAACAAAGTCAGTTGGAAAATGAAACTTCCCTACTTTTACCACGACATCCTCGGCTATTCCAAGTGGACGAGTTATTGTACAGTCCGCTAGCTCGAGTGTCATACAAGTAGGAGTAAGTTCCGGAAGTGACAGTTTCTTCCATACTGAGAGTGGCATGAGGTTAATGCTAGCGCCAATATCGGCCAAGGCGGAGCATTGAACCATCCCCAAGAAATCACACGGGATTAAAAACTTGCCAGGGTCTTCAAGCTTTTTAGGAAGCTTCTTGGGAAGGACCGCTGAGCATTGCTCATTGAGAGGGGTTTTAGCCATTTCAGATAACTTATCTTTGTTTCTCAGTAAGCCTTTAAGCGTGGATGCAAATTTGGGCATTAGAACGAGAGCATCAACGAAGCTTATATCAAAGTGCAGTTCATTGAAAATTTGGAAATTTTTTTCCATTTGCTCTTTGGTTTTGTCTTTGAGCTTCTCATCATGCAATCTTGATGGGTAAGGAAGTTGATTAGACTTTTGAGCCGGGACGGAAGTCATTTCTGGCTCAGAATTAGTCTTAGGAACTTCGGGTTCCGGACTTAAAGCTTGGACTACCAAAGGTGGGACGTGTGCGGTACTTCGTGGGCTTGAGAAATGCACCTTGTCCGTTGTATCCTTGGTATCTTAACTCATTGCTCCTGGTGGAGGAGGCATTGGAGTCGAAGGTCCATTGTGCATCTTAGGTTCACTTTCTACTACCTTTGGGAGAGAAGAAGAAGAGGTAGTAGGAATAGCGGGTCCATTGTATAAAACACCACTTCTAGTTGTGATCGCCTTTGCATCGCCCCTCGAGTTAGCGATCGTGTTACTCGGAAGTTTTCCTGAGCCCGAGGGTTGATCATTTAAAGACTTCTTTAGATCAGCGATCTGACTGACCAACAACCTGTTCATTTCATCTTGGGATTTCATGAATTGCTTCAATAGCTCATCAGATGATGGGCCAGTTGGAACAATAGCTTGAGTTTGATTAGGAAAATTCTGGCCTTTAATGTTCGGATTAGGGCCTTGATTTTGAAAATTTCCTTGATTAGGATTCATATTCCCATGAAATTGATTCCCTCGATTGAAATTGTTTTGATTAAGGTTTCCTTGATGTTGGAAACCTTGATTTGGTTCGGGATAGAAATTACCTTGGTTTTGATAACCTTGGTTCATTCTAGGTTGGTTCTGATTCCGGTTTTGCATGCTAGGATTCTGGTTAAAACCGGGTGGTGCCTGATAAGTGTTAGCACGGTAGTTTGGTTCATTTTGAGGACGGTATTGATTACCTCCCTGAGGTGAAGTACCGGCTATAGCATTGGCTTCAAACGGACTACCATCGGTGGCAGTATAGTTGTAGTATGCATGAGGGCCACCACAAGTAACACAAACCTCGACTTTCTTCACTTCACCATGTGATGGTGTCTGTGTGAAGGTGACTTTCTTTTGGTTAGCAAGAACCAAAGCCTGAACAATATCCGTGAGTTTGTCAATCTTAGCATCGGTGCTAGATGTACTCACGGGAGATGAAGCAGAAGGTCCAGCATTAGACTGAGACTGATATGTCTTTGCTCGGAAAGGGCGGACCTGGGACTTGTTCTCAATGATTTGTAAGGCTTCTTTGGTGGTCTTGCTCAGGAAATTACCTCCCGCGGAGGCATTTAAAGATTCTTGATTAGTCTGGTTCAGACCATTGTAGAAAGTATCCATTTGCATTAACTCGGTAAAACCATGATGCGGACACTTGCGGAGCAATTCTTTGTAACGATCCCATGCCTCTCCGAATGATTCATCAAATCTCTGAGAAAATTTCATTATCTCATTCTTAAGACTTGTAGTTCGGGATGGAGGATAGAACTCGTTAACGAACTTGGTGACTAGATCCTCCCATGTCTCAATAGAACGAGGGGGTTGTTTCTCAAGCCAATTCCGGGCTTGTCCCTCTAGAGAAAATGGGAACAGAAGAAGCTTGATAGCTTCATGTGGGACATTCTTGTATTTGATGGTAGATGCAATCTTGTTAAACCATCGAATATGTGCATGAGGATCATCCCGCTCAAAACCATAGAATTGGCTTTGGGTTACCAGATTAAGCAACCCGGTTTTGAGCTCAAAGGTATCAGCCACGATGGCTGGGACAATAATAGCATCTCCGTAACCCTCGATGGGTGCTTGGAGAAGCTCATTCATTGGTTTATTGATGAGTGTCTAAATACTCATCATTTTTATACTGTTAGAATGCCAAAAACATCTGAAAACACTCAGAAATGCTTCAAAATGATAAAAATATCACAAACAAGTGTTTTATATGTTTTAAATGCAAAAACATCAAAATCTGATGAAAAACGTATCAAGTTTGCATAATTGGCAGTTTTAGTCCCCCAAGTTACAAAAGTTGTCAAAAATAGTCCCTAGTCATTACAAAACTTGCAAAATATCATTTTAGGTCCTTGAGATTCAAAAGTTGTCAAAATAAACCCTTCCAAGTTTAAAAATCACAAATTGACAACTTTAGTCCCTGAACTTTGGAAAAATGTCAAAAATAGTCCTTGGTTAATTTAAAAAATGAAAATTATCAAGTTTTAACCTTGTACTATTAATAAATGGCAAAAATGGTCCTTATGATAAACTTTTGGGAATTTACACCTTTAGTCCCTAAAAATCCAAAAATTACATATTAGGTCCTTAAAGTTTAAAAAATGAAATAAAATACAACTTTGGTCCTTGTATTATTATGTAATGGCAGGTTTGGTCCCTTGAAGGAAGTTTGGAAAGTTGGCAATTAAGGTCCCTCAAGTTTCAGCTTGGACACATTTGGTCCTTGGACTTTTATCACTTAAAACCAAACGGACCACTTTTGTTATTATTTACCCAAAACCAAATCCAATCCTCTAAACCCAGCTGCTGGCCCAATCCATAGCCCAAGTCAAACCCCCCTTTCCCCCCAGTCAAACCCACCATACGCGCCAAATATACCACAGACACTATTCACCTCCTTCACCACACTGGTTTAGCCAAAACCAGTGATGGTTTTTCATCATTTTCAACATTTCCAGCTGTAACACCACTTGATTACCTCCCCCCTCCACCTCCACATCAAACAAAAACCCATTAATTCAGAAAACCAACTCTTTGAAATTTTGGCGCCGCTGCCGGGGAGGCTGTAAGCGTGTTTCTAGCATTATCAGGCCCCGTACTTGCACATATACCACAGTTTGTAAAAAGTTTTCTGTAAAGTTAATATAAATCAAAAAGTTCATTAACACTTTTCCTAAAGTGTTATAAACCCAAAAACAATATAAAACAACAAAACAATCGTAACGTTTTCTGTCTTGTGTTTCTTTTAAGGTGATTCTTAAAGAGATACGATTTGGTTAAACGAGACGATACCAAAAATATTTTCCAAAAGTTTTTAAACCCCATCAGCACAAATCTTACCTACGTCTTTTCAGTGGTACTTAAAATACATAAAAATCAACCACCGCAAATCAAGGCAGTGCACTACCTAACTGGGGGTGCGACCATTAATAAGTTCCCGAACATCAGATTTAAAACTTGCCTTTGTGTCACTTGTGATTTGGTGTACCTTTTTCAAAGAAGCCAGTTCATTTGTGATTATTGGTTAAGTTCACTTGTGTTTTGCCTCATTTGTTTTGAAAATTGATTTTTATACTTAGTGCATGCGCACTCGTTCTTCCAGTTCTACAAGTCCACTTTCCGAACTTGGAAACATTCCTCGCAGACGTAGAGGACGTTCAGCTCCTTCAGCCGTGACTGAGGAACGTCTACCACCACCACCACCTGTCGAAATGGCAGAAGACAAACCTATGAATGAGCTTCTCCAAGCACCCATCGAGGGTTACAGAGATGCCATTGTTGTCCCAGCCATTGTGGCTGATACCTTCGAACTCAAAACCGGGTTACTTAATCTGGTAACCCAAAGCCAATTCTATGGTTTTGAGAGGGATGATCCTCATGCACACATTAGATGGTTTAACAAGATTGCATCTACCATCAAGTACAAGAATGTCCCATCCGAAGCTATCAAGCTTCTTCTGTTCCCATTTTCTCTAGAGGGACAAGCCCGGAATTGGCTTGAGAAACAACCCCCTCGTTCTATAGAGACATGGGAAGACCTAGTTACCAAGTTTGTTAACGAGTTCTATCCTCCATCCCGAACCACAAGTCTTAAGAATGAGATAATGAAATTTTCTCAGAGATTTGATGAATCATTCGGGGAGGCATGGGATCGTTACAAAGAATTGCTCCGCAAGTGTCCACATCATGGTTTTACCGAGTTAATGCAAATGGATACTTTTTATAATGGTCTGAGACCAGCTGACCAAGACTCTCTGAATGCCTCCGCGGGAGGTAATTTCCTTAGCAAAACCACCAAAGAAGCCTTACAAATCATTGAAAACAAGTCCCAGGTCCGTCCTTTCCGCACAAAGACATATCAAAATCAGTCTAATGCTGGACCTTCTACTTCATCTCCTGTGAGTACATCTAGCACCGATGCTAAGATTGATAAACTCACGGACATTGTTCAGGCTTTGGTTCTTGCTAACCAAAAGAAAGTCACATTCACTCAAACACCATCACATGGTGAAGTGAAGAAAGTTGAAGTTTGTGTCACTTGTGGTGGTCCTCATGCATACTACAACTGTACTGCCACCGATGGTAGTCCGTTTGAAGCAAATGCTATAGCCGGTACTTCAAATCAAGGAGGTAATCAATACCGTCCTCAGAATGATCCAAGCTACCGTGCTAACACTTATCAGGCACCACCCGGTTTTAACCAGAATCCTAACCGGAATCAGAATCAACCTAGAATGAATCAAGGTTATCAAAACCAAGGTAATTTCTATCCTGGACCCAATCAAGGTTTCCAACAACAAGGGAACCTTCATCAAAACAATTTCAATCGAGGGAATCAATTTCATGGGAATGTGAATCCTAATCAAGGGAATTTTCAACAACAAGGTCATAATCAAAACATCCGACCTCAAAATTTCCCTCCTAATCCACCTCCCATCATTACTCCTCCAGGACCATCATCTGATGAGTTACTGAAGCAGTTTATGAAATCCCAAGATGAGATGAACAGATTGTTGGTCAGTCAGATCGCTGATCTCAAGAAGTCTTTAAATGATCAACCCTCGGGCTCAGGAAAACTTCCGAGCAACACGATCGCTAACCCGAGGGGCGATGCTAAGGCGATCACGACCAGAAGTGGTGTTTCATACAAGGGACCCGCTGTTCCTACTACCTCTTCTTCTTCTTCTCTCCCAAAGGTAGTGGAAAGTGAGCCTCCAACTCACAATGGACCTACGACTCCAATGCCCCCTCCTCCTGTGGCAATAAGTCAAGTTACCAAGGAAACAACGGACAAGGTGCATTATTCTAGCCCAAGTAATACCGCACAAGTCCCACCTTCGGTAGTCCATCCTCAAGTTGTCCAGAAACCCAAGTCTAATCCAGGAGTTGTTTTTGAACCACCTGTAGCTCCCGTTGAAAATATCAAATCCAAATCTTCTATTCCATATCCATCACGTTTGAATGAGCAAAAGCTCCGTGAAAAAGCTAGTCATCAAATGGACAAATTTTTCCAAATTTTCCAAGAATTACATTTTGACATAAGCTTTGCGGATGCTATAATGCTGATGCCCAAGTTTGCATCAACTCTCAAACACATGTTAAGCAATAAGGAAAAGCTGTTTGAAATGGCAAAGACTCCTCTTAACGAGAACTGCTCAGCAGTTATCCTGAAAAAGCTTCCTGAAAAGCTTGGAGATCCTGGGAAATTTCTCTTACCTTGTGTATTCCCAGGAATGGTTGAATGCTTTGCCCTAGCAGATCTTGGTGCAAGCATTAATCTTATGCCATATTCAGTGTGGAAGAAACTTTCTCTTCCGGAACTTACTCCTACATGCATGACTCTCGAGCTTGCTGATCGTACAATATCCCGTCCTCTTGGCATTGCCGAGGACGTATTTGTGAAAGTAGGAAAGTTCCATTTTCCAGCTGACTTCGTGGTTGTTGATTTTGATGCCGATCATCGGGTTCCTCTCATTGTTGGTCGAGGATTCCTGAGAACGGGCCGTGCTCTCATAGATGTATTTGAGCAAGAAATCACATTGCGTGTTGGAAATGAAGCTGTCACTTTTAACCTTGATCAGACTTCGAGGTACTCTGCAAATTATGATTCTGAATCGGTTAACCGAATAGATATCATTGATGTTGCTTCTGAAGAGTACTCGCAAGAAGTTCTTGGTTATGATCATAATTCTTCGAGTGATAATATCACTCATTCATTTCAACCTATCATCGCCAATTCTACTCCTTCTCTCACCCCATTTGAGGAAAGTGACTTCATCTTAGAAGAGATTGAAGCCTACTTATCCAGTGATTCTGTTCCATGGGAAATTGATCACGCTCCAATTGACATTGAGGGAGACATACTTCTCATTGAGAAGTTGCTTAATGATGATCCATCATCAGCCCCTCACACTAGTGATTCAATTCCTGATGAGATTAATCAAAATGAGATTAATCTGGAGGGAGATTTTCTTCTTGAGAAATTTTTAAATCATGACATTTCTTCTCCTCTCCCTCCCATCAAACTTCATAACAAGGAAGTCAAGTCAGTTGAGAAAACTGAAGAATTTCCTGAGGTTGAGCTTAAGGACTTACCACCTCATCTCGAGTATGCATTTCTTGAAGGTAATGATAAATTACCAGTCATTATTGCTAGAGATTTGAGTAAAGATGAAAAAGCTGCTCTCATAAAAATCTTGAAGTCACACAAGCAAGCAATTGCTTGGAAACTCTCCGACATCAAGGGTATCAACCCTGAATTTTGTACTCACAAAATCTTGATGGAGGATGACTTTAAGCCAGCAGTCCAACATCAGAGAAGAGTAAATCCAAAAATCCATGATGTTATCAAACAGGAGGTTATCAAACTTCTTGATGCAGGATTGATTTACCCTATCTCAGACAGTCCTTGGGTTAGCCCAATTCATTGTGTTCCGAAAAAGGGTGGCATTACTGTTATCACAAATGAAGATAACGAGTTAATTCCAACTCGATTGGTTACGGGATGGCGTGTTTGCATCGACTATCGTAAGTTGAATGGCGCCACTCGTAAAGACCATTTTCCTCTACCCTTTATGGATCAAATGCTTGAGAGATTAGCAGGAAATGAGTACTATTGTTTCCTTGATGGTTTCTCAGGGTACTTTCAGATTCCCATTGATCCAAAGGATCAAGATAAAACCACATTCACCTGCCCATACGGAACTTTTGCCTATAGACGTATGCCTTTTGGCCTATGTAATGCTCCTGGCACGTTCCAACGATGTATGATGGCCATTTTCCACGACATGATCGGGGAAACAATGGAGGTGTTTATGGATGATTTCTCGGTCATTGGGAATTCTTTTCAATCATGTCTCTCCCATTTAGATAAAATGCTTCAAAGGTGTGAAGACACCAATCTATGTCTAAATTGGGAGAAGAGCCACTTTATGGTCAAAGAAGGCATTGTCCTTGGCCATAAGATTTCAAAGAACGGGATTGAGGTAGATAGAGCAAAGGTCGATGTTATTGCTAAATTACCTCATCCTACTACCGTTAAAGGTATTAGGAGTTTTTTAGGTCATGCCGGTTTCTATCGTAGATTCATTCAAGATTTTTCCAAAATCGCCCGGCCAATGACCCATCTTCTTGAAAAGGATGCTCCTTTTATCTTTTCACCTGAGTGCATCGTAGCTTTTGAAACATTGAAGAAAAAGCTTACTGAAGCACCCATTCTCGTTGCTCCCGACTGGGATTTACCTTTTGAGCTAATGTGCGATGCAAGTGATTTTGCTATCGGCGCAGTCTTAGGGCAACGAAGAAACAAGCATTTTCAGCCAATTCACTACGCAAGTAAGACTATGACCGAAGCTCAAACTCATTACACCACCACAGAAAAAGAGCTATTAGCCGTGGTGTATGCATTTGAGAAGTTTCGGCCATACTTAATCTTGACCAAATGCGTAGTGTATACGGATCACTCGGCTCTTAAATATCTCTTTGCAAAACAAGATGCAAAGCCGAGATTGCTTCGTTGGGTTCTCCTCCTTCAAGAATTTGATATTATCATACGTGATAAAAAAGGAGCTGAGAACCTGGCTGCTGATCATCTGTCCAGATTAGAAAACCCTCACCAAGATGTTTTCGAGAAGAAGGATATAAATGAAACATTTCCTCTCGAGACACTAAATGCGGTTTCTTTTCGTGGAAACTCTTCTACCCCATGGTTTGCTGACTTTGCAAATTACCATGCGGGTAACTTCATTGTGAAAGGGATGTCGACCCAGCAGAAGAATAAATTCTTCAAGGATGTTAAACACTATTTCTGGGACGACCCTTTCTTGTTCAAAATCTGTGCGGATCAAGTCATCCGACGGTGTGTTTATGGACAAGAAGCTCTTGACATTCTCAAAGCTTGCCATGCTGGACCCACCGGGGGCCATCATAGTCCAAACTACACCGCCAAAAAGGTGTTTGATTCCGGGTTTTATTGGCCCACAATCTATAAAGATGCCCACGATTATGTCAAAACTTGTGACGCTTGTCAGCGTCATGGAAACATATCTCAAAGGAATGAAATGCCACAAAATGCCATTCAAGTTTGTGAGATATTTGACATCTGGGGTATTGATTTTATGGGGCCATTTCCATCTTCTCGTTGTAACAAGTACATACTTGTGGCTGTTGACTATCTGTCAAAATGGGTTGAAGCGAAAGCTTTACCTACAAATGATGCCCGAGTAGTTGTGAAATTTTTGAAAGCTCTCTTTGCCAGGTTTGGAACTCCTCGTGCAATAATCAGTGATCGTGGTACACATTTTTGTAATGACCAATTTGAAAGAGTCATGCAAAAGTATGGTGTTACCCACCGTCTATCTACTGCATACCACCCCCAAACAAGTGGGCAGGTGGAAGTTTCAAATCGTGGTATTAAAAGAATACTTGAAAGGACAGTAGGTGAAAATCGTGCATCCTGGTCGGATAAACTGGATGACGCACTCTGGGCTTTTCGTACAGCTTACAAAACACCTATTGGGTGTACTCCATACAAGCTAGTGTACGGAAAAGCATGTCATCTTCCGATTGAACTAGAGCACAAGGCTTACTGGGCCTTAAAGCATGCAAACTTCGATATACAGACAGCCGGTGATCACAGAAAAGTTCAAATGAATGAACTAAATGAACTTCGTGATCAAGCTTATGAGAACTCTTTAATTTATAAGCAAAAGACAAAGAAGATTCATGACTCTAAGATCAAGAACCGCGTTTTCAACGTTGGTGATCGAGTCCTTCTTTTCAATTCTAGATTGAAGATTTTCTCGGGAAAGCTTAAGTCCCGCTGGTCTGGTCCATTTACTATCACTAAGGTTTATCCTTATGGCACCATTGAGTTATCTCAGCCTGATGGTCCTAATTTTAAAGTGAATGGTCATCGATTAAAGCATTACTTTGGAGAGGACATTTCCCCTGTGATTGTCCCAGATCTACAAACATTCCCCATGAACCAATGAATGCGGGGATCGAGTCAAGCTAATGACTCGGGAATCAAAAATAGTAGCACACACCATATGGGTTTTCACCCATGTTTCTGTTTTCTTATCCCCTTTCTATCACCCTAGTGTGGGGGAGTCTTTCCCACACTGTTGTATATGTCAAGTTTAAAAAAAAAAAAAAAAAAAAAAAAAAAAAAAAAAAAAAGTGTATATATCAAAAACAAAATAATGGCCGTAGTATTTCCCTTTTATGTTCTTTGTTTCGGCATAACCGCCGGTACTTTGAATATTGAGGGCAATATTCATTTCTAAGTGTGGGGGGTAATTCTCACGAATTTCATGTAATTATTTCACCCAATTCCCCCGTTTTTGGCCAAAATTTTTTTTGGAGTAAGTGTTTTTCACTTACTCAGCAAATGGTAATCAGTCCGCCATGTCTAACCCACATAAGGATTGGCTAATCCAGGAGCAAACGGCTCTTGGTAAAGATATCTCAAATCCGTTTATGGCTTGCAATTTGCCTAAAATTGTATGGTGTTCAACTCACCATATCTTTAAACTAGTGAAAAGTTGGCTAGCCCGCAAGGTTATGGCTTGTGGTAAAGGCAGTTGAAAATCCATAATTGGTATTCGGCTCACCAAAGATAATATTTATAATTTATCTAAGAGTTGGCTAGTCCAGAAGGGTACGGCTTCTGGTAAAGACAAAATCAAATCCGTTGAAAGCTGGTGGTTTGCTCAAAATCACATGGTTATCGGTGTACCATGGTTCTTACTTGAACTGAAACATTTGGCTACTCCAGAAGTAATGGCTTTTGGTAAAGAGATTAAAATCCATTATGTTTTCTCAAATCATTGCTAGGGACTAGCAATATCTTAGTATGGGGGATTGATGAGTGTCTAAATACTCATCATTTTTATACTGTTAGAATGCCAAAAACATCTGAAAACACTCAGAAATGCTTCAAAATGATAAAAATATCACAAACAAGTGTTTTATATGTTTTAAATGCAAAAACATCAAAATCTGATGAAAAACGTATCAAGTTTGCATAATTGGCAGTTTTAGTCCCCCAAGTTACAAAAGTTGTCAAAAATAGTCCCTAGTCATTACAAAACTTTCAAAATATCATTTTAGGTCCTTGAGATTCAAAAGTTGTCAAAATAAACCCTTCCAAGTTTAAAAATCACAAATTGACAACTTTAGTCCCTGAACTTTGGAAAAATGTCAAAAATAGTCCTTGGTTAATTTAAAAAATGAAAATTATCAAGTTTTAACCTTGTACTATTAATAAATGGCAAAAATGGTCCTTATGATAAACTTTTGGGAATTTACACCTTTAGTCCCTAAAAATCCAAAAATTACATATTAGGTCCTTAAAGTTTAAAAAATGAAATAAAATACAACTTTGGTCCTTGTATTATTATGTAATGGCAGGTTTGGTCCCTTGAAGGAAGTTTGGAAAGTTGGCAATTAAGGTCCCTCAAGTTTCAGCTTGGACACATTTGGTCCTTGGACTTTTATCACTTAAAACCAAACGGACCACTTTTGTTATTATTTACCCAAAACCAAATCCAATCCTCTAAACCCAGCTGCTGGCCCAATCCATAGCCCAAGTCAAACCCCCCTTTCCCCCCAGTCAAACCCACCATACGCGCCAAATATACCACAGACACTATTCACCTCCTTCACCACACTGGTTTAGCCAAAACCAGTGATGGTTTTTCATCATTTTCAACATTTCCAGCTGTAACACCACTTGATTACCTCCCCCCTCCACCTCCACATCAAACAAAAACCCATTAATTCAGAAAACCAACTCTTTGAAATTTTGGCGCCAAATTCGCCAAATGGCAAAACTGGTGATCTGGCCCAATCCAACGGTTGATTTGTGGTGGGAAATACTCAAGAGTGTCGACAAGATGAAAGGAAGTCAATAAATATCAAGAGGAAGCAATGGAGAAGGCAGTTAGAGTAATTTTAGCTTAATCTATGTCGTTTTAGTTAATTTTAAATATCCAGTGTATTCCTTAGCTTTCAAGTACTAATTTTCTCATGTTCAGTGTATTGTAAATCCTTTTCAACAATAAATTTCAGTGTTCAAGTTCTATTCCAGTTTATGCACATTTTGAAATTTCAAGAATCTTATGAAATGTTTGAATGTTGATAAGTAGTTGTTACTTTGGACTGTTAGGCTCACTTAAGCCCCTTATAAAGCTGTTAAAAGCTTTTAGAAACATTAATTCAGTGTTTATCATTGAAATTCAAAAATACTAAAAAATTACAAAAAAATCAGTCATAATTCAAAAATCACAAGTTACTGTAGAAGAAGCTTGGAGCAAGTGCTATTCTGGATTTCCTTGGTTTAGAGCTCTGTGGAGAGCATTTAGGTGTGGTACTCAGTTCTTGGTTCTGTGATCTCAGTTCAAAACCATTTGTAAGCAATTCCTCATTTTTTTGGCATTTCACTGTGTGACTTGTTCATTAGCCTAAATATCTGTTTCTTTAAGTTTGTTAGTCTCATTTAAGTTAAAATAAACCATAAAACCTGTTACTTGTTCTTTTTAATTTGTAGTTTGTAAAATTTTTACTTTGACAGTTAAATTTGCATAATCACCATTTCCTATTTGAATGTTGTTATTGTTGTTGCTTTATGCTCATTCAGTCTCAGTATAGGATAATATAAGGTCTGAAATCACCTGCATGGTCTTAAGCTGTGATAAGCTTTGAAAAATCTCTAAACTGTTTAGTTAAGCAGTGTTTGGAATTGTTCAGTTAGCTGAGCTAAAGACCTGTTGTGATGTTATCTGTTGTTGATACATGTTGCATTAGGTCCTAATAACTCATATTAGCAGTAAAAACCTGTCTTCATTCAGTGAAAAAGTCAAAGTGCCTTTAATCTCCCCTCATAAGCTCACTGTTAGGATTTGATAGGTAAAATTCATCATAGAGGCTTAGAATTTGTTAGACTAGCTTAATTTCATCTTATCCTAGCATAATATAACATAATCAGTTAATAGATTTAAGTTAAAGTTCAGTTTAGTCAACTTAGCTAGTTTTTTATAAAAGTCAAATTTCAGTCTTAGTC
This sequence comes from Chrysanthemum seticuspe, assembly GCA_019973895.1. Taxonomy (NCBI): domain Eukaryota; kingdom Viridiplantae; phylum Streptophyta; class Magnoliopsida; order Asterales; family Asteraceae; genus Chrysanthemum; species Chrysanthemum seticuspe. The sequence continues at coordinate 36,398,998 of BPTQ01000007.1, forward strand.
GTTTTGGAATTAAATAGATAATTTTCTACAGGACTTATTATTAGCTTTCAATACTTGAGCTTCTAGGATAGTAAAATATATCTGCTTAGCTTTATCCTAGTAATTTTTATATTCTCTTATTAGCTTATCTGATAGCTTTTTCTTTAGCTTATTTTAGATATCTGTTAAAAAAGGTGCCCTGTACCAAGGAAGTTTGTGTTAACTGCTCTTTTTCATAAGCTTGTAAAAAGCTAATTAGTTGGTCAAATCTTTTGATACTTGGTTCTTTAGAAATCTTTCCTAGCTGACTTGAGGTCCCAAGCTTAATCTTCCAATTTCTAGCTTGTTTACCTAGGCTGCATTTGACTTTTAGTTTGTCCCATTTTGGTCTTAACTGCATACTCAGTAAAATGGTCCCATTTTCATAAGCTCTTTATAAGCTCCACAGTGCACCTCTGTGCATGAGCTTGGACTTTTTGGAAAGCCCACAAGCTCTACTTGATACCTATGTCTTTTGTTTGAGCTTTTAAGCTTATTCAGTTAGCTTATTTTGGCCTTGAATTTCTCTGCAGGCCTGTGTATTTAGTTAAATCAGTCAAAGTGCTTAATTGCTTATTCTAGCTTTTCAGTTTATATCTGTGTGCTTTTTAGTTTCACTTAAGTAGCTTGTAGCTTATTTTAGCTTAATCTACCTTTGTTTTCAACTGTTGTGCTTATTTGAGCTTAAAATTCCAAAATAAGCTCATAAGCTTAAGCTTTTAGATTTTTCATTTCAGCTTTTTATTAAGCAGTTACTGTTTTTATCATTTTATTAGTTTTCTGTCATCATATAGTATTTTTAGAAAAAGTTTTAGAATTTTCTCTGTTTGTCTAGTATTTATTATAATTATAAATAGTTAATAAATAGTAATTAATTAGTAATAAATAATTAAAAAGTATAAAAAATATCTTTTCTGTTTTAAAATTAGTTTTATCATATTTTAGATTTTTCAAAGTTAAAATTTTATTTTTCCAAGTTTATTTTCTATTTTCTAGTAATTAAGTGTATTTTAAATAGTTATTAATTAATAAAAAATACATATAAAGTCTAAAAAATATATTTTTAGTTTTAAAATAAGTTTTATCATATTTTAGACTTTTCTAAGTTATAATTTCATTTTTCTAGGTTAAATTTGTATTTTCTTGCATTTTAGTGCATTTTAAATACTTAATAAATAGTTTTTAATTAATAATAAATAAATAAATAGTTGTAAAAATAATTTTCTTTTTCTAATAATTTTCTTTTATTATTAGGATTGTTAAAATATCATTTTCATATTTTTAGGTCTTTTATTTCTTTAAAACTCACTTTTTATTTAGTACGTTACGTAGTTTTTAATTTAAACATACGTTTTAGGAAATAAACGTTCATCGACTTTAAAAATAGTGATAGCGTTTATTTAATAGATTTTATCTTTTATTTCTTTTAATTTGCATTTAAGTCGCTTTAATTTGTAGATTTTCTCTTTAGGTATAATTTTCCATCCAAAACCCTACTGATTGCTATCCTTAGTGATCATTCTACCATCTGATTAAGTGTTTTAACACCAATTCATCCTCCGTGGGACTTAACGACCCAGGAATTCCCTATATTCCTCTGATCTTAATTGCATTAGTGTTTGAGCAGTTTTTAGTCTATTAGACTTGAATGTTTAGCACCAATCATTTATCTTCTGCCATTACGACAGGGGGTGGTGGTGGTAGACGTTCCTCAATCACGGCTGAAGGAGCAGAACGTCCTCTACATCTACGAGGAATATTTGCAAGCTCAGAAAGTGGACTTGTAGAATTGGAAGAACGAGTGCGCATGCACTAAGTATAAAAATCAATTTTCAAAACAAATGCGAGGCAAAACGACAAGTGAACTTAACCAATAATCACAAATGAAATGGCTTCTTTGAAAAAGGTACACCAAATCACAAGGACACAAAGGCAAGTTTTAAATCTGTTGTTCGGGAACTTATTATGGTCACACCCCCAGTTGGTAGGTGTACTGCCTTGATTTGCGGTGGTTGATTTTTATGTATTTATTAAGTACCACTAAAAAGACGTAGGTATAGATTTGTGCAAGGGTTTAAAAACTTTTGGACAATATATTTTTTTTATCGTCTCGTTTAACCAAATCGTATTTCTTTAAGAATCACCTTAAAAGAAACACAAGCTAGAAAACGTTACGATTGTTTTGTTGTTTTATATTTTGTTTGGTGTTGTTAACACTTTAGGAAAAGTGTTAATGACTTTTTGATTTATGATAACTTTACAAAAAAAACTTTTTACAAAAGATGGTATATGTGCAAGTACGGGTCTGAAAAAGGTTTAGAACACGCTAAAGCCTCCCCGGCAGCGGCGCCAAAATTTGATTGATGCTGAACCGTCTAGTTTAATCACACAAGCTAACCACTTGTGAATGGCTAACCGTAATAAACTTAAAACTGCTCAGAAACCAATGCAATGAAGATCAGGAGAATATAGTGGATTCCCGGGTCGTTAAGTCCCACGGAGACTCAATGGTGTTTCAAAACTTTCAGAGATAGAATGATCACTAAGGATAATGATCAGTAAGGATTTGGATGAATAATTACAATACTGATTGATTGGAATGTATTTGGATACAGAATTGGAAAGCACAACAATCAGATAAGACAAACGTAAATACGTATGATTAAAAACTACGTAAACGTACAAAATAAAAAGTGAGATCTAAGAAATAAAAGGCCTAAAAATATGAAAATGACATTTTTGGAATCCTAAAAATAAAAGAAAAATATTAGAAAAGGAAAATTATTTTTACAACCATTTATTTAATTATTATTAATTAAAAACTATTTTAAACTATTTAATAATACTCTAAAATATAAGAAAATACAAAATAAAGCTAGAAAAATGAAATTATGATTTAGAAAAATCTAAAATATTATAAAACTTATTTTAAAATTGAAAATATATTTTTTACACTTTTTATCTATTTATTACTAATTAATTATTATTTAAAATACACTTAAATACAAGAAAATATAAAATTAACCTGGAAAAATAAAATTTTAACTTAGAAAAATCTAGAATATTATAAAACTAATTTTAAAACTGAAAAGATATTTTTTATGTTTTTTATTTATTTTTTATTAATTATCTAAGACTTTTAACTATTTAAAATTATAATAAATACTAAACAGATTAGGAAAATTATGAAACTTTTTCTAAAAATAACTCAAGTTGACAGAAAACTAAGAAAAATATAAAAACTAGATTTGCTTAATAATAAGCTGAAAAGAAAAATCTAAAAGCTAATTCCTATTAAATAAATGCTATCACTATGTTTAAAATGATGTTTTTCTGATTTTTCTTTTATAATACTACTTAACTACTGATATTAAGCTACTTTAATGAAAACAAAAATTTTACAAACTAAAAATAAGCTGATTAAGAGCTTAAAAGCTCAACAGTTGAGGTTTTGGCTTATTTTAATGAGTTTAAGCTCAAATAAGCTTGTAAGCTGAAACCAAAGGTTGAATAAGATAAAACAAGCTACAAGCTACTCAAATGAAGCTAAAAGACACAAAGAAGCATACTGATAAGCTGGAAATTAGCAAATAAGCACTTATATTTTGTTTTCTAAGACAGAAATGGGACAAAGTTTGAGCTTAATGCAGCCCTAGTAAACAAGCTACAAAATGGAATATTAAGCTTGGGACCTCAAGATGGCTAGGTCAGCTTTCCAAAGAACCAAGAATCACAAGCTGAGGCCAACTAATAAGCTCAGTGGGAGCTTGTGAAAATGACTAGCTCAACTGTGCACAGGGCACCATTTTCAGACAAGGGTCCAAAAGAAGCTAGGAAATAAGCTACTAAATAAGCTAGACGGAAATTATAAAAAATACTATTATAAAGCTGAGCAGTTGTATTTTGGTATCCCAAAAGCTCAAATCTTGAAACTCAAAGTTAAACCCTAGAGAAATTAATCTATTTTATTCAAAAACGACCAACTGAAAATTTTGACTTTTTAAGTTGCACTATGAAGTTGACTAAAATGAACTTTGATTTGATCCTAAGCACTGATTATGATGTATTAAGGTGAACTTATGAACATGAAATCATGATCATAGAACTTGGAAATCCAACAGTTAATGAACAAGAGATGATCAAAGGATATTTTGACTTTTTAGCAAATGAAGACTGGTTTTTCTTGTTAAACTGAGATATTAGGTATTAATGAGACATGAAACAAGTAAAAGCAAATGCTAGTGTACCATCTAACACAGATTACACATGGAAACCAAACACCACTTTATAAAACTGTTTTTGTGATTATCAAAACAAAACTCAAATTAAGACCATGAAACTGATTACAGACATTATAATATCATTTATTAAGACTAAATAAGCATAAAACAACAGCCATAACAACATAAAACTCAAGAATGATCTTTATGCTATTTTAACTATCAAAATGAAATTTTTAGTAACTGCCAATTAAAAAGAACAAGTGACTGGTTTTAATGCTTAACTATACTTAACTAAAACTAATGAACATGAAGAAACAGAGATTCAAGCTATTAAGCAACTCTAACAGTAAAATGCCAAATTGGAATAAAAGGCTTACAAGATGGATTTGGTGAACAATGAGAACCAAGGACTGTGTACACACTTCCTATAGCTTCCCAAGAAGCACTAAACCAAGGCCATCCAATATCAACCCTGCTCCAGCTTTCTTGTATCTTTCACCATGGATTTTTTATTTTTCAACTATTTTTTTAGTATTTTTGGTAATTTTTGGTTTTTAATGCTAAGCTGAGTTTTATTGTTTCTAAAAGCTTAAATAAGCTTTCTAGGAGCTTACATGAGCTTATTCAGTCCTTGACAAAAGCTACAAACAACATTTGAACATTCATGAGAATTTTGAACATGGAAATTTTGCATAAACTGAAAAGAAACTTATCACAAAAATTGAAACTGAAAAAGGTTCACAAACACTTTAAATAACTTAAACAGAATACTTGGAAAGCTTAAATTACACTGGAAATTAAAATTGAGCTAAAACGACTTAAACTAAATAAAATTATACTAGATATCTATCACATTGCTTCCTCTCTCCTTTATAATGATCTTTTCCAGCTTGGTGTCGACATCTGAATCTTTCCCACCTCCTTTGAGCCATTGGATCTCTCTAAATCATCATAACCATCCATTTGGATATTTGGCGCCAAAAAAGTCTTAAGCAGGTTTCAATCAATTAAAGCTTCTTGGATGATTGTGGTAGTGGAGGGGGGTTGGTATACAAGTGGTGAGACAGGTAGAGTGTTGAAAAAGTGGAAAAAACCACCTATGGTTTTGGATATCAGGCATGGGAGAGGAGAGTGAACAGTGCCTGTGGTTTTGGCGCCTTTGACTTAATTTGACCAGATATTAATATGAAGGGGGTTCATAATTGGGGGGGGGGGGGTTCAAGGCATAATGACAGGGGGTCAAGTGTTTGGCTGGGATCAAAATACAAAAGAGGTCATTTTGGTTTGTTTATATCATAAGGACCAATCATGTAATTTCTGCAAACTTGAGGGACCAAAACTGAACTTTTTCCAAATTTCACACAAGGACCAATCTTGCCATTCTTTAATAGTACAAGGACCAAATTTGACATTTTTAAATATCCAAGGACTATTTATGACATTTTTCAAAGTTTAGGGACCTTTTCTGCCATTTGACCAAAGATTTATTCAAGGACCATTTTTGTCAATTTAGAATATTTCAGGGACCTTGAATAACATTTTTATTTATTTTGAATTACCAGGGACTGAATTTGACAATTTTTGAAACTTGGGAGACTAAAACTGCCAATTTTGCAAACTTGATACGTTTTTCATCTGATTTTGATATTTTTGCATTTAAAACACATAAAACACTTGTTTGTGATATTTTTATCATTTTGATGCGTTTCTGAGTGTTTTCAGATGTTTTTGGCATTCTAAACAGTACAAAAATGATGAGTATTTAGACACTCATCAACATTCCAAGGCATTATGGCACAACTAGATATCCCTGATCATATACATTTTTGTGATCTATGAAAATTTCTCAGAAATTGTAGTTGATACAATGGTCTCATTATTATTAAGACATTGTAAGTATGCAATGGTCTTCCTTATATCTCAAACATCGTGAGATACACAGTTGACTTAGACATATCTCAAACATCGTGTGATACACAATTTGCCTAAATATATCTCAGACATTAAGAGATACACAATGGTTTTAGGTATTTCTCATACAGTGTGAGAAAACTATCTCATAACTATGAACTCACCAATTCTTTTGAACGGTATGTCGATTTTTTTCTATGATTATTTTACTCCTCTTCTTGGAAGATGAGTTTGAACATTCATTCCATACTCTTGGAACACTTTTGACGTCTCATAACATATTGTCTTGCAACTCATCGATTAAGTATGAGTGTTGTGTCGGAAATTCTTAAGTAGGATGATTTGGAATATCCTTATTTAAATGGACTGCCCCTTTTCATTTAAATAAAGAAGTTATAAATCGCCGAACCATAAGTTTATAATTTCTTACTTACATAAATTGGGATGCTTATTTATGTAAGTAACGAATTATAAATGAGTGAGCTTATTTTAATCCGATATGACATGAGTATGAACCCGAACTCGAGAAACACTTGTATTCTTTGAAAAGATCTAGAAAAACACGATAGTGTCTTACCACTCAGCAAAAATCTTAAGATCTCAATTGAACAACCTAATTTCGGTCTTAAGTTATGTTAGGAATTAGAAAATTCCATAGTGAAGAGTCGGTCACCCCTAATATTATCTAGCATAAGTTAGCTCGTAGACATATCGTTATTTACGTTATTAAGTTGTTTATTAGTTAGTCAGTAGCGTAAAATAGTTTAGTGCAACACCGTGGAGGAAGGACGGGTCTTTACCCACTGTATCCCTGATCCACAGGCCGATAGGAGGTCGTGTATTTGTAAGTATAAATACCCCTTCCATCCATGGAAGGGGTGGTGCTTCTTCTCATTTTAATCTAATCTTTCATTTGTGTAAACCTCTAACAAGAACACCCTCTCTCTCTACTAACTCTCTAACTATGGCAAACATATATTTTGATCATCCAAGACCACCCGAATCATCAACACAATAAATATTACGATCCTACAATTGGTATCAGAGCCAGGTTCTATTGTTTTGGTGATTTGTATGGTCTTTTACGGTTAGTTGTATGTGGTTTATATGGTTTATTGGATGGGTTGGCTGTTGTTATGTGTTTTGATTCGTGGGTTGATGCAAGTTATGTTGGGGTTATGAATCTGTTGACTGTTTCAAGGTTGTCATAAACTGTTTTTGGTCATGAATCTGGTACAACATGGTTATCTTTTTATGGTTAAACTGTTTTGATAAACCTTTTTGTATCTTTATCTTACTTAAGCAGGTTTTTAAGCTAAAACTGTTTTTAACATACTTTTTCTTGATAGCGACTTGAGGTCATTGTTTTTAATAGCGACTTAGTCATAGTATGTGTTGCATATCAATGTTTTGTGGTCATGTGATTGAATCTGGTCTACTTGTGGTCAAAATAGTCGTCTTTCATCTGGTCATTTACAAGGTCAAAATGGGTCGAAATTTATGAGTCCTTAAGCTGGTTTTGGTCTGGGTTTTTCTGGTCTGTTTCAAGTGGTCAAAACAGAAGCAGTTCTTTTGCAGTCATATTCTTCATAGCGAGTTATAATATAAAAAAAAAAAAAAAAAAAAAGGTAGCGACTAGACAAAATAATACAGCGACTTATATTGATAAGTTAGCGATTTGTGCGGTTAAAGATGTAGCGACTTGTGGTTATTTGACTATTGAGTCAAATAAAAGTTCTGGCGACTTGACCTAGCGAGTTAGACCTAGCAAATTAGACCTAGCGACTTAGACCTAACGAGTTAGACTTAGCGAGTTAGACTTAGCGAGTTGGTTTTGTAAATGGATGTAGCGACTTGCTATGCTAGCGAATTGCTAAGCTAGCGACTTGCTATGCTAGCGACTTGACTCATGACCTCGTAGCGACTTGACATTATTTAATGTCAAGCGAGTTGTTTTGAAAAAGATTAGCCACTTGACTTGAGTTAGCAACTTAACTGAAAATGGTAAAGAAGAAAAAGAACCGACCACAAACCCTATACCATATACCATAAAACTGACTCGACCTCAGGTTCAACATAAACCATCCTCGGTCTTTGAAAGCTTAAACGTGACATCTAATGAAAAATCAGATCCGGATATGTTCAAACAACCACTCCTAACCTAGACTCAACCCAAAGGACCCTCACAACCACTCTTCAACTCTCAAACAATCAAGAATCAAAAAGTAAAATTAATTGATTGATCTCAGATTCGGTTCCATTCGTTTAAATATTTTAAAGATTTTTCAATAGAACCCTTTTCCTCACTGATTATTTTCGAAGACCAAGCTTCATTTAAATATCCGAATCTGTTGAAGCAAGACCAAAAACATGAAAGTCTTTATCCCTCTTCTTGATTCGACTTTAATGGAAATACAAAATCATTAAACTTATATGGATCTCAGAATTTAATTTCGTGTATATCAAATGACTTCGAGACCTTCAAAAGATCTATATCACGAAACCTTAATCATCATAGATCACTAGTTATTGATTAATGTTCGAATACATTAAAGAAGGTGTAAAAAATGCGTTTTCAACCTTCTTTTGATTCGGTTTAATGAAGACTTAAAGCAATAATAAAACCTACATTGGTTTGTTATTCGGTGTTGAGTGTCCTCATCTCGTTACCATCCCTGTGGTACTAATCAAGCCCATGCCATCCCTGTGGCGAGCTCATGAAGACATGTGTGTTATGTTGATAGTTGTAGTGGATGAGATGAGACCCAGGAGAGCGGTTATGTATGAGAAGCTGCGATTTTTAGGGTTGATGTGTTTGGGGGCGGACTGATATTAGGATAGGATTTGTTGGAGTGATTTTTAGGGTTGATGTGTGTTTGTGATGGAGTGTTAAATACCCCGAAGATTAATGGATCTGCATCCGGTTTTTCTACAATGGGCCGACCAGGATGTTAATTTTCTTGGGCCAATACATTTGTCTAGTAAATTTGCATTGGATGGTTTAAGTGGGATGATACATTGGATCGGATTTGACTTTATCCTCGTGGGTTTCAAATAATGCTGGATCTAAGTGCTTTCCTAAGTGAGCTCGGATATGCGCTTCTCGTGTTTGAACATTGAATCATTTTAGAGACTAACATATGACAATCCTTGAATAGGATATGAAACAATCCCAGAATACAATCTCTACATAAAAGGTGCTATTGGTCGGATTAAATTGTCACGATGTATTCGCAATCACGACTTGGTATTTTAAATCTTGTGTGGTACAACCGCGCTCATTCAAAGCCTGTAGATCCCAATTCGTAGACAGTTGTTATATGGATCTTTAACCTTTAACTTATAAAGGGTTTAGCAATTTTGTATAAAACTACTAAGTGGAATTCTACCTGGAACTTTAATGAGTATGCGGAATCTACTCAGTAAGGCTAAGAAGAACACAAACAATAAGAATAGCAGAACACAGTAATAATATCAAACTAAGCCTCAATATTATTAATACGATCACCCTTAATAGTGATAGGGTTTTTCAACCTTGAAGCTATGAACTAACTAATAATATATGGGACGTGTATATTTTTGTGTGTGTTTCTAATTGTCTAATAAACTACGTGCCTGTCATCTCTTTATATAATAGAGATGCTAGGGTTACAAACTTATTCTACAAGTAAAACAATATCTTCTGTAATCTTCTATAAAAGATCTTCTCATATCTTTAATAAAGATAAGTATTTTGCATATACTCCATCAGCTTGTAGAATCTCCATTATGCATATTAAGTCCTTCAATTATCTTCATTAAAGCATATGTAGTTTTGTTGTATCAAATCACATATACACGATTGTATATGGCCCAACAATCTTCCCCTATTTGATATTACAAAACTATCTTCATGAATTCAGCAATCTTCAATGACGATAGTCTTCATTCCCATTGTTTCATTCTTGTATTTATTTTGTCTTTTTAATGATGACAAAATAAACAAAGTCGTGTACGAACTTCCCCTTAAATAGAGAAGTTGAGATGTAATCATCTCCGTGAATGAAACAAACACACATAAATAAGCTGCAAATAATCTTCATGTTAACTTCTTCCCCTTTTTGTAATCATCGAATAAGGAACCTGTGAAGATAAGCAACCTGTATACACTTCCCCTGAAATTTATATTAACCTGCGCTTGAATTCTCAAAAATAATAACCATAAAGCATCCAAGAAATCAAACCATGTGTAACCCAATAGCGTACAAAAATAGCAGTACTTTCAGGAATATGTCGGTCAATACAAGCAGTACACAAACGCCCCAACTAACTAATCTTTAATTAGTGACCAAAAATCATGCTCGACTTCCCCTTAAATTGAAAACTTCTCGTAATAACCCATGAGCAGTACTTTAGGAAGGAGCAGTACTTTCATCTCATCGAAGCAGTACCTTAATAACAGCCACTTTGAAGCATAAGCAATACCGTGAATCAAGTACTTTGAGAAACATGCAGCAGCAGTACTTTAAACAAACATGCAGTACATTGAATAAAACTTGCAACAGTACTTTAATAATCAATCTGCAGTACTTTCAAAAATAAAGAACAGTCATCAGTAGCAGTACTTTGTTAAATAGATCATCAATGACTCCCATCGGTGATCCCATGTGCTACTTGTCAATCCTCATTAAATAAATCGTCCCTCGTGATCTTCAAAATAAGGACCAAGCATTAATATCACTCAAATCCACATAAACCTATGTAACCAGTCGAATGAGCAACCAATCAAATCAAAGTACTCATGTGACTGTCTCTCGATCCCCAATGAAAATTCAAACCCACGTGAATACAAAGACCATTATAATATCACATGGACTTTACTTGAAGCAAATTATCATCATGGGTCCCATGGAAGAAACATCCTCACGTGGCCATCAAAAGATAACCAGTTAAAAATCACAAAACCATGTGACTTAAACATTCCTACGTGAACAATATTAATCTTGGCCAATCAAAAGACACTTACCTTCTAATAGACCAATTAAAAAACACTTCCACCATAAGAACCATATACTGCGTCACACCGAATCAAAAACAATTAACACTTGACCTCCACCGATGCACCCATGTACTGCGTTGTACACGATCACAACTTAACAAGTGAATTTCTTTGCCTTGCGAAGTACACGATCAAAACCCATATGACCAATATTTAAATTGAAAGCATCAATATAATAATCAAGTTGTAGCAGCGAATAAATAAACCTTCATGTTCACGGACACCATACACCATAGCAATTCTTAATCACCCACTCTCTATGAATTGCTATGCACACAATACATTAAGAATTAATGTTTTTGGAAGTCCCAAGCCAGAATAGACTTGAATCTTCCATAAGCATCAACATAATCAGATCGTGTTAAGATCTTTGATGGATTCTTGTGTTCAGAAACATCTAATTCTTCTTGTTTAGGTTTCCAAACCCATCTCGCTGAAGCCTTAACAACACTAACCTCTGAGGTCGGCCTAGCAGTACTTTCTTTTGGCCTACCAGTACTTTCTTTTGGCCTAGCAGTACTTTGTTTCAATCTTTGTTTAGTAAGTATTGCTGATGGGTTAAAAAACCTTCTTTGCTGAGGATATTTAGAATTACTTGAAAAATTTCTATGGTTAATCCTCCTTGAGTTGTTCCATACCTGCTTGGGATCACTAACTGGTTTCTTGAGTTTACATGTATACTGCAGATGATCAAAACTACCACAAACATAGCAAGCTTTATTCTGAAACTCAAAAGTCTTCCCGATTTTTTGAGTTATCATCCCATTCCAGTTTCTTTGATTACCTCTAGGACTATTGTTGTTCCTAGGGTTTTTATTAGACTGTTTGTGACTTTTAACAGGTTTGGTTTCTAAAGGTTCAGCAAACTTCACAGACTTCAAGCTCTTTTTCTTTTTAACCTTTGAAAAACCTTCAGGAACTACTTTATCATCACGTTCAACCCAATCTTCAATGTGGACCTTATTCCTATCAATCTTATCAGTTTGTGTAGGTGAAGCTAGTGTAGCATTCTTCTCACCTAAACTTTCACTTTTCATAGATTCACAAGATTGACTAGCAAGTTTTTGTAAAAGATCATCCCTTTCCTTGGTGAGCTTTTCAACTTCTGATATCTTACAACCTAACTTCCAATCACTTAGTTTTAATTGATACTCTAGTTGGTTGTACTTTTCTGTCCAAGCTTCTTCATTATCTTTATAAACAAGAACTTTAGCTTCAACTTTTTCTAGATTAAATAAATATTCTAGTTTCTCAGCCCTAGCTATTCTATGACTCGTTTTTTCAAGTTCAAGATCTTTAAGCAAGGTTTGATAAGAATCATTACAGTTAACACAGAATTTTACCTTCTTGGTTGGATCACTGGATGATGTGTAAAAAATGGCCATCACTGCAAACTTCACTGGATGAGCACTCGTTCTTCTTATGTAGAATTTCCCCCTGGCGATTGATACCACATGTAGATCCCAATTCGTAGACAGTTGTTATATGGATCTTTAACCTTTAACTTATAAAGGGTTTAGCAATTTTGTATAAAACTACTAAGTGGAATTCTACCTGGAACTTTAATGAGTATGCGGAATCTACTCAGTAAGGCTAAGAAGAACACAAACAATAAGAATAGCAGAACACAGTAATAATATCAAACTAAGCCTCAATATTATTAATACGATCACCCTTAATAGTGATAGGGTTTTTCAACCTTGAAGCTATGAACTAACTAATAATATATGGGACGTGTATATTTTTGTGTGTGTTTCTAATTGTCTAATAAACTACGTGCCTGTCATCTCTTTATATAATAGAGATGCTAGGGTTACAAACTTATTCTACAAGTAAAACAATATCTTCTGTAATCTTCTATAAAAGATCTTCTCATATCTTTAATAAAGATAAGTATTTTGCATATACTCCATCAGCTTGTAGAATCTCCATTATGCATATTAAGTCCTTCAATTATCTTCATTAAAGCATATGTAGTTTTGTTGTATCAAATCACATATACACGATTGTATATGGCCCAACAAAGCCATAGTATGTTGAGGACACATGTTTATTGCCAGACATCGTATGATTATTGTTGATGACTCGATTTTATCATGGGCCTAAATGGAGTCGGTGGTATTTTGAAAAATGTGCTATTCAAATGGGCCGTGAAATTGAGATAAAATATGGACTTGACACACAAAAGGTGGGCGTGTAAATTGCTTTTTAAGAGTTGTAAGGTTTAAATGATGTGTGTTTTAAGTCGTGAGATTGCTGAATACGGAACTAATGGAATGGACCGGGATTGAATAGTATATTTGATGGTGAGATTTTGGGATTGATGATAAAACCTGTTGTGTGTTGTGATAGATAATTTGGTATATACATTTTCACGGATAATATTCTTTCTCGGCTTGAATTGATGTTTGAACAATGTTGACTACGGGGTTGTGTTATTCGGTATTTCATATTTGGATTTGCAGTGAGATTTTTTGGGCTTGCTTACTTATTTCGTCTTCTTTCCTTCTACCATTCCGCGAAGATGACATGTTTGGGCGTTTATTGAGTGTGATAAAGACTTGGCTATTTAGGTACGGTTGTGATTCTTTCTCAGTTTACCCACAACGTAACTATCACTTTGGTGTCTCACGCAGTTGAGGATACGTCAAGAGGTTTTGTACTTTGGGTACACCGTTTCTTCTTCACAAGGATTAGTACAAGCTTAAGTAGCAAATCTGGGGAATTCTACTTCATGATCAAAAATGGTATATCGGGTTTACTTCCCAATTTGGTCACCACAATTGCCGTCAGAATATGTGAATGGTGTGTTTATCAAAGTGTTTATGGGATGGTTGATGATGTTGTTGATGTTGGATAATGAACCACTTATGAACCGCTGCATGTTCCCCTAAAACAGATACTCACTGAAACCAAATTTGTCATTACACATTCAAACTGACATTGTTTACGGTTTTGTCTTGATTTTGTAAAATCCCGCGAAAGAACCTATTTCTCGGTTTAAATCATAGACTTGTAAAATCCCGTGACAATGGAAACATCCTGGTATTAGTAAAGTGCATTTCCGGATCTATCATACGGTTTATTCTTGGTTTTGTAAAATCCCGTGAAAGAAACTATTTCTCGGTTTAAACCATAGAGTTGTAAAATCCCGTAATGATGGAACCATCTTGGAGAAGAGAAAGTGTAATTTTGGATCTTACTTGATGCTGATGCTACGGTTTCTGCTTCAAAGAAGGGATAAAAGGGTGTACTTCATGAATTGGGTGTGTGTTTGGGTTTTTCTTCATGGCAATTTGGTTATTACATGGTTTTACGGGATTATGTGCTTTCAACCATGGTCGGGATGAAACCATTATCAGAGTTCACTTAAAACGTAAAAGAAGGCTAGATTTGAGTTAACCAGAAGATGTGACAACGGAGTTAATTCACTATTATTTATTTGAGGTTGAAGTGAATTATCACGGACGAGTGTACTCAGTATCTGAAGATATCGGAGATGGTTGGATGATGATTCTTCATGATCCTTGTTCGATGCTTATTATCAAAAACGAAGACTTGGAAATCTAGTTATTATTGGGTGTCTTTTACTTTTTCTTTTACCACTTGGGGGAATTGGGCTCATACCACCACAAAATAACTATCACTTTAAGGAGTTACGTTGTAGTGCTCAGTGTCACATTCAATTGTGGATTTTCAAGAGGTGATGTACGTCTTATACTTGATGGTTAGTTGGTTGAAGAGTATAGAGTACTTAAGAGATTCAATGGAGCATGAATTCTCGGCGCCGCTCTTTGTTACATATGTGCAAGTTTAAGTCACGAATTCGGGTTAGTTTACTTCAGGGTCAAATTCATCATATTGGGTTTTCTCCATCAGCTGTCACGACAAGTAGCCTACAGAATGATAATGGGGATGATTACATGTTTTGCTAAGAGAGCAGAAAAGAGAGAGATTATGACGTTTGAACACAACAGTTCAAGCCTCGTTCCTCAAAGAAAAGAAAAGTGTACGTGTCAGTGCGCTTTATCTTCGGAAGAAGAGAAATCTTCTTATTATGACCATTCTCATCAACATGCTTCATACTTTTTCCATGCGCTTCAGTATTCAAGTGAACCGGGCTACCTCTAATTGTTTTCTCATTCCACTTGCTCGATTATAATGAAGATGGCGACATCACGTGCTTATTTTGCGGGAGAGAAGTGTGAATAGAACATTCGAATGATTTTCACTTATTTAATCAAGAATGGCATCTCCGTATGCAATTCTTGAGGGGGAGAAGAAGTGTGAATTTTTTGCATGATTGATTAATATTTGAGAATATATGGTCAAACGGCTCCCAACTCATGTAAGAACCGAGTTTCTTATCGGGTCATCTTCACTCGGATTGATGGGTTTATCGACAAAGTGCTCCCGGTTAATGCTTCACGTATACATCAACATGATGATTCCGAACGATCTCTCTGTTCTTGTTTGATGTGATTGGTAGTTTGGTGCTACCATCTTGTGTATTCGTTGCGGCCTGATTGCTGATTTCCTTGATGAACATCTTTCTGTTCTTGTTTGATTGGGAGGGATTTTAGTTAAGGGGATTTGCAAGATGTAAGTTAATTGGGATGCTTTTTGGTGAGATGCTTTTTGGTGTGAGTTGAAGATGTTAACTATTTATTCCCCAACTGCACAATCTTGAAGAAGGTCGAGTCTACAGTATGTTCTACATTTTCTGCTACATGTTAGAAGACTAAAGACGAGTTGCATTTAACGATCTAAAGACTTCTTCTTAATCTGGGCATTTATCAAACAGATTGTCGGTTTAGGGGAGAGCACTAATTGGGAGAAAGTTATAAGTCAGATTCAATTCCCAATTAGACTTGCTCATATTATTTAGCAGTGACTCCTCGAGACATTGATATTGACTATTGTTGGACATTTGACACAAGGTGATTACTTCGGAGTTAATCATTTATCACTTATTTGAGATTGAAGTTGACTTTCACAAAGACGTGTTCTTATTTGATAACTTGCTCGGGCTTAAGAATTTGAGTTGAAGACTTGGCTTATCTAGTTACCAGCTGTCGAGGTGGATGGTTGAAGACCTGGTTAACTATCACTATTAGGAGTTACTTTGTTTTACTCAGTGTCACACGCATATGACAGTGTGGATAATCGCAAGAGGTGTTAATGTCTCATACTTTGTTTGGGTAGTGAGTACTTAGAGATTTGCTTGAAGCATAAATTCTCTACACCGTTCTTCCATCATTAGATGCAAGCTTAAGATACATATGTGGGGAAGTTGACTTCAGTTTCAAGTATGGTATATAGGGTTTTCTTCATCAGTGGTCACTTCAAATTGTCTACATAAGGGTTGATAAAAATTGTCAGAGTGAGTCTTCAGCATGTTGATTCTCACAAAGATTTCAAGCGATCTTCTCAACAAATTTCAAGTATTTGGGCATTCAAAGAGTTGCTGATTCTGAAGTATCAAAACTAGAAAGGAGGAAGGAGACAAGCATCTAAACGCGAGTAAACTTGATGTACTTAATACTTCTAAGAAATTGAAGATATCCCGGGAAGACAAATGTTGTTACCGCAGAGAAACTCAAGGTTTGACTCATGACGAGTAAACTTGATGAACTTAATTCTTCTAAGTGATTGAAGATATCCCGGGAAAACAAATGTCATGACCGCAGAGAAAGTCAAGGTTTTACTCATCAAGGCGTTTAGTGTTAGTATTTCATCTACGTGGGGGAAGTGATGTTAGAGAAAGTTTCTGAAGATAAAAGAGGTACACTAGTGTGTGGTGATTTCAATGGTATCGCAATGATTAGGGGGGAGAGATTGTGTACATTGGGGATGCTCAGCTGTTTCACTTGAGGGCTTAATCAGTGATTCAGAGATATAATCACTTATTCCGGAGTTGACATCCGCAGAGGTTGTCATCCGCAGAGATAATCAGTGACTTGGCTTGCTTCTTCAATGTTATCAGTTTTTCCATCCTTGGGTATTGGTATACTTTGAATACTTGAGCTTCATACACGATCATCAGGGAAGAAAAATGTGAACATGGGGAGGTGTTTTCATTCCCCTCATGATGTGTATTCGGGAGAGCTCTTGGGTATTGGTGTACTTCGGGTTCTTGAGCTTCATACACGATCATCCGGGAAGAAAAATGTGAACATGGGAAGGTGTTTTCATTCCCCTCATGATGTGTGTTCGGGAGAGTTCTTGAGCATTATACAAAGAAACTGACTGCTTCAATTCAACTACTTGGGGGAATTGTTCTCTTGACACTTTTTTTGGAATGGATCGCTTCAGACTTCAGTGGAAAGGAAATTTGAGAAGATTATGTTAAAGTGGAATGATACGTTGCTGTTCTTGTTGATGATATAACCTCGAACGGAGAATCACGGTGATTATTCTTGAAAGGAGCAGCGGGATTTATGATTATGGTGTGCATCTCTGTGCACCTGGCTAAGGCAAGCTTGAAATATAGCTTCGAATCTGCTCAACATAAGGATTTTCGGTTTGGGGGGAAGCTGCCAAAGTCTCACTTTCAAGTGGCTCAATTTCTCTCTTCGATTCAAGAGTCTTGGAAGCTTTGGTGGTGAAAGTTTTAGGGATGATGACTTCTATCTTCTACAACGGGGCTGTTCGATATCCTTATCTCGGTACTCGTATCATCATCTTCTTTAACTATATCATCTACTCTATCTTTGTATATATTTATCTGAAAAACCAAATACAAAAATATAAAACCAGCAAAACAAAATAGAAAAATATAAAACCAAGAAAAAGAAAATAGAAAAATATAAAACCAACAAAAACCCATAAAAATAAGAAAATTTGAAAATTTCCAAAAATATGTTTTTTCTAGACATGTCTTCTGGTATCGATAACATCTACGGTCTTAGAAATGTCATTCAATAATGGCACGGGACTTTAGATGAAGTTCGAGCAGGAGGTGTAAATATTTTTTTCATAACATGTCTCAAATTATGGCTTACAGTTATTTCAGACTGTAACCCGGGCTTAAACTATGGCTTGCAGTTACTTCAGACTGCAACCCGTGCTTAAAACTATGGCTTGCTATTATTTCAGATAGCAACCCATTTTTTAAAGAAGGAAAGTGCTACGCTTAAACCATTTTTCAAATATTTCGTGCACTTATCCTAAAAACAAATTTGAGGAAAGTATGTCGAAGGACTGCTGTTCCTACACAAATGTTTTTCCGTCTATAATTCTTCAGAAAAATATTTGTTGTGTTCAAAATGGTGGTAAATGAGTTGCTTGTAAAATCAATCAGAATCAGAGTTTTCGTAGTAATTTGCAAACTCAATCAATGACTTCTGCGCTTTTAAAAAATTTTCAAAAAAATGAGTCATTGATTGAGGGGGAGAATGTTTTTCAAATCTATATCATCTAACGAGCTTTCTTAACTATCCTACGTGCTTAATTAAAAATGATATTTTCCTGTATCGAAGGACTAGGAATTTAGGATATGATTGTTAGGTTTAGATGATTAGAGTTTGATTAACACATAAACCCCATGCCTTATATGATCTGATTGTTATGTTGAATTGACTTTTATTAGTCGATTGCTATCTGGGTGTTGTCGACCACCATATATTTGTATGTGTGTTCACTAACGTATGCAGGTATATTGGTTATAAGAATGTTCCCGATCCGGATCCCACAATTGAAGATGATTGGATGCCGAAAGGAAAGGGTAACTATATCTTGGGTTGACAAATGAAGAAACGGAGCTTAACTGGACTTCAATGGAGAGTTGGCATGAAATGCAACGTAAGAGGTCTTACTGCATCAGCAGATGGTTTTCTTCAGCAAGTGAAGAAACGGAGCTTAATTGGACCTCAGTTGGCATTCAAAATGCAACGTAAGAAGAAGTCTCACTGCATTTGCAGACGGTTTTTCTTCCAACCCTACAGCAACAACAACGGAAGCTTCTCAACCACCTAACATATCTTTGTGCAGGATAATCGTGATGATACCATTTTTCTAAAACCTTGATATTGTTTTTGAAAATGGAAAAATATTGTTTTGAAAATATATTGGACTAAATTTTGAAAATCACCGGACTTCATTTTATCTAAACTTAAGTCACTCAATCATCGACTACTGTCATGGTTTGAGGGGGAGAGTGATTTTGAATAAAATATTTTCAAACAATATATCTTCAAAAGAGTCCGTTTGTACGCTAAAATGTGGTGATCTAAAGATTCAATGTTATGTCATGGTATGGTTTTCTTTAAAACTCAAAGATCTGTCAAAATGAAATTTTTTCTGTTCTTGTTTGATTGTGAAATTGTTTTATTTTACTTAAAGATCTCTTAAAAACTATCATACCTGACACTAACAATCTTTAATGTCTAAATCTGGTCCTTCTCTGTCATTTTTCAAAATTAAATCTTGCCACGTCTTTCCCCAAAATTTTCTAAATGATTTAAATCAGTTGGGATCACAAATCTCAAATGGTTTCATATTTCTGATCAAGGGAGAGATCGTGATTTAAATCTCAAATCTGTTTTAATGGAATCGGTTTTAGTCCTTTTTAGGCACTCCTGCCTCCATGTGCCAAACGATTTCAAATACACAATGCACATGTTGAGGAGGAGGATTTATCCAAAAACCAGATGAGTATTTAAACAAGGCCACATTTTCTCCCATGTTTTCTAAACCTAATTAAATCACTTGGGATCCAAAATCTCAAAGGATTTGATATTTTTGATCGGGGGAGAATTTGTGATTTAATAATGAAATTTGATAAAAGTTGATCGTTTTGATTCAGTTGTGCAGGCTGCTCTCTCATATGTGCTAAACGCTTTAGAATCTCGAAGCACATATTGAGGGGGAGCAAAACCATCAAGGTACAAAAGTTTTTTAAAAGAGATTATAAAGTACCTTGATTGTGTTTTCAAATGGTTTTCTTAATGGATTTTGTGATTGTGGATGTGCTTCAAAAGAACTCTTGCCTCTATGTGATAAAATGTTTTAAAATATCATATGCACATATTGAGGGGGAGAATTTTACCATGAAAATCAAATGGCTTTTTCGTATGAAAATTGTGATCAAAGAAAATATTTCAAAGTCCTCTTGCCTCCTGTGCTAAACAATTTCTAAATCATACGCACATGTTGAGGGGGAGGTTTTCTAAATGATCAAAACTATTAAGGTACAAAATTCTTTGATCTCGTATCACAAGTACCTTGATTGTTTTTCCAAATGATTTTTCAATTGGTTTCATGAAGGAAAGAACAATACCAAAATACCGACCAATTTACTTTATGCATGGAGTTATAAGGATGGTTAGGTTAGGTATTTGTTCCCACGATCCGCCAGAACCGGAGGGATCTTCCCAGGGACAATCCACTAGATAGTGTAGAGTCCTTAGGAATATTGAAAAAAGGAGAAAAATGAGAAATGGGAAGAGTGCGGACTGAGACAGAGCTAGTACTGGAATAATCCCAACAAGGTTCTAGTTATGAAGTCTCGGTAAGCACTGAAGGGGTTGAAGAATGAAAAAGAAATGAATGTGAAAAAAGGTGAAAAGAAATAGCCCTCCATCAATTCAACCTTAGGGCAGAAACCGGGTTCAATACATATGCTACTGGTTGTTACTAAGGTAACACTGGTATTGAAGACAAGACGTCATGGACCCAGTGATGCACTGCACTAAACTTCCCAAACCACTCAAGTTCCTCTTAAAAGGGCTTGTTTCATTCTCACGGGGAACCAACATTATCTATCGACTTTCTCTTAGAGATTGTTGATATTGAAGAAGGAGACCCTCTCCCTAGTCTCCGACACAGGAACCAAATGTGCACTATTGAGTCTAGAGCCAAGAGATCATCCACAATATCTCGTTAGGACACTAAATTCTTGAAGACTTGATTTTTCACACAATGTGGAAAGTAAGTATATATATTAAGAGTCCTACGCATTATCCTTGTGGTATTGCCAGAACATCCGAGTGATATGTAAAAATATTCACAATGAAGATGGAAATCCTTCTAGAGCCAAAATCAAACAAGCTCTTGGTGGGTGACATGTGAAATCTTGCAAAAGATCAAGCTTGTGACAACTGGATAGAAACGATGGGGCGATTCATTATTGAATCAACCTTGGTCCAGGAATGGAATTGACGAATACTTTTGGAAAAACCGTTCGATGTGCAAACCTTCTTTTCTCTAGCACGTCGAATGTGTACTTATGTTTTCATATTCAAAAAGTATCTCTGATTGAAAAAAATGCTTTTGGAAAAACCGTTCGATGTGCGAATCTCTTCTTTTCGCTAGCACGTCGATTGTGTACTATTTTCAAATACAAAAAGTGTTTTGATTGAAAATTGATATTTCTCATAAAACCTTCGTCGTATTGCAAAACTCTTTATTCTAAGCAATACGCGATTGTTTTCAAATCAATTTTTCATCAATCAGTGAATCTTAATTCGCTGGTTCACTCACTCCGTGTTGTCTTCTTTGAGACGTTCCGGTTTGAGAACAGCTAGAACAGCTGCGAAACCCTGTCAAGGAGATTCTTAGGAATCCTACCTGATCACAGGCAGTACTTGTACTGATCAACGGAGAACCGTGGGCCGTGTACCTCAATTCAATGAAAGTGATCAAAGACACTTCCGTGCGCTTTATTGCTAACTGTTGTTTGCAGGTACATTTGGACGGTTGCAGCTGATCAGAATTGAGGAGTCAATCCAATGCCGCATGCTCACAGCATCCACACCTAATTTGAAGAAATCATGACTGGTGCATATCTACATAACCTGGCTCAGATATTTCTATACTATGTTCGTGTTGCGCTGCTGCAAATATCTTGAACCAGTAAAAGCTTCCGCTACTCTGATGGAAAGAGGTCATGATTCAAAAGTGTGAGCATGTCGGTCCGAAAGTCACAACTTCACATGATGGCAACACAATAAAGGGTGATCCAGAGATTTACTGTGACTGATGATCTCAATGAAAGCTCGAAGATCATCAATGATGTGGATCAGTTCAAAGACCTCCACTGAAAGTACAATGCACTCGGACTTTGAAGTTGCACTACAAAAGCACAAAGATTGCGGAATTGAAGAATTGAAGTCTACGAGCTCAAGAACAAAGTCAAGAATAGAATGCTAGGATTCAAAATGTAAAATATGGGGTGACCTCCCTTAGGGGGAGATTGTTAGGAATTAGAAAATTCCATAGTGAAGAGTCGGTCACCCCTAATATTATCTAGCATAAGTTAGCTCGTAGACATATCGTTATTTACGTTATTAAGTTGTTTATTAGTTAGTCAGTAGCGTAAAATAGTTTAGTGCAACACCGTGGAGGAAGGACGGGTCTTTACCCACTGTATCCCTGATCCACAGGCCGATAGGAGGTCGTGTATTTGTAAGTATAAATACCCCTTCCATCCATGGAAGGGGTGGTGCTTTTTCTCATTTTAATCTAATCTTTCATTTGTGTAAACCTCTAACAAGAACACCCTCTCTCTCTACTAACTCTCTAACTATGGCAAACATATATTTTGATCATCCAAGACCACCTGAATCATCAACACAATAAATATTACGATCCTACAAGTTATCACTTTCGCTGTTACAAATCCTTACAAACATGAACCATTTGTTGAGGTAACAAAATTGGTTAAAGTTAATTGAAACCCGACCTGATAGAATCAGATGTTTCAAGAATATAATTGAAACCCGACCTGATAGAATCAGATGTTTCAAGAACATAATTGAAACCCGACCTGATAGAATAAGATATTTCAAGAACATAATTGAAACCCAGCCTGATAGAATCAGATGTTTCAAGAACATAATTGAAACCCGACCTGATAGAATCAGATGTTTCAAGAACAGAATTCGGTTGCCACAGATTTGATTATACATGAGTCGCATAAGTCAAAGTATTCCATATTGTTGAGCTAACGGACCTGTTACACTCTTGAGCTAATGGACTTAGTTCAGTCTCGAACTAACAAACTGGGTACGATATCCCATTATCCATCACATAAGCTTTCCCATGAGCTCCTCCGATTGTTGGCTATTATTTTGGGAACACTATTTCTTGAAATGTTCTCACTTTCCACATCCCATCCTCGTTTGTTACTATTGTCGTTACTGTTGTTATTTTTGCTATTGTTGGATCCTTGAGTAGTCTAAGCTCGCACAACTTGATCCACTTGGTTACGAGACATCTGAATTGTTTCATCCATTGTGAGTGATCAAACGAAGTAACATTCTCGTGAATACTGAGTAGAAGTTCTCAGATGAACTTTTCCCATAACTTCTCATTGGTTGAGACCATAACTGGGCACACTACTGCCAACTCTTGAAAGCGACAAATATAAGTTGTGATATCAGCACCATTGACAGCAAGGAAACTTCACCTTCATTTCTTGCAGCTCATTTCGAAGTCAATACTTCTTGATTACAATTTCTTCAACTCAGTCCAAGCAATCTAGTGAGTATCCTCAATACTAATAGATTGAGCAACAACATTTTATCCTGACAAAGCATTGTCCGGGAGCATGCTTGCAGCATATTTGACTTTGCAATCTTTAGCACAATTGATGATTAGAATTTCTGAGCTTGCCGCTTACGAAATCCTTGTAAGGAATCTAGTACAATGTTTACTTCCTGGCCCCGCAATATTAGGCCACACATTATCACCAGAAAGGTTATACAGATGTAAGCGTTAACTTTCAAAATATCATACTAGGATTAAAGTTTTGTTGAAAGCCTCGTTGCGGTAAGGTACGATTCGTTTGGGGAAATTAGAAAAACCAAACTTAAGATATATTGGACTTTATACGATATTAGCAAGAATTGGCCTGGTAGCTTTCAGAATCTAGCTACCACCCGAACTTAGCAGTGTACACGCCGCCCTTCGTGTGTGCATTCTGAAGAAGTGTCATACTGATGAGACACTAACTATTTATCTGGAAGAGATCCAGATTGATTAACGTTTGAACCTTATCGGAGAATCTACTAAGATCACGAACAGTGAAGTCAAACGACTTAAGAAAAGTCGCATTCCTTTTGTCAACACTCAATGGAACTCTAGAAGAGGTCCTGAATTCACGTGGGAACGTGGAGATGAACTCAATTATACTGTTAGCAGATAACACTCACTGAACTTCGTAACGAAGTTCCATTACAGAAGTACCCTCACCTCTTCTCGGGAACATCATTAACTCATAACACAAACTAATCATGAGGACATGATTCCTGTAACTGGTGGAGGCTATAGCAACTCGTAAATTTTTATAAGGAAAAATGACTAATTTGCTCTTTGACTTTGACTTTGACTTTTGACTATATGACTTTTACCGTAACGTAAAAGAAAATACGGTAACCGGTAGTAACTGGTAATTTCCCAAGTTAAATAATTCACTCTGTTTTGAATTATTACACTCTGAACATTTTTGTTCATCTATAGCTATAAATAATTATTTAAAGTTGTTACTTTATTAATTACGAAATTTAAATCGTGTAAACTTTCCTCGCGCTCAACACAAGACTACGATAAGCCTATGTGTTGAAAATACTCTACTTTCACCAATAGTCATATTTTATATGAAATATTAGCACTTTGTTATTTTTTTTACGTAAATATTTTACTCTTTATGTAATACGCGTGCTCGAACCTACGTTATTAGGTTTTAACAACATAGACGCACCCCATTAGGCTTATCACACTTTTAATATACCCAGTTGGAGTATATTGATAAGTTTTAACATTTTCATAAGTATTATATTCTTATGTTACCCGGTTTTAAGTTTCGTGACTTAAAGGCTTAACATTAGTAATTACCGGGAGTGACCAAACTATACCACTAGACACTTAAGTAAGTATAAAATGATCACCAAATCCTTTCTTTTTCTTATGAGGACACATCAAAAACTACAAGGGACACTAATCCTTGTGGTGTTACTACTTGGTACACATGTACACCATCCTTTTCATCTAGTCCTATACTTATCACATAAGTATTATCTTATCATTTGATAAGATCAAAGAAACCTCACAAATCCTCCATTTCTCCTCTATTTTACCGTACAACATAAACCACCAAAACATCACCCCCTTTGATTTCCAAGTTAAGTATGATTGTTAAAGATTGAAGGTTCAAGGTACTATAACTAATTCTTGAGTTGATTTGATGATTCTATGGTTAGATTTGGAGTTACACAAGAGGTTAGGGGCTGAAGTAAGGTGGTCTTTGGGGTTATTAACAAGGTATTATAAAGATGGATAAAGATTAAAGAGAAGGGTGGAAGATTGGAAAGGGTTTAGGATTGATTATTCTTGTAACTTTTCATCCTATCCTTTGTAAGATTCATGTTTATTTTGATATTCATTCAATATAGTTGTAATAATTTATATTTATTGGATGTAATTTGATGTAATTAGTATATGTAATATGGCTTGATTGATGTTGTACTTGAGGTTGTGACAATAAAAACAAGCTAAAACAAGTCCTAGGTAAGTTCTAAGATCTTGTATTCTGAAACAGTCCCAAATATTGATTAAACTGATTATCTCAGTAAACTTTGAGGTCAATTCAATAAGATAAGCTTGTAGAGCTTTGTATTACGGTTGTTTTTTCAGGTGGCGCACCTCATAACTCATCTCGATGAGTAAATGAGAGCCAAAATGACGAAACATGGCAAAATCTGCACACCAGATTTCATTTGGGAAAAGCCCATGGTTCTGTTCATTTCTGGAAGTCGACTCAGTTTTATGATATGTAGCTAAGACATAAACTTGAAGTTTGGCTAAAGCTGCACGTCAAAACAAGTTGTAGAACTGAACTTATGGTCGTTTTGACAGGACTGAATGTGCAGCTAAACTTTCTGCAATGAAATATAAGTATATACTATTAGACTATTGTTATAAGTAAACTTTGGAACTTGGACTTGATTAAACTTGAGAATCTGTTAGATAAAGTAAAAACTAGAATTTGAGCTTTTGAATCACTTAAAAAGGACCTGTGGTTAAAAAGTTATGCCTAGTTAAGTGTTACTAGAGGTAAATATAGTGCTGGAACAAAAGCTTGATGATACGATTTTAAATCACGATTTTGACCCTTTTCTGGTCCTAATCAGCAAAAGTGTAAAACACAAAAGTTGCTCAGAATGACGTTTTCTACTAAAGCCCAAAGGCACATCAGCAGAAAGTGAACAGAAAATGCTAAAAACTACAAAAACTAAACTGACATGCTGTTGACTAGAAAACAACCATGGCTAAGAAACCTTAATGGTATTTTGATTCTTTGAGGCCAAAACAAAGCCAAGGTTAAGCCAAGGCTGATGTCTCAAGATATTTTAACTTAAAAATAGCCATTAGGTGTGACCTTTATTCTTGTCTCAATTTGCTTAACCATAACTTAGCCGCACGATTAGTTTGGGCTTGATAACCCGAAAATTGTTTTAAAACTTGGTTCATTGGATTAGATTTCACTAGACTTTGACAAACTAAGTAAATGACCATATGGCATGTTAAAATACTTCACGACACACAACTTATATCATCATATCGTCACATAAGTCAATCAATAGTATTGGACGAAACACGACACATGTTTTATATAACATTTGTCTCGTCAAATACTTCACTTATAAATGACAAGTATAACATTAGTAAGGAATTTCATTATCATAAGAGGCCTCTTTGGAGTGTCGTATCGATGAGTTATGGATTTACGACTTAAAGTGTCCTGGCTCCTCATACGTTCACTACACGACCTCTTGATTTTGATAGCCCGAACGATGGTACGAGGTTATTTATAAAAGGGCTATAAGCCAAACAACATTTAATGGATACTTTAACTTAAGGATTCATATACAACATCATATTGAAAGCTAACAAACTACATATACTTGTGCACTTATATCGTACACTATACTAAAACGCGAATACTATGCTTTCGTAGGTAATTGTTAAAGATCGTGGTCTTGCCATACTCTATTGTTGACATACATTATGTCGTTACACTCCGCTGCCGATCACTACAGTGAGTTTCATATCCCCAGCTTTTGTTTTTCTATTTTATAAACTCTTTTGGGGGAGATACATGCGACTGCTTTTACTACATGCTAAAATGCTTTATTATGGACAATTACTTGCAAAATGAACGCCTTGACTGTATTATTGCATGCCTAAGTTGTTTATGCCAAAAGTCCCCAACATCATGGACCACTAATCACTGGGAGTGTGTGCCAATATTGTGGATAGGCCTACGGGGATTGACGAATCCCGTTTGTGTTAGCCGGATCGGTAACCAAACGCACTATATTTGAATTATCTAGGTATAGGGCAAAATACCTACCCGGGGCAAGTTATTTATATATATATATCGTCCGGTGATATATATACAACAGTCATTCGTGAGTGCCATGAGCTTAGAGCAATAATAACTATCAAGAAGATAATTGTACACATTGCAATTATACTACAAACTATATTGTCCACTACTGTTTTCAAACCTATGCGGTTTCTATCGTTTGTATTGACTGGTTAGGCAATCTAACGCACTATGGGCGTATAACAACGTAGTCCACTACTTTCATAAACTTGATATCTTGTGATCAACTGTTTTGCTTACAAACCTATGAACTCACTCAACCTTTGTGTTGACACTTTTTAGCATGTTTATCTCAGGTTCGAAAAGAAATTAGCTGGCATGACATGTGAAGGCGCACGGAAAATATTTTGAAGACGATGCATATATTATCATTCGAAAAACATTTAAACTTTTATGTTATACTTTTTATGATTGTACATACTTGTGGGACCTCTATTTGTAAACTCTGATATTTTAATCGAATGATAACTTATTTCAAAACGTCTCATTTAGAGTCGTTTTCTGTAACTTGTTCTGTGAACTATGAAGTAATACCCCAGTGACACAATCTTCCGCTGCGATAATTTTGGGGGTGTTACATAAACAAGGTATTTTCTATATTTCCTCTGACAAACTTGTTTTGAATGAGAAAGGCTGATAGAGTTTCATACCAGGCTCTTGGAGCTTGCTTCAGTCCATAGAGGGCTTTGTCAAGCTTGCAGACATTTTCAGGAAACTCACTGCTTTCAAATCCAAGGGGTTGTTGAACATAAAATTCTTCCTGGAGTTTACCATTGAGAGATACACTTTTAAATCAATTTGGTAAACTTTGAAGTTCATGTATGTTGCATATGCTAGGAATATCCCGATGGCTTCCATTTTAGCAATAGGAGCAAATGTCTCTTCGTAGTCAATTCCTTCTTGTTGATTGTATCCTTTGGCAACAAGCCTAGCTTTGTTCTTGATGACTATTCCATTCTTATCAGTCTTGTTCTTGAAGACCCATTTCATGCCAATGATTAGAACATCTTTGGGACATTTGACTAAAGTAATGACTTTGCATCTGTCAAATTGTTCTAGTTTAGCTTGCATGGCTTGTACCTAACTTCGGTGTTTCAAGGCTTCTTTGACTGACTTTGGTTCAATATCAGAGAGAAAGTCAATGAACAAACACTCCTTTACTGAGGCAGCAGTTAACTTAGCAGTCATGCTTCTAGTGAGCATGCCTTCAGTGGGTTCTCCAATGATGTTGACAAGTTTAATATCCTGAGACCAGGTCCGTTTATCTTGGGGTCTGGGATATGAGCTTGAAGGGGTTTCAACAGCTTCAGCAGCTGAAGTTTCATTAATAGCAGCCTGAGATTCAACAAGGTATTGGGTTTTAGTTTGTTTAGTTTGAACAGAGGGAATCTCAGGATCTTGAAAATTTTGTTCAGTATGATCAGTCCCATTGGGAACTTGTTGAGTATCAATGTATTCACTGATGGTTGGTTGGGGAAGGTTGTGGGGAATGATATAGTAAGAAACATCAGCATCAGCTTGATACTTTGTAGAGGAATTGCTTTCAGGATGATATTCATCAGGAGGATATCTTGATGAGTCATCAATTCCTATTTCTTCCACAGTGGTGTTTGAGTAATTGATTACCTTAGTACTTTCATTAAAGTTTATATGAAAGGTTTCCTCAACTTGTTTCTTTTGGTGTTAAACACCCTGAATGCTTTAGACATTAGTGAGTAGCCTAAGAAATAACCATCATCAACTTTGACATCGAATTTGCCTAAATGATCTTTGTGATTGTGAATGAACACTGGACATCTAAATACATGTAAATAGTTGATGTCAGGGAGTCTTCATTTAAAGATCTCATAGGATGTTTTGTTATGTCTTTTGACAATTATTGACCTGTTTTGTGTATAACAGGCAGTTTTAACTGCTTCAGTCCAGAAATGCTTAGACAACACTGAACCATTTAACATGGTTCTTGCAGCCTCAATGAGTATTTTGTTCTTCTTTTCTGCTACCCCATTTTGTTTACGGGTATAGGGAGATGATAAATTTTAGGATATTCCCTTTTCATCAGAGAAACACTCAAGCTCATGATTTCTAAATTCAGTACCATTGTCAGTACGAATTTGTTTGACATGAATGTCATTTTGATTCTCAATCTTCCAGATGAAGGACATGATTGTTTCAGCTGCCTGACTCTTTTTGGTGAGGAAGTATACCTATGTATATCTTGAAAATTCATCAACAATGACTAGGGTGTACTTCTCATGTTGAATAGATCTTGGACTTAATAGTCAAAAAAGATCCATGTGTAGGAGATGAAGGCAACTTTTGATTGAGAAATTTTGTTTTGTTTTAAAGGAAGCTCTGTGATTTTTTCCTTTTTTCACAGACAGAACAGGGTTTATCCTTTGAAAACACAAGGGATGGTTGGCCAAGGACTTTGTTCTGTTTGGCAAGGTTGTTTAAGTTTTTGAAGTTTAAATGGGATAGTCTTTTATGCCAAAGCCAATTTATGGTTTCAGTGGCTTTAGTGAAAATACAGGTTCCATTTTGAGTCAAGGTTGGCATATCCAAAACATAAACATCCTCTCTACTAGTGGCTAAAAAACAACTTCTTTATTAGCATTGAATATTGTGCCTTGCTTATCATCAAACTGAACAATGTACTTAGCATCACAAATTTGACTGACACTTATAAGATTGTACTTGAGACCATTTACATAGGCTATTCTGGTAAAAACTATTCCACTACAGTTTACTGAACCATAACCTTCAGTGTTACATGATGATTTATCAGCAAATACTACCTTAGGTCCTGGCTATTCTACATATTTGTGCAGATATTCTTTCACACCAGTCATACTCCTTGAGCATCCACTGTCTAGATGCCAAACATGCCCCCTGGAATGTCTCTTTCTCATGGTGATGTTGGCCCACTCTCCATTTCTATCATGACTCTTCCCAACAGTCAGCTTTTCTCCTTCAACAAGAGTCATTAGTGCACTAACTCTAACTTCATCATCAGATGAAACATCTTCTTGATCCTAGTCAAAGGTTTTAGCAACAAGACCTTTGTTCTTTCTCTGAGAGAGTTTAGAGCTTTGTGTGAACTAAAGGGTTGGTGGAGCAGCCTAAAGAAGTGCAATTTTAGCCTTTGCTTTTCTATACTTGGCTTCAAAGTCTTTTTGATCTTTGTGATCAATTTTGTTTTGAAAATGATTAGAAGACTAAAGCAGTTTAGGTTGAAACTTGCTAGTTCCTGAGGAACTGATTCCAGTAAATTTATATGAAGGTTCTGAAGTGGTTTTAGAAAAACAGTCTTTTGCAAAGTGACCATTTTTACCATACTTAAAACATCCAGTGCTTTCAGTTGCTTTAGAACCAGAAAAGTTTGACTTATTTATTTTGATAAAATGTTTTGAGTTTGCAAGGAGTGCCTTTCTTGAAATTCATTGTGTAAATCATTTAAGTACTCCTCACTGGTTCTTTCATCAGCCTCATCATCAGAGTTTTCTTGAAAATCATGCACAACACCATTTGAATAGAATGCAGTTGATATGGGTGTAATGGCCAGGGTCTTTTTTTTGTTTCTTGAGCCTTTTTTGAATCAGGGTATCTCCTAAAGATTAAGTTGTCGTCATAGATAAACTTCCCATAGATTACAGGGAGCTCAAGATTTTGAATGTGATTAGCATTCCTAAGACCTTGAGAGAAGCTTAACCACTTCTCAGGGAGACTGTTGACAAAGCCAACATTCATCTCATGCTTAGACAGGGTGACACCATCATTGGACAGCTCATTGAGCAATGTCTTATAACGAGTATAGGTTTCTGAGAGACTTTCAAAATCTTTGGCTCTAAAAGTGTATACTCAAGTTTCAGGTCCATAATCCTTTTTTCCTTGGTATCTGAGAGACCCTCATAGCTATGAACCAAGTCAGTACAAGTTTGTTTGGCTGTTGTACATTTAATGACTGATTCCATTATATCGTCAGAGAGCCATGATATAATGATGCTTTTGAGGCGTTGCTCCTGATTGACCACCCTTCTTTCATCAGAAGTCCATTGAGCTTCAGGCTTGGGTAAACCTTCAGTAGTTTTTGGGACAAATGGACCATATTTAATACATTTAATGTAGTATGGTTCCATTCCTGTTAAGTAGCAAAGCATGCGATTTTTCCACTTATTGAATTTTCCAACTTCCAGTTGGGGAGCAACAGTTGATTAGCTTCCTCCCTTTTTGTCGACTAGTTGGGGTACATCACTATCAGCCATGGTAGGATCTTTATTTTAAAAACTTGAGACTCTGTAATTAAAAGTTTTATAAACCAGAGGCTCTGATACCACTTGTTGTTCCTTTATACTTAGTTAAAATTAACCACAAGGTTAATCTATCCAAGCTCCATGGCTTAGTAATGTTGTTTGAAAAACAGTTTAACAAGTTAAAAACGTAAAGTAAAATAGACACAAGTTTTTCAACGTTTATATTCTTATTAAAAGTTAATCAAAGAATATATTACCTAAGTGTTTGCGGAACAACACTTAGGATTGAATGACAATGTATTGTGTACTCCTCACTAAGCTTAAGCTAAACTTAAGTACAACTATGCTAACCAAATGAGCTAACCTCAAGGACTTAGTTGTATTTGGAGGAGTAAAAGGGCTTGTGAATGTCAAAGCATTTAGTGCACAAGCTTAACCCT
Source organism: Chrysanthemum seticuspe (assembly GCA_019973895.1). Classification (NCBI taxonomy): domain Eukaryota; kingdom Viridiplantae; phylum Streptophyta; class Magnoliopsida; order Asterales; family Asteraceae; genus Chrysanthemum; species Chrysanthemum seticuspe. Next base: position 36,431,271 of record BPTQ01000007.1, read on the forward strand.
TTCACTCCACCTTATGACTGCTATTTATACAAGTATGAAATATAACCGTTATCCTAAAAGACAAGACTGACGTAAGCCTCAGATGACAAAATACCCTACGTATTTTTTCTCTGTTACAACAAGCTATTCTAGTAAGGGATAGGTTCATTTTCCTAATGTCAGTGTTGACACACTCTTAGTCTTTTATCCATTCAGGGTAAGTTAACCTTTGCAGATAAGGACACACACTTATCCTTCAAACTTGTCCCGCTTTATCCCGCCTTTACTTCAGTCTTCAGGCTTTAAGTCTTCAGTCTACATAGTTGGTGAGGAGTCTCGAAATTCAGTGAGCTATTGTCATTACTCACTAAATCCATCATCTTCTTCTTTGGCTCAGGTATCATTCACTAAGTCTCGCCTCACTGAATGGAAACCCCTTCTTCATAGGCTTGACCTGAGCTTTTTTGTTAGGAATTGGAAATTTCAGTTATTAAAATTGTCGGTCACCTCAAGTATATGTAATCGTTAGAAAGCTCGTAGTCGTAGTAAATTTAATGTTAGGTAGTATTTAGTTAAGTAACACCGTGGAGGACGGACGGGTCTTTACCCACTGTATGCCTGATCCATAGCCCGTAGGTGGCGTTTATGTAAGATACTATTAATACCCTCTACCTCCCAAGGTAGAGGGTTGGAGCTCATAATAATACTTTTACTTTCTCTCACTAAGTTCCCAAAACCTCTTAACTTTCTCTCTCTAAAATCTATATTGTACGCCTCTTGTGAATCATGGTTTGATGTGATTGTGAAATCCTATATCTAACATTTTTAAAGATGACTCACTGAACAACTGTTCATTCAGTGACTTGTTTATGTTTAAGGTTATTAAACACTTAGGTTATTTTATCTTCAAATCCTTGTATCAAAAAGTTTGGGGATTCACTGACCCAACATTTACCTCTTTGGGTTAGAACTTAAGAATCAATACCCAAAAAATTATACTTTTTAAAACACCACCTAAGTTGCGTAGGTTTAATTAAAGATGTGGGTCGAGTTTCAATTTGTGTCTTATCTCTCATCTCGTTCTCTAATAAAAATATATAATTTAAACTAAATTTCATTTACAAAATTTCGAAATAAATAATTATCATTTAATAAAATATTTTCTTTCATTTCATTTTCTATTATTCCTGTTACAAATCCTAATTCAAACTCATAAACAAAACAAATGGCGTCTTAGTTCTCAATTTTGTTTTTGGCTCCGATACGATCAAACTTTTTAATGAAGTTTGGTTCTTAACCCATCCAAAAACCAAAACATGTGTTTATCTGAGCGTGGATATTCCATCCAACGGGTCGGTCAAAAAGTTCACACATATTTTTTTTTTTGAGATCCTGGCACGTTTATATACGTCGAAAAGGACGTGCCTAACCACATATGGTAAGGATCATAATTGTGAGGTAAGGAGGATGTTGTAATATATGGTATATGGGAATTTGTATAGGTCATTATGATCACCATAATTGATCGCTTGATGTTCTGTCTGTGGTGCCTAATTTTCACTAAATGTTCTAAAACTAGTGGTATGAATAATTGGGAAGCTATCTGCCAAGTTTTTTTTTTTTTTTTTTTTTTTTTTTTTTTTTTTTTGTTTTTGTTAAACTTGATAATGGATCTTCAGTCTTCGGAGCTTTTTGTATTAATTAAAATGCTACTTGAAATTGCATGATGGATCATAAAACTTTTATTCATATCAGGCACAACTCATTTATATCTAGCTTTTACATGATTGCAACAATGCAACGTTATTAAGATCAACATAATCTATACTACTATATAAAGCATTTAAGTTGTGGGCTCCACAAGAAATTAAGATAAGGAGCTTCAATCATTGAGTGACATGTGTCACTTCTCTAACTAAAAAATAACAAAAAGTGAGGAGCTCTAACAAACTAAAATAAGGAGCTCCAATAATGGGGTGACACATGTCACTTCTTAACTAATTAATCACCTTTATTTTTAAATTTAAATATATTTTAATTCGTTTAATTTTTTTATGATCTAATTTCACCATATTTTTTAAAATTTTGTGCTCTTTAATTCAACATCCATTTTGATATATTTTTATGAGTTTTTAGTTTTTACATTTTTAGCATGTTTATTTTATTTTGATTCAAATTTTTATAACTTTAACCTTTATTTCAATCAATACAAACTTTATTTATCAAAATCATTTACTTTTGGGAAAGTGTTTGACGGGTAAGAGATTGTGAAGATCTTTTTATATGCGGAAATAATGATGTCACGGGAAAGATACGTAAAACCCAAACAAACACATACAACTAACACATATACATTTGGAGTGTTGTGAAATGAATTCACTAAGCGGGTACGGAATTGCGAGGAGAGTTAGGTTAGCAATTCATTTACTATATTTATATATAACTATATTTATCGTCGCCGCTGTGCGCGGGTATCCAACTAGTTTATGTAAGTCATGGTCATGAACATAAATTAACTTCGATCACTGCACTGCGATAGGCCGATCGAGACACATGAAACCATGCACTGTACGTACACATTCTAGACTCTTGTTGACAGTTATTCAGATATAGACATACGAGAACAATGTGAAAAAACATCACACATACAAAAAGTGAGAGGAAGTGAGAGGGCCACTTGGTTCCACTTGCACTTCGATATCATGTATATATTCGCTTGATCTTTACTTTCTTAGTAATGCCAAATGTATTATTGTCATCAAAGAACAGAGCACTGCCAATTATTACAATTAACATGGAACATAAAAAACCAAATTTCTTTTTTTCAGGTAACTACAATATGCAAGTTTTAGTTAGAGATAATAACATAAACAGAGAAGTCCACTGGCGGAACTTGAAAGAATTTCTTAGGGGGGCCAAAATTGTGACGTATCATTAAGTAAACAAGTAGTTTGAGGATTAGCTATTAGATGTAACATAATATAAAAGACAAACGAAGATGGTTAGTGTATTAGATGTAACACAGTATAATGTCCTAAACTTACTAACATTGCAAACGAAAATAACAACAAAACAAGTACAGACGACTTTAAGTACAAATTACCTTATTTATGTAACAAAGAAATTCAAGTGGTAAACTGGTAAACAATCAGTTTCCAAATTTCCATTGTTTTTGTGGGACCGAGCTTTAAATATATACGTTGTTTTGTTTCCAAGAGAACATAAGTTTATCATGTGTCACACAGATCACAGTTGATCCTATAAATTAACCATATGTTAAGTCAAAAGCTTACTCGTATAATGTTTTGGTTTTGATTCCTTCAATCAAGGATTTTAGTTGAACCTCGGAAGATTACCCGAGTATTCTATTATTTCAGCTTTGGTGTGTTAAGAATGAGCATACTAGCTTAAATCGTTTGCTAGGTATCATGCATGTAAGCTTTGATAAAAAGTTGGTAATGCATGTAAACATAAACATGTGGCACAGTGGCAGTAAAATTTACACGTACCTAAACCGAACAACAATTTTCTTCCTGGAACACTGAAGTAACCTATGCCAAATTTAAAACTCTGACCTAATATTTATTAATTTTTATTCAATAGCGTTTGCATTTATTCATGATTGGTAAAGTGTTACGTGGAGAGTACTACCCACTTGTATGAGAAACGTGTTGCCAAGGAATAAATGTGATCAATGTTTTTCTTCGTAATAAGTGTGTTAGGTGTGGGAGAGGCACCACCCTTCACGGGAAAAAATGGGACTTAAAAAATGTTATCCCTACCGGCAGTATGGTCTTGAAATAATAATGTAATAAAAAGATGGGGTTAATTAGAGGACAGAAATTCTTATTTAGTGGTTGTAATTTTGTGTGAGTATTTATGTTTTGAAAGTATTTTTAAATGATAAAAAGTAGAAAATAATTGAAAATGATTAAAAAAGAATTGCAATGGTTAGTTGAGAAAACTAATCTAATAAGTATTTTTTTCGTAGATTTTTGTTTTTTTTAATAGGCGAATTATATTATGAGCATACATTAATGGACATGCCCCATTAAGACAATCATGCATTTTTTATTTTTTATTTTTTTTGAACAGAATCATGCATTAATGGACATGCCCCATTAACCCACAAGACAGCTTTATCATACTACAGAAACTACATTCAGCTCTTACAAATCAATGAAACAGTAACATTCACCGATTCTTCTAGTATAGGCATGAACACAACCATATATGGAGAAAATTCATTTCTTTATGTTTTGTTTATTTTTTTATTTTTTTATTTTATGATGTTGAGATGATATAGCCAAAAAAAAACACTCAAGCACACCGTTCACCCTAGGCACAAACCAGTGAACAACTCACATATTACCACTTTTATATATAAGCCCTAAACACACTTCACTTGTAGTTGTATGTGTTCTTTTTTCTTTTTTTCTTTTTTTTTTCTTTCTCATACACTCAGACTCGGTTGCTCGCTCCATTTAACGTACTAAGGTATCACTGTACGTGTAGTTTATTGCATATTCATTCTTTTGCTAGGCAGCATATGCATTATAATTAACATTCTAAAGTTTTGTTATGTTTTGCTTTCAATAAAACTCCTTAGTTACTAAGTTCTTGTTTTTTTTAATCGGAATTGGTCTAGTTTGATTATAGCTGAAATATATAACTGATCAACTTTTTGGTGATCAGTTTTAAGTTCGTGGAACGTAAATGAAATGTGAAAGTCGTCAAAACTAACACAATCAACTTAAGGATTCAGTTTCGTTTGGGTTCTCTACACTTACATAATGGATTTCACAAGCTGTAATTACTTGTAAGTAACTTAAAGTTATAGAAAAAATTGTCTAGACCTAAATTAACAAAACTCTAGATCAAATTTGATTATGTGCATGCCCTTGGACCAAATTTTTCGATAAGGATTCAAATTAATGACTTTATACATATTAATATACCTTAATTTATACGTAGTACTAATTAACCAATGGTCTTCGAAGGCCGCTGCTCGCCCCTTAATAATCATACTAAAACATTCTTTAAACATCGAAAATTAAGAGTGCGTTTAGTTGCAGGAAAATTTTCTTAATTTTCTTTCTCTAGTTTTGTTGGGACGGAGTAACTCTTCTTTTTTCAGAGAACCTTTTTGAAAACTGTAGAACTCTAAATTCAAGTTCTCTAAATCATAGTTATAATAGCAGAAAACAGGTTTTCTATTTTCAGTAGAGACTTTTCAGAAAATACTCATTTTGAACATGTTTTGTGTTTTCTGTGTGTTTCTTAGAAAACTTTTATGGGAAACTTCTTATTTTCCAACAACTAAACACGCCCTAAGAGTTTCGTATTTTGAAGAGAGAAAGAAACACATACCCGTTTTATCTACAGAAGTAACCAAACTCATGCACATGTGTCTAAAGACATTTGTACTTAATACCTAGTTACTCACTATATGTACGCTTGGTCAAAATGCAGACAACACTCACATTGTTGGACATTGTTAGAAGATGTGGAAGCTGAGAATTGGAGAAAAAAATGGAAACCTTACCACTGTACTAGATGGAAATGGTGATGAGTATTTGTTTAGCACCAACAACTTTGTTGGAAGGCAAATATGGGAGTTTGACCCTGATGCAGGCATGCAAGAAGAGCGTGAGGAAGTAGAAAGGCTTCGAGAGCAGTTCTTGATCAAGAAGAAGAAGCTCAACATCCATTGTTGTGGTGATTTGCTCATGCGTACTCAGGTCTCTCATTGCTCACCTTCGTTTTTTAGCTAATATACTAGTTTTATGACTTTATCAATGACAATAGACTAAAATGTCTATAACTCATGCTTGTTCACATACAGCTTATCAAGGAAAGTGGGATTGATCTTATGAGCGAACCTCCGGTGAGACTTGGAGATGAAGAAGATGTGAACTATGAAGCAGTGACAACAGCTGTTAAGAAAGCGGTTCGATTGAACCGTGCAATTCAAGCGTGGGATGGTCATTGGCCTGCTGAAAATGCCGGTCCCTTATTTTTCACCCCTCCTCTGGTAATTATCATTTGTTTCGGTCTAATCTTTATGCAGTAAAAGTCATGCGGCATATAAACGAATTTTGTGTTATTTGTATTTGCAGATAATTGCGTTCTACATAAGTGGTACATTGGATACAATCTTAACAAAAGAGCACAAGAAGGAGATGATTCGCTACATGTACATCCATCAAGTATGTTTCAATCTGATCTTTTATGTTCACAGAGTACACTCGAGTTTTCATTATTATATTTTTTGTTATATACAAAAACAAGAAACGTACTGAACCAAAAACAAGAAACAATAAACACGCAACTTTGTATTGCTCTAACTCATTGTACCTCTCAATCTAGCTTCTTGCTGGCTTTAAATGAAATCACCGTTCAAAACAAAATTATTGTTCGAAAATATATAACTATTGCCTTTTTTTATACCAAAACTAAACGGAACTCAGCCTTTGTATTTGCAAGTTGATGACATGTTTATGTTTGATGACAAAAAAGGAAAGAAATCGCAAGTGTAGTTTTGCAAGGAAATATAACATATTTGCAAGTTGATGACATGTTTTGTCTTCTTCAATTTTTTGTTGCTGAAAAGGACATCTTCTAAAGCACAAACATACATAGATCATTAATTGTGTGACTTGAACTTTGATCAATGATTGTGTAGAATGAAGACGGAGGATGGGGATTCTATATATCCGGAAAAAGCACAATGATAGGGAGTGCTTTGAACTATGTGGCTCTAAGACTTCTTGGAGAAGCTTCACCAGACGATGACATTGATGGTGATGGTGCACTGGCTAGAGGCCGTAAATGGATACTTGATCATGGTGGTGCTACATCCATCCCATCATGGGGCAAGGTTTATCTTTCGGTATGTACTTGCCCATAAATATTTTTGTTACTCTTTGTCACACATTTTATATCTAATCATGCACGTGTTTCCATCTCTAAGCCTCAAAGGGTTGGGCACCATATGTGTGTTGTTTTTGGTATATGTTGTATGAGTTGGGATCAAATAAGAAGGATGAGAATAAACCACAACCGCCCATTTCAGATGCATCTACAAAAATATATGCATCTCCCTTTAAAATTCTCGTTCTTATTTGAAATACGTGGCTAGAAATCCTTCTTATTCTTCTCATTTAAGTTTTTCTTCTCACTAGATCTCTTTCGAGTGTGGTATAAGTACTTGTAGCCTTACTAAACTAATACTAGTGATTGTTCATATATGGTATGGGTGGTATCGAGGCCTGTTTACGAGTTCTTGGGGGGCCCTGATCGAAAATCTATAATGAGGCCTTCAAAAACTATGTTATATAAAAAGTTTATCCGTTTAATTAGATATAACGCAAACTATGTTAAGATATTTCTCAACTAATTGTTATTTTCTTTAAGAAAAATATGTGTACACAATTATTAACAAAACAAATTTTGAGAACATGAACTTTTTGGAATCCTGGGCAATCGCGCAACTCACCCACCCTCAAGGACGGCTTTGGTGGTATCCCTACAAATAGACATGAGATGTGGGCATTTCAGTCATAAAACATGATTCAGTAAGAAACTAATTAGGTCTAAAATCTTCAACTGTAGGTGTTATCAATTTTTAAATCTTTGAAAATTGTCAAATTTTATTTAGGATGTATTTGGTGCTTTGCATGGGATCCACATATTGTATAGATTAGCTTACTAGTTAAATTCAATCTTTACAAACCAAATATTAGTTTACCTTCAAGATATCTATAAAACCTAAACCTAATATAAATTTTAATAAAAATTTGTACTTCTTTTTGTGTAGGTGCTTGGAGTATACGAATGGGATGGCTGCAATCCTCTACCACCGGAATTTTGGCTTTTTCCTTCCTTTTTGCCTTATCATCCAAGTAGGGCCCACCCAATCAAATCTTAAAATTTGTTTTATATTATATTATGTTTGCAAATTGCAAGTAAGACAAAAATATTCATTATTGCAACTAAAAAAAAGATCAAATTTTACACAAATATGTCATTTTAAGCCCTTTGTAAACCTTTTTAAATGTGTTAAAACTATACTTATTGGCTCATGCATCTTTTATGCACTTCAAGCTAGCTTACACCTGTGGCAAAATTGAAGATTGCATGTAAAAACGCTTCTAAAAGCTCACACATTAGCATAAGTTGCAAAGAAAAAATATAAACAATTAAACTATCAGTCTGTTAAAACGTTTACATGATTATGTTGATGCCAATATATATGATTAACAGTTATGTGGTGTTTTCAGCAAAGATGTGGTGTTACTGCAGAACTACATACATGCCAATGTCACATTTGTATGGGAAACGCTACCATGGCCCTATTACTGATCTCGTGGTCTCTATAAGAAAAGAGATTCATACCCTTCCTTACCATCAGATTGATTGGAACAAACAACGACACAACTGTTGCAAGGTTCGTCAAATTTTACTATCAGCAACTGCAGTATATGAAACTTAGGACATAGTTTAATCCCAATGGCAAGAGGCCTAAATTTTGCAAATGACAACTATGCATGTGTAGGAGGATCTATACTACCCTCACTCCTTCATACAAGATCTATTATGGGATAGTCTTAATTATTTTTGCGAACCAATTGTAAGAAAATGGCCATTCAATAAGCTAAGAGAGAAGGGTGTTAGAAGAGTCTATGATCTAATGCGCTATGGATCTGAGGAAGGTCGTTACATAGCTCAGGGTTGCGTTGACAAGGCAAGACTTAACTTTAACCAACACGTATCTTTACCAACTAGTTTTGTGAAAATGAAATATGACTAATTAAATTGTTTTGGTTTTGTCGTAGGCTTTGCAAATAATGTCTTTTTATGCTGAGGATCCAAATGGGATCGAATTTAAACGCCACCTTGCTAGAATCCCTGATTACTTGTGGATGGCTGAAGATGGTATGAAGATGCAAAGTTTTGGCAGCCAGTTATGGGACTGTACTCTTGTAACTCAAGCAATATTGGCAAGTGATATGGTTGAAGAATATGGAGATTCACTAAAAAAAGCTCACTTTTACATTAAAGAATCGCAGGTTTGCCTTTTATGCTTTGTATAAAAGTGAATACCTAGCTACCATCAAGGTCATATTGATGATAGTTATATACTTGAATAAGTTTTAATGCTGAATTGGAATTGTAGATCAAAGATAACCCGAAAGGGGATTTCACAAAGATGTGTCGCCAGTTTACTAAAGGGGCGTGGACTTTTTCTGATCAAGATCACGGTTGGGTTGTATCAGATTGCACTGCTGAAGCAATGAAGGTATAATCATAACTCTCTTAATGTCTTCATTTTTTTTTTGTTCTAAATTATGGGGAGACTTTCTATCGGACTAAAAGCTTTCATGATTTTTAATAAAGTGTTTATTGGCATTGTCGCAATTACCACAAGAAATAGCTGGCGAAAAGGCTGATGTTGAGCGATTATATGAGGCAGTGAATGTCCTCCTTTATCTACAAGTAAAAATTCTATTCAAGTTATTTATTGCTAGTAACTTCTTGGGTTAATTACACTATTTATTTGACTAATGTTTCTTGTTTAAATGTAACTAGAGTCCTGAAAGTGGTGGTTTTGCAATTTGGGAGCCACCAGTTCCAAAACCATATTTACAGATGTTGAATCCTTCAGAACTATTTGCAGACATCGTGGTCGAGAAAGAGTAAGCCATTTTTTCGTTCTATTCTAGGATCTTATAGTTTTAGTACATGTGACAAAATGGAAGGGTTTGGTGGAAACGGGTCATTTTTAATAAACAAATTCATATTTGGCTGACCTGCTATGTTTGGTTTCTTTAGGCATGTTGAATGTACGGGCTCCATAATTCAAGCGCTGCACGCATTCAAAAACTTGCATCCAGTTCATCGCCAGAAAGAAATAGAAGTTGCAATCGAGAAAGGCATAAGCTTCTTAGAAAATAAACAACAAGCGGATGGCTCGTGGTATGGTTACTGGGGTGTGTGTTTTCTTTATGGAACATTTTTTGTGCTGCAAGGATTGGTTTCTTGTGGGAAAACATATGAAAATAGTGAAACTGTGCGTAAAGCTATCAAATTTTTGCTCTCCACTCAGAATTCGGAAGGTGGTTGGGGAGAGAGCTTTGAGTCTTGCCCACAAGAGGTTAGCAAATTCCTATATTTGGTAGTCTAATATTTTATTGCACTGGTGGAAGGTGGCTAGGTAACGGGTCAAAATGGATAATTTATACACCTCAATCAAATTGAACCAGACTGACCAATTAAAACTTTTTGAATTCTGTAAATTGTTAATTCCACTTATTTGACATGTTTGACCCATTGTGTATCAAGTACAATAAATGGTTAAAATGGTCGCAGGTGATCTCAGTTCACTTCAAATCACAGACTTTATTGTGTACTTTAATTTTATCTCCATGCTACTACTGTTTTTCAACATAGTTTGGTAAAATGCAACAATGCTAAAATAACACCAAATATATACAATCTAAAGTTTTCTTATTGTGAACTCTTTTGATTAAATATTCAGAAATTCATACCATTGGAGAGAAATAGAACAAATTTGACGCAAACTTCATGGGCCATGCTCGGTCTTATGCTTGGGGGACAGGTTCGACACTTTTCATTGATTTCAAATTTATAGTACCAAACATATACATGATAATTTAATCTAATAAAACATTGTTTTGTTGTACGTGTAGGCCGAGAGGGATCCAACACCATTGCACAAGGCTGCAAAGTTGCTCATCAATGGACAACTAGATAATGGAGATTTTCCTCAACAGGTATTGCAACACATAGAAGTATCAAACCTTTATTGTTTTATCTACGCGTGTTCTGTAACTTAGACTAAAGACGTTAAATTTGCAGGAAATAACGGGAGTGTACATGAAGAACTGCATGTTACATTATCCAGAATATAGGAACACTTTTCCGCTATGGGCATTGGGAGAATATCGCAAGCGTGTTTGGTTGCCAAAAAAAGAAACCTAAACTCCATGAGGGTTGCATATGTTGAAACAAGCGCGATATATATATATATATATTCTTTTTTTCAGTCTTATAGATCATGAAACATTTATTATTGTGAGCGAGGATTATCTTATAGTTCCTATCATTAATTCGAGCTAAAGATGTGGCTTTTGTACGTCTTATGGTTAATGCTTCTGTTCTTTGGTGTATGTCAAAATGATTATATGACTTGTGGAATTAAATTGGGTCAAAATGACTGTGAATTGTTTTTTTCCACATGAATATAAAAAGACGAAAAACAAATAAACGAATGAACAATTACTATATATATATATATATATATATATATATTTAATGACCAAACTATCCAATTTACGAATTGTTTGTGTTACAAAATATTACATAATAGTCTATATTAGTTACATCACTTTACTAAGAACGTTCATGATTTCAAGATTCAACAAAAAAAATATGTCCGGTAAAGATGTTAACAAGTAATTATTTACAAATTTATCAAAATTCAAATAACTGAATACTTGATACAATTTTCCAATTTTCAATTTTCACCTTCAATCATTCCATATGATAAAACCCAGTTTTCCTTACACTTTACCTTACTTAAAATATAACTAAAACTTGTACTAAATCTATAGCTATACAATATATTTTTAATCATACTTTTTCTTAGCATTTATATCTTTGGGATCAATTGTTGTGTGAGTGGCCCATAGAAGATACCCAACTCTAATTGCAAAGTCATGAAATACTGTGAATTGAGTTTAGTGTCAAACTTTTTCATAGCTCGAGAATCGAGATGCATAAAAAATGTGTAAAGAGAAGTATTGATTACGACATCAAACGTGTTTTGTCTTCAGAACAACTTTATGTATGGGTCACTTTTCTAAAAACTTGTATCTAGTAATCCCACATCGGCCAAAGTAAAAAATTTTTGCTTGTTTATATATTGTGGTTTATCTGATATGTGTGAGTTGAGATGAGTAGTATGTTGTTGGGTTGAAGTGCTTCATTCTGTTTAATAAAAAGCATGGGACATTTGGAACTGATAATTCCTATAAGTTCTTAGCTTTTTATCTTTTTAAAATTCGAATAACATGTTCTTTGTATAATAATATCACAAATTACAATCTTCTACTCACATGCATCACCAATATAACTAATTAAAAATTTAAAACCTTCACATATGGCAAAGAGTTGTCAAAGAAGTGTTCAAATCATTTAACTGTCTTCAAAGTGAGATAATCATTGTTCAAGTTTTACAGAATAAACATCTTGGAATAAAAAAAAACGTTAATGCATAAAAAGTCAAGACTTAGTTTGATGCAGGGCATGTTGGAGCTCCAACTCCTCTAGCCTAGCCGCTGGTTCTTCAGTCAACATGTGAAGTCAAGTGTTTTAGTGACTCAAGAAGATCATCGCCAGAATTCAAGCGTTGCATGCATTCAAAAACTTGCATCAAGGTCATCGCCAGAAAGAAATAGAAATTGCAATTGAGAAAGGCATAAGCTTCTTAGAAAATAAACAACAAGCGGATGGCTCGTGGTATGGTTACTGGGGTGTGTATTTTCTCTATGGAACATTTTTTGTTTTGCAAGGATTGGTTTCGTGTAGGAAAACATATGAAAATAGTGAAACTGTGCTTAAAGCTGTCAAATATTTGCTCTCGGCTCAGAATTCAGAAGGTGGTTGGGGAGAGTGCTTCGAGTTTGCCCACAAGAGGTTAGCAAATTCCTATATTTGGTAGCCTAATATTTTATTGCACTGGTGGAACATATAAAGTGGCTACGTAACGGGTCAAAATGGATAATTTATACACCTCAATCAAATTGGACCGCGTCTGACTGACCAATCAAAACTTTTTGAATTCTGGTAATTGTTAATTCCATATTTCCATTATTTAGCTTATTTGACATGTTTGACCCGTTGTGAATCAAGTACAATAAATGGATTAAAATGGTTGTCGTTGATCTCAGTTCACTTGAAATCACAGACTTTATTTTGTGCTAAAATGCAACCGTGCTAACCAAATATGTACAATCTAGATAAAGTTTTCTTACTGTGAGATCTTTTGATTAAATAACCAGTAATTCATACCATTGGAGGAAAATAGAACAAATTTGACGCAAACTTCATGGGCCATGCTCGGTCTTATGCTTGGAGGACAGGTTCGTCACTTTTCAATGATTTCAAATTTATAGTACTAAACATATACATGATAGTTTAATCTAATAAAACATTGTTTTGTTGTATAGGCCGAGAGGGATCCAACACCATTTCACAAGGCTGCAAAGTTGCTCATCAATGGACAACTAGATAATGGCGATTTTCCTCAACATGTATATTACGACACATAAAGTATCCAACCTTTTTATTGTTTTATCTACGCGTGTTCTATAACTTAGACTAAAGACATTATATTTCCAGGAAATAACGGGACTGTACATGAAAAATTGCATGTTACATTATCCAGCATACAAAAACACATTTTCACTATGGGCATTGGGAGAATATCGAAAGCGTTTTTGGTTTCCAAAACAAGAATCTTAAAGTCCATCAGGGTTGCATATGTTGAAACAAGCCTAAGAAGGCTACATTGATTTGTTTTTACAATCTTGTTGATCATGAAACATTTACTATTGTGAACGACGATTATCTTAGAGTTCCCATCATTAATTCGAGCTAAAGATGTGGCTTTTGTCTTATGGTTGATGTTTCTGCTCTTTTATGTATGTCAAAATGATTATGTGACCGGGGAACAAAAATGGGTCAAAATGACTGTCAATTGTTTTCTTTCCACTTGAATATAAAAAGACGAAAATGAAATAAACAAATAAACAATTACTCTATGTTTTATAATTTTTAATTGACGGAACTATCCATTTTACGGATTGTTTGTGTTACAAAATATTACATAAATAGTCTGTGTTAGTAACCTCACTTTATAAAGAACGTTCATAATATTAAGATTTGAACAAAAAGGTGTGTAGGGCAAAGATGTTAACAAGTAATTATTTATAGAATGATTGAAATTCAAGAAACCGAATACTTATTGTTGATTATGAATTTACGCAACAACGCTCAGGGAACTCCCACTCGTTTGATACAAATTTTCCAACTTTCATTTTTCACCTTCAATCATTCCATATAATAAAAAACAGTTTTTCATACACTTGACCTTACTTTAAATATAACTAAAACTTGTACTAAATCAATAATTATACCATATATTTCTAATCAAACCATTTTATATAATATGTGTGAGTTGAGATGAGTAGTATGTTGTTCAGTTAAGTGTTTGATCCTGTTTATTGAAAACCGAAGTGAACACTAAGCGTGTCAATATTTTTTTTAATTGAAGAATATATTCCTTATAATAATATTATCACAAATTATCATATTCTTCTCACATGCATCACCAATATAATTACTTAAAAACCTTCACATATAGCAAAAAGTAGCACTATCTTCAAAGTGACACAGTTACAGGATTTGATGTATTTATAGTATCATAAGAAATCATTGTTCAAGTATCTACAGATTAATCCTTCAGAACTATTTGTAGAATATATTTTTAACAAATTTCCATCTTCTTTCCACACACATCACCAATGTAATTAATAAAATAAAATTATGAAATCACTTGAAACTCTATTTAAAGGAACATAGTTACAAAATTTGATCTATCTAAGGGGGCGTTTGGTAGGGGTGAATCGAAATGAGGAATGATAATGGATATGATTGCAATTGTTTGATTAAGATATACATCTATCAAATATTGTATTGAAAGACATATATTTTCATACTCCATACCACTCAAAGAGGTAGGTTATGGAACTTTCATTCCCGAGGGACCCACTTTATATTTAAAACCTATATCCATTGTGATTCATGATAACATACCAAACGCACCCTAAAGTCTCTTAAGAGCGGTGGGTGTGGAGCTCGCCACCCTTCGCCATTCCACCATGGCATCCTCGCCGTCCTTCGCCACCATACCGCCACAGCTCGCCGTCTCTCGCCATTAAGCACGTCGTCGTGCAGACGACGAGCTCATTTCCTGACATTATTACCGTTTTTGTGGGGCCCAAGTTTGAATATAAACAGTAATATTACCGTTTCAAATTTAATTGTTAAAAAAAAAGCCTTAACACACTTTACACACTATAAATACCATATCATTACATACTATTTCTCTCATACAATTCAACCAAAAAATAACATTACTCTCTATATCTCAACTTCAACAAAAAAAAAGTCTCTAAATCCAAATGAGGGCGGGTATTTTATGAATCTACTCACCTCAAACCAACAATAATAGGGGAATTCTTCAAACCCGTCTACCCCATCGTCACAAAACTCTAACTCCTCTTCACCACAAATTCCTC
This sequence comes from Chrysanthemum seticuspe, assembly GCA_019973895.1. Classification (NCBI taxonomy): domain Eukaryota; kingdom Viridiplantae; phylum Streptophyta; class Magnoliopsida; order Asterales; family Asteraceae; genus Chrysanthemum; species Chrysanthemum seticuspe. Next base: position 36,446,636 of record BPTQ01000007.1, read on the forward strand.
CATATGGTACGCCATTGAATCCCGAGGCAATTTACCTTAATCAACAATATGCGTTTCAAGGATTCTCAAATTACTCACAACAACGAATTCCGGCACCACAGTTTTTTAACCCGTCACAACCTTCAACGGTTCCTAAATCTCAACCACAACAACACTTTGAATCACAACCATCAGGTTCACAATTCAAAGTACCACAAGCCCGTGAACTGTCCAAATCGCGAGGATAAAAAACGATGGCCAAAAAATAAAATAAAAAGTCGTGAATTTGGACGCTGACGATGAAGATGACATGGAGGAATTAGGTACGCGTGTGAATACTCGTTGGACCAAGGAAGAAGAAAAGTTGCTTGCGGAAATTTGGGTAGAAGTTTCCCATGACAAAGATATCGGAAATGACAGTTCCGATGATTTCTTTTGGAACTAGATTTTGGAGATGTTCAACCTTCAGACTTGTAGGACCTTGTTTTTCTCAACCTTATCACGTATACCACTTACCACACAAGTTACACGTAAAACCCAAACACACTTTATGCGTAAATAATGAAGAAGACAGATTAAGAAAGGTGGTGACTTAAGATGTTATGCGTATGAACAAGAGAGAAAGATGAAACAAGAACTTGTTATATTGCTTAAACAAAACACACACACAAACACACTCAAGCACACACCCCTCAAATAACCATTTGAGGGGTATTTATACTTCCTTACATAATGCCCCATGGGCTTGGGCTTGGACTTGGATTAGACAATAACTTACATAAGGCTAGCTTAACTTAACTATTAGCCATTTAGCTTAGCCCAATCCATGAGCCCGTTGACTATTCTATCACGATATCAAACACACGTTACAAAGTTCCTAAACGTGAATGACCATCACTTCTATTAAATATTATTAAGGCTAACAATCTCCCCCTAAGGGGTGGTCATTCAAAAGATGCTCTACTTGATTAGGTCTTTAGATTTCTTGAGCTTGAACTTTGTGTGTCGATATAGAATAGTATTGATTTTCGTTCCTTCATGCTTTATGATCAGTTAATGGTGTTGTCTGCCATTTGTCAACTTCTTTGGTTAGGTGTCTCCACGTCATTCTCCACCATGCTCACACTTCTTTTTTACTTTGAGATTCCAATGATGTTGTTGGTATGAGCATGTGGAGAATCTGCACGATCTCTTCCTCCCGCGAGCATCCATCAGCAGCAGCTTCCCAGGTACAGTCACGAACACCAATTGATCATTGTAATCTTTTCTTAAAGAATTTATTACTACAATTGTTCTACTGATGAATGTCTTGATTCCATTCACCTTGGTCGGGCGAATCAGCCGTCCTAATCCCATAAGGGACAGTTGGCATTACCTTGAATAAGTTCAAGTAACGACTCACATCTTCAGGATTCGATTCGTGAAAGGAATCTCCTTAGCGGGATTTCCAGCACTTACAGGTTCGATTGTCGAGGGTGTTAACAGCATAGTGTGAAAACACATCTCTAATTCTTACAAAGGTTGTTCCTGAACTAGAGGCCCTCAAGAAGGCTAACACGACATACCGAAGTACATCTACATATCAGGTGAGTCGCTGAAGTACACCGAAGCATCACTTCACGACTGTAGACCGTTTGAGACACACTAAGTGTAACCCATAAAGAATTACCGAAGTGGCCTGCTGTCAGGGCTGTTTGATGTTGACCCTGGCAGGAGTTTCCATTCAATCACTGAGGATCACATTTGTGAAACCTCTTATAAATGTTCTGGCATATTGCTAAGATCTGCGTAGGACTCTAGAATGTATCACTTGTGTCCTTAATGTTGAACAACAAGAGATGAAATGTCAAGTGTTTCTATGAGATCTTTTTATGAATCTCGAGGCTCTAGACTCAGTTAGTGCGTTTTGGTTTTCCTAAGCGGAGACTAGGGAGAAGGTCTCCTTCTTCAATATCAACAATCTCTAAGAGAAAGTCGATAGATTATGTAGGGTTCCTAGTGAGAATGAAACAAATCCTTTTAAGAGGAATTGAGTGGCTAGAAGGTTAGGTGTAGTGCGTCACTGGGTCCATGACGTCTTTTTCTTCAATACCAGTGTCATCTAGTGACAACCAGTAGCAGATGAATTGAACCCGTTTTCTGCCCTAAGGTTGATTATGGAGGGCTATTTCTTTTCACCCTTTTTCTTTACTTTTCTTTTTAATTCTTCAACCCCTTTTTTCTCCTTTCTCACATTACTCCTTTTTTTTCAATCATAGTTAAGGACTTCTAATACTAACTATTGGTGATGTCCTTGGGTAGATCCCTCCGGCTCTGGCAGATCATAGGACAAAATTCTTATCCTTAGTCACCTTATAACTCCATGACTATCCTATGTTGCCATAAAACCATTTTCTTGAAAATCTCTCAAAGTATTTATGATTATAAAACATGATTTGTTAACACCTTGAGAGTTTTGTATTTTCAGAAACACTCCCCCTTCACATGTGCTTATATTGTTTTAACTTAAATCTGCACATAGAGGGTAGAGTTCGCACTTTTTGAATTGATCGACTTTAAATGAGCTAGACCGATTCGAGACACGTTTACATCACTAGAGAACTAGCTTGAAATTATTACCCGTCCTGGTCAAGTCCATAGAAAGTTTCTCGAGATGGTACATTTCCTGACATTGATTCCTCGTCAATTCATTGGTTTCAACTAAGTCGAGCTCTTTTGAGATTCAAACAACGATTATTAAACTTTTTGATCACATTTTAATCACGTCTCCTCCCCCTCAAAAATAGCATATTCGTGATATTTTTTATATCAACGGATTAAACAATATTTTAGAATCTTTTGGGGAGACAGACGGGTTTGATTTACGCATGAGTTTGAAACATTTTGGTTTTATACTCCCCCTTTAATAAAGCATAATCAATTAAAGGGTTTTTAGAGGGAGTTATCTTGAGCACAAAATATTTTGAAGGATTTTGAAAATCTTTTTGAACAATCTTGAAAAGGTGCTCAAGATGATGATTTCTCACCAGTTTTAAATGTAGTGCACTGAAGCGTACACTTGATGTTTTCTTTAAAAACACGAGTTTTGATTTGAAAATAATCAAAAGTCATCATTTTAGTCCGGGTTTCGTACTGAAGTATACGAAAGCCATTTTTGAAGAAATTTTTGAGAAACGACATGTTTTAGAAAACATTTAAAGAACTCTCGTTCAAGCATCTGTACATGTCCGTATCATTGTTAAATGACATTTCTAGAAACGTACAGAATATCGATTATACAAGAGACATGTCGTGAGAAGAATATTTTTGGATTTTTGATTTTTTATTGTTTTTGTATTATTTGAAAGTTTTATATTTTTATATTTTGCTTTTGTTGGTTTTTCAAATTTTGTATTTTGTTTTTCAAAAATATTTACAGCGAAGCTTTTTTGGAAATCATTTTCAAGAAGATTCGAGAAGACGTTCTAACTCCTCAGGGGTTAGGCTTCGCATTCCAATTCGTCGAACTAAATCATTAAATCGCTCTTTTGAAAGGGCTTTAGTGAATAGATCGACGAGTTGGTAATCAGTCTTCACGAAGAATAATTCAACAGTACCCTCTTCTACGTGTTCTTTGATGAAGTGGTAACGGACACGAATATGCTTAGTCTTTGAGTGATGAACAGGATTGCATGAGATGACTATGGCACTTTTCGAGTCACAATACATAGGTATTTTATCGAAAGTAAAGCCATAATCTGTGAGTTGTGTTCTCATCCATAGAACTTGAGCACAACACGCAGATAAAGACACATACTCAGCTTCAGCGGTTGAAAGTGCAGTGCAATCTTGTTTCTTTGAAGACCAGCTGACTACTTTTCTCCCAAAAATTATGCTCCTCCTGATGTACTTTTTGCTGTAACTTGATCACCTGCGTGGTCCGCATCTGAAAAGGAAATTAGGTCAAATTCGGATTCCTTCGGATACCAAAGTCCCATGTGAATGGATGTCTTCAGGTACTGAAAGATCCTTTTAACCTTTTTGAGGTGCAGTTCGGTAGGCTTTGCCTGAAACCGTGCTAATAAGCAAACAGCAAAATGAATATCGGGTCGACTAGCAGTGAGGTACATGAGAGAACCAATCATGATCCGATATTTCTTCGGATCGATAGGTTTCCCAAACAAATCGGCTCTAATTTTTGGTGATGTTACCATTGGTGTACCGACCGAATCACAATTATCCATACCATGATTTTTCAAAATCTTAGTTGTATATTTAGCTTGATTTATAAAAATTCCAAGTGGGGATTGATGTATTTTGTAAACCAAGAAAAAATTTTAGTTCCCCCATCATGGACATTTCAAATTTGCTTTTCATGAGATTTTCAAAATGTTTTGAAAGATTCGGATTAGTGGACCCAAAAATGATGTCGTCCACGTAAATCTGAACAATCAAAATGTCGTTTTTGCATTTTTGTGTAAACAAGGTAGGATCAACAGTTCCTTTGGTGAAATTGTTTAGAATCAGGAAAGAGGACAGTTCGTCATACCACGCTCTCGGAGCTTGCTTTAAACTATAGATTACCTTTTTTGAGTTTGTAGACGTAGTCTGGGTGTTCCATGTCTATGAAGCCTTCTGGCTGACTCACGTACACTTCTTCTTTCAGAGTTCCATTCAAGAACACGGTCTTAATGTCCATCTGATAAACCATGATGTTTTTGTGAGCTGCATAGGCTAAGAATATCCTGACTGCTTCAAGTCTAGCTACCGGCGCGAATGACTCTTCAAAGTCTATCCCTTCTTCCTGTCTGTATCCTTTGGCCACAAGACGAGCTTTGTTGCGAATTACAGTCATTTCTTCATCCCTTTTGTTTTTCCATAACCATTTGAGATCAATGATGCGAATGTCAATTGGTCTTGGAACCAAATCCCAAGAGTCATGTAGACGGTATTGGAGAAGTTCCTCCTGCATTGCTTCTATCCATGCATTGTCTGCCATTGCCTCCCGAATGTTCTTCAGTTCAATATTGCTAATTGAGCAAAGGTAAATGCACAAGTCGCAATCGGTGGCAAGTTGGCGTCTCGTCTGAATTGGCCGTAAAGGTTCACCAATAACTTGTTCAATTGGATGGTCTTTTGTCCACTTCAGAGTAGAAGGATACCGTTGGTTAAACGTATGCGAGTTAGATGGTTCTCGTAAGCTTGAAGATGATTCAGCTGATTCCGTAGCAAACGGGTTTTCAAATAAGTCTTCGTCTAACGTTGCATCGTTCTGGTTTTGTGTAGGTTCTTCTTGAACTGATATGTTTTGGTTTTGCTCATCAACTGCTGGTAAAACTGTTGTAAGAATAGGATTTGCAGAAGTCGATGTAGATGACGTTGATGGAGTTGGTGCATTGGTTTCGACCGTTGTAGATGCATCTTCTGTTGGTGGTGATGGATGATTTTGAGCGGGTGCAGCGGAATGATGGTTTGATGCATTTGTCGAAGTTCCACCATAATATTCATCGAACATTAACTCGAAGAAATTCTCCCATTCATGTTCATGAGGAGTGCCAGCAAAATTTGATGGAGCTCTTTGTTGTATGAGTCCTGAACTGATGTGTCCAGAAGTCTGCGTGTTTGGTGCGGGTTCTAATCTGTTTTGATTAAAAGCCATTGGTTTAAGCGCGGGTTCTAGAGTGAGTCTCTCAGAAGCCATCTGTGAAAGTTCGTCAAAATTCACATTCATCGTCTCCATTATCTTCCTAGTTCTCCTGTTATACACCCTAAATGCCCTCGAGTTTTCTAAGTATCCAATGAAGATTCCAATATCACCTTTAGCTTTCAGTTTTCCTAGATCTTCTCTGTCGTTTGTCGGATAGCACAAAGCGCCAAACACGTGAAGGTAAGAGATATCAGGTTTTCTGTTGTTCACTAGTTCATATGGGGTTTTATTGAATCTTGGATGGATTAGGGATCGGTTCTGGGTGAAACAAGCAATGGCAACAACATCATCCCATAGAAATAACGGTGCATTGGAATAAATTAGCATTGTGCGAGCAGCTTCAACAAGAGTACGGTTTCTTCTTTCAACTACCCCATTCTGCTGTGGAGTTCTAACAACTGATGTCTGATGAGTAATTCCAACATCTTCAAAATAAGCTCTTAACTCCTGATTTGTGAATTCAGTGTCGTTGTCTGTTCTTACCACCCTTACTGGAGTTTGAAGAAGTACTTGAATACGCTTCAGAAAGGTGATGATGATGCCTGGTGCTTCATCTTTTGATCTCAGAAACCTAACCCATGTATATCTTGAATAATCATCGACGATAACAAGAATATACTTTTTCCCATTAATGCTTTCAACTCTCATTGGGCCACATAAGTCCATGTGCAACATATGCAACCTTGCTTCCAAACTAGGTACGGGTTTGGGTTTATATGATGCTCTTTTCCTTTTTCCTTGTTCGGATGATGGAAATAGGCGATCCTTGGTGTATTTGAACGTTGGAAGTCCGTTGACGATGTTGTCTTTGGCAAGTTTGTTGATAGTGTCGAAATTGAGATGGGATAATCTTCTATGCCACAACCAGGACTTGGTTCTAGATGCTCGTGTCATAAGACATATTGGTGATGAAGAGGCCATTTGGTTAATGTCGATAGCATACAAGTTTGTATCACGATTCCCCGTTAAGAGATTAGTGCCATTCAAGTTTCTAACGAAGCAAGCATTTTTCCTAAAAGCAACCTCTAAATCTGCATCACAAAACTGGCCAACTGAAAACAAATTGTGTCCCAACCCTTCAACATAGTAAACCCGAGTGATCAAATAATTTCCAAAAGGTAGATCTCCAAAACCCATGATAGCTGCTACATGATCATTTCCAAATCGTACAGTTCCCATAAATTTCCAGACGAAATTGATCAGCAGCTTCAGATTCCCGGTCATGTGCTTGGAGCAACCCGAGTCAACGATCCAAAGACATATTTCGATGACCTGCCAAGAACAGAAGAAGAAGATTTTGGAAACCGTTTTGATTTTGGTTCCTTTGGGTTAGAGGTAAAATCCTGATCACACTCATAGAAGTTATCTACTGGGAAGACAGATTCATCACTCATTCTACCATTCTGGAGTGTGAAGGTTCTACCCGTTGGTTTCCAAATGTCATCCCTAAAGTAAGGACTATGCTTCCTATCAGTAGTGTAAGACCTAAATCTTGCAACTAGTCTTCCTATGGGTTTAGCATAAGTTCTTTTAGGAAGGTTCTTCTGAACAGGCTTAACAATCTCATTCTTAAAAACACAATCATCATGAATATTAGTTAAAGATTTCTTGCAAGTTAAACAAAGAGATTCAACACATTCATTAGACTTAGCAAGTTTCATAGGTTCATTACATTCAGATGAAATGTCTTTCTTATTATAAAGCGGTAAATTCCTAGGGTGTTCTTCTACTTTCTTCTATTTATTCAAGCTACTTCTCTTAGAGGCACGTGAGACTCTATTGTTCCTTGTATTGATCCTAAGCTTTAGTCTGCTGCTCCTAGAGGTGCTTTCTAGTCCTGTAGAAGGTAAGGCACACGCATTAGGATTCACATTTTTATCTAGAGAAGTGGTTTCAGCTTTCCTAGTCTCTTTAGAGTGCTTGTTTAAACTTATGTCGTTTGTTCCATATGGTTTAGATGTGGAGGCAGACGCATTAGTGGTACTCATCCTAAAAAGGCCAGGTGCTAAAACTTTTGGTTTCTCGATAACCGCTTTTTCATTTTCAACAATTTTTGCATTTTGCTTAGGCAAGGCAGATGGAGTGACTGGTTTTGACAAATCCTTTTTCTCATTGACTTTTTGAGGAGGCATAGAAATAGACATTTTTGGTATAAAAACATGTTGGGCAACATTTGCTTTCTCCTCAGTCAATGGTTTTGCAATCTTAGTATCTACAGCCTTTCCTTTTTGACATTCCAGCTAAGCCCTCAAAAGATCATTTTTCTCTTTCATGTCATTATAGGCACGCTCATACGACAGTTTGTCATACTTGCATTCCTCAGTTTTTCGATCAAGTTGTTTAAAATATGAGACATTTTCTTTTTCAAGTTTTTCAAGAGCTTTTTCATATTTTGAAACAATTTCGGAGGTCTCAGACTGGAGTCTTTCATGATCTTCAACAGAATATGTTTGTAAAACAATGGACATAATATCGGTACACAGAACATCTTCGAAGAGAGAATCATTTAAATTTTCCAAAACTTTGATGTGTTCAACACTTTCATTAGCTTTCTTTACCAGGGATTTATGGTCCTTGACAAAGTCAACTGTTTCTTTCAAAAATGATTGTTCAAAATGAATCACCCTTGAATTGATGTTATTCAGCTGAGGGGCAATTTGAGTTTCAAAAAACTTTTTGTTTTCATCATCAAAACTAGAAAACCAGATGTTAGTTGTAATATTGGTTTTAGATTTGACAATCTCCTTGAAGTCTCCCAATTATAGTTTTAACATCTTCTAAAATGCTTCTGGCATCACTTGTGTTAAAAGGATTGTTTGAAGACATTTGTTCCATGTTTGACAATGATTTTGATTCAACTACAGGTTTTGAAACTAGTTTTGAAACTTGTTTTGAAACAGGTGTTGACTCTTTGTTTGAAATACTTGGTGTGATGGAAAACTTTGATTTTACTTTTTGTGAAACAAAAGTAATTCCATTAATTTTGTTCCATTTGTTATAATCAATTGGTTTTAGATCTGGATTCTTTTGTTTCATTTTAGATCTACTATCATCAGATAGTTCTAACGTTTCAAGATAATCATGAACAATTATGGGTTCATGCAAAGCTTTTCCATTGTTCAAAACATTCTAATCTTTCTTGAGGAAACAAGGAGGTGTGTTACCAAGAGCCATTTTTTGTGTTATATGAAAATACGGATTTGTTTGATTAATTAGCATATTGGTTGATTTGGCTGAATGACCCGTTGTAACAAGCAAATTTTCCAATTTTTTGATTTTTTTCATTTTTATCAAGAATTTCATCAAGAAAAGAATCTTCACGTTTTGAAAAATCAGCAATCAACTGTTTCTTCTCTTTTTCAAGATCAGAATAAGTTGCTTGTTGTTTAGAAAGTTGGTTTTTAAGATTAGAAATTTCCTTGTTTAAAGATTTAATTTTCAAGTTCAAATTAACATCAAGCGTGTTATACTTGATTTGCAATTGTGTTTCTCTTAAAACGGAATCTCGATAACCAATTTCTAATTATGACTCTTTGTTTTTGTGAAATTCAAAGGATTTTGCATTCTCCTTGTACCTCTCAAGCTCAGCGGTCAATTTCTCATTCGCGGCCTTAACATCGTGATTAACCTTTTTAACTTTCTCAATTTCAATGCCACAGTTATTGATTAATGTTTCAAATAAGGCACGTGTTTCCTCATCAGTCTCAGTATTTTGTGCCACACAGTCTCCATTATGATCCACATCTAGAGTTTCAGAGTTAGTATTGCTACAACTCGGATTGTCCAGTTATGTATCATAAGTAAGTGCTGATGTCACAGAATGATGTTCGTCATGAGTAAACACATCAAATATGACATTGTTATAGCATGGATCAATTATCGGTACCTCAGATACTGCATTGGCGTCATAAACAGGAGGTGCGTCAGAGTCAGTGTCGTACTTAGTCTCCTGAAGATTTGCCATGAAGATGCAGTTCGCATTGATTTCCTCTAGGTCTTCCAAATCATCCATAATAGCAAAAAAGTCATGTTCCTCAGCACTCAACTGCATCCCTGCTTCTGACTTCTGTGCTAACAACATAGCTTTCTGAAGATATGCAGCATTCTTCTTTTTCGGCTTAGTATGACAATTCCTTACCATGTGACCCACTCCTTGACAGTTGTAACACGTAACCTGATTACCTTGATTCACATTTCCATAATTCCCAACGACTGGAGCTGCAACATTCCCATTCGGATTACCCACTGTTCTATTCCCAACATTCTGCCCCGTCTGATTTCCAACATTCTGACCCAACTGATTACCCTGATACGGAACCGCCTGATTACCCATGTGAAATCCAGTAGCTTATCCCTGCTGATTCCTAATAACTCCAACCATTTGTCCTTGATGACCCATATTCACACCCGGCTGTGCAATTTGCCTATTGCGAGTGTTTGATGAAATCCTTTGGTTGTTGTTAGTTGGTGTGGAATAGCGACCTCTGAATGCTTTAGTCAAAAAACAAATGCAGTTGACAAAGCTTGTTCTTGTTCAGTTTCAAGATCAGTGATTCCTTATTCCTGCTATTGTGGATACTGTTGTTGTTGACTGACTTGTTGTTCTGGTGGGTAGAATTGTTGTTGAGGGATAACAACTTGTGGTTGTGGAATGTATTGCTGCAAGTTGTTGTTAGTGGAAGATGATGAAGCTTGTTGTTGTGAGTTCACTGGAGTTGGAGTCTTTGCAATTAGTGCCAATGGATCATGATTCTTTGCCAATCTTTCTTTCCCGACTTCATTCACTTTAGTTTGGTTTTGTTTCAGAAAATCGTTGAGTTGATCAAAGTTCACCTGATGTAAGTCTTTTGTTTGGTTGACAATAGTGACATATCGTCCCCATTCTTCTGGAAGATTGTTTAGGAATTTGATGTTACTCACGATAGTTCTGGGTTCCAACTTGTTTCTGATAAGCTCATTCATTAAAGTGCAAAACCTTCCATAGTAGGATTCAATGGATTCTCCTAGAGTAGATGTAAACTTTTCCCATGCAGTTAGCAGCTTGTTCTCCGTGTCTTGTTCACCAATTTATGTTCCATAACAAAGCCGTCTAACACGTTCCCACATATCGAAAGCAGTTTCACAACTTTCTACTGCAGCAAAGATATCTCTTGGCAACCCCAGTTGGACAATGTGAATTGCCATGTCATCTGCTTCGACTTGCTTCTGATCCTTTTCAGTGTATTCTGATTCATTTTGAGCACGAAAAGATGGTGGGACGGGAGGTGTTGCATCAGGATTTCCAGGGTCTTGGACTGGTCGTGGCTTGAAGGGTCCATTCGTAATGGATTGAATCATTAGTTTTCCATTAGGTTTGGTCTTGATGTAGCGAAGCATACGACTTGTCCATTGAAGATATCCACCTTTTTCGAGCATAGGAGGACGGTTTCCGGCACCGGCTGCATGAATGTCTTGTTGAGTAGCCATTGATGAAGGTATTTGATGATAAAGTTGATGTAGGATCGATTCAACGATAAAGGAGTTGTGTTTGATGAAGATTAAGCTCGGTTGTTGTAGTGAAATTTGCTCTAAAAACTTAAAAACTTCAATAACTTCTGTTCAGAGTGTTTTTAGGATTAGAAGGTTGACCCGTTCATTCGGCGTGTCATTCTCCTCGTTCTCACGGTCGTTTTGATGGGTAGAACGCTGAAAACGGAGTTACGGTTTAAAAGTTATGGCCGTTTGAAGTTTTGCTCAAAATCTTACTCGTAAACCTGTTCTTAAGCGTAGGATTTAGTGCTTATGCGTAGACATCCTTATGCGTAGGATTCCTTATGCATAGGATTGCTTAGGCGAAGGATAAAGCTTATGCGTAAACTATATCTTACGCGTAAACTTAGGTTAAACGTAAGCTTATGCGTAGACTAAATACTTATCAGTAAGAAACCTTACGCGTAAGTGTTAGCTTAGGCGTAGAGTGTTACTCGTAAGCTTTTATGCTTATGCATAAGTTTAGGTTTAAAACCAAAAATCCTTTACACTTATACCAGTGTAAAAGATATCCAAAGTTGAAGTGTTCCACAAACTTATCCAAGTGAGGGAAGCACTGAGTAACCGTTGTTGCACGAAGAAACGTCACCAAATGCTTAAGCGTAGGATTACACTTTCTTACGCGTAGAACCTTAAGCGTAGAACTAGGGTTTTGACTATTCTTTACGCGTAAAAAGAGGGTTTTGACTTTTTTGAACGAGACAACCTTACGCGTAGACAACCCAATTTTTGCAAAAACACGAATTTTTCACCCAAAAACACGTTTCCAAACGATTTCTTTTGCACAAACTTCTTCCAAAACACTTAAAGATCTATAAAAACTACAACTTTAAGCTTAAAACCACGTAAAAATCAAATCTTTATGCCAAAAGCTCACGTTTTTATACAAAAAACGCAACTTTCTTGTAAAACTTTAACAAAAAACGTAACACAACACTCCTAAACCATTGTTAAGCGATTGATACTGATAAGGTTTTAAAAGGTACCTTTTTGAGGGGTCATTTAAGCCCTTATTTGATCACTTTTGTATCCGTTATTGCTTAATATCGTTCCTTTTCACTTTTTAGGTCTCTTGAAGGCAAAATGCTGGAATGGCACTTATTTGGACGAAAAGGCGCGATTATACAAAGAAAATGGCCAAAGTCAGAATCGAGACACTCAAAGCTGCTGAAAACATAAGGTGACGGCGTGAGGTGTTAATTGTGACGCCGTCGGAGGATCTTTGTGACGGGACAGAAGCCAAAACTCCCATTTTCAAGTGACGACGTCAAGTTATAAAAGAGTAGGCCGTCGCAACTCAGACGGCCTAGATGTAATCCAGACGGCGTCAGAAGCTGAAGAGGACGGCGTCACAAACATAAGGTGACGCCGTTGCAAGTCTAACGTGGCCAAGACGAAACCTTAATGACGGCGACACGACGGCGTCACAAAACATAAGGTGACGCCGTCGCAGATGTAATATTATATATAGAATCCGAATTTTTCAGTAATAATGTGTAGTCTTTTGGAGTAAAAACCTAAACTGAACCAAGGTTGTCTTGTACAATATTTTAGGGTTCCAAACCCTATCTTACACCAAGATAAGTGTTTTACTTCATTAATACAATTATGTCTTTGATTATTTGTGTGTATGCTTGCATGTTCTCCATGTCCGGCTAATTTACTTGTGTGTTTGCTTAGGGAATATGAAACTTAATTATTGAATATTGATTGGTTGTCTCTTATCTTAGTTGATTAATGATCTAGTAATGCCATAGGTCATTCGTTGTGTACTTAATGCTTGATTAAATCTTTGTGAACCTTAGAATATGACTCCTTGAGTAGTTGTAAGCTAAACCATCCAAAGAGTGCCTTAGAGTAAGAGTTTATTATCCCTAGTGGGTTTTGTAGACGAGACCCTTTGGTAAGTTCAAAGAGTTAGGGAGAAACGCATACCCTACAACCTTAGACAAACAACGCAACTAGGAATAAGGACGTGACAATTCAACCACCAATAGGAGATAATTAAGGAGTAGTAAAACCTAAGTAAACACATCTTTAAAATATCATACGAGCACACAATAATTAGACATAGACTATATACACCTTAGATTAGATAATTAGATAAGTAGAGTAATCGGTAGAAATACCAACCCTCCCCCCCCCCCCCCCAATTCAAACCCCGAGATTCGTACCTTTCCTTTCCTTAAAAAAATATAAAAAGATAAAAAATAATCTTCCTCAACCACAACCTTAGCGTAGTAACTTCTCACTAGCATTCCTATTCCCCTAGAGAACGATATCAATACCCGTGGCTTACCCTAATACTACACTACAACGATTAGGTTTACTGCCTAGGGTGTTGAAAAAATTGCTCGACGAAAAGGAAGTTCCTTTGACCCCGAACGATGCGTGTAGCGTTATCAAGTTTTTGGCGCCGCTGCCGGGGAATAAATAGCTAGTTAGTAGTCCACCTCGTTTAGGTTTCTTTGCTTGATTCCTATCAAGTAAATTTTTCTTATTTTTAGCTTTCTCTTAGTCTATCCCCCTTCTTCATGACCTTTGTTCGTAATCCCATCACTTTTCATCATGGAAGGTAATAACCACCCACCATTCATCAACCCACCACCAATTGACCCGCCAAGAGCCCGTACTCTTGGTGAATACTCGAGACCAAGCCACTTAGGCTATAGGAACACCATTGAGCTTCCTGACCAAGCCCAAACTACGGCCCTGCGATCCGACACCATCCGATTGGTGCAAAACGGATGTGCATTCCACGGACTTCGTTCCGAAGATCCAAATCAGCATCTGAGGGATTTCCTCAAAATTATCGATTCCATCGACCTTGATGCTACTACTCGGGAGACCACGCGCCTGCGTCTCTTCCAATTCTCTCTACGGGACCAAGCTAGTAATTGGCTTGAGCGACTTCCCGCCGGCTCCATCTCAAGTTGGGATGATCTTACCTCTCGTTTCCTTGCTCAATTTTTCCCACCGGGGAGAACCACTAAACTTAGGCGAGATATCCTGACGTTTCAACAACTCCAAGGTGAGTCTCTCTACAAAGCATGGACTCGATTTAAGGACCTACTCTGTAGACTCCCCCATCATGGCATTGATCTTTGGCTTCAAATCCAAATCTTTTATGACCATACCGATTTCATCACTCGACGATCCATTGATCGAGCCACCGGTGGAAGGCTCAGCGACTTTAATGCAGAGAAATCTTGGGATATTATAGAGGAGCTTGCTGATCAAAACTACGAAGATTGGAATAAATCTCCTGAAACTCCGGTTAACGTAGATAATGCCATATCAACTCCTTTTGAATCTTCCGAAAACCTCGAGGAGCAATTGAGTGCCATTGAGAGAGGGATTGATTATCTTATGGAAAGGCGAAGAAGAGTCCCCGTACAAATTCCTCGAGAAGCTGTCAAATCCGCCAATTCAACCAACCACCCCACACCTTTTTCGGAATCCCGCAAGTCGTGAGCAAAACCTAAATTCCGAAAGGCACTTCCGTTCTACTTCTCCAATACCACTTTCATCGAGCTTCAAGGAACAGATGAGGGAGTACATGGCAGCTCATACGGAGAGATTAGCCAAATTTGAAGAGGAGGTTTATAGGCAGAGAGAGGAAATGCAAACGAAAATGACGGAAATGATGAATTTGGTAATTGAATTTACCAAAACAAAAGTTCCCGAGAAGGTACTAGTAAGAAGCAACGATTGTCCTCCCACTTCGTTTGTTAACGCCGTTTCCATTATGCCCGAGGATACAAGGGTTGAGATGAGGAAAACTGAGGAAAGCAAGAAGGAGGAGTTTGTGCCTAATGATGAGCCTGAGACCATTGAGTACTACCTTAAGCACGAAATTAACAAAAAAACCATTGCAAACCAAGTAAACAACTTTAGGTACAATGAAGTTCTTGGGGAGGCCCTTGAAGGAAAAATGACAGAAGAAGAGTATGACGCCTTGCCTATGGGACCCCTGTATGAGTTGGTCATAAAAAAACCATTAACAAGAAAACGAGACACCACAGGGAATTTCGTGATACCATGTAGCATATGTGATATTGATAATATAAATGCCTTAGCTGATCAGGGGACTGATGTGAACATAATGCCATTATCAATCTATAATAAGTTAACTAAGGAGAAACCAACCAAGACCGATCTTAGACTTTCCTTAGCTAATCACACCTATGTCTACCCCATAGGAATTGCGGTGGATGTTCTAATTGAGGTGGCTAATATCGTTTATCCGGTGGATTTCGTGATCATTGATGTTGAGGAAGATAAAAACGTACCTCTCATTCTTGGGACACCATTTTTGGCCACCGCCAAGGCAACAATCAAATGCGGAGAGGGCATCATGATACTCAAAAGCGGAAAGGGGTACACTAGAATACCCATCATCCCAAGGTATCCTCTTAAGATCATGGAAATGATTACGGGTGGAAATCGAAAAGCCCCTAGCAATAGTGTTAAGAAAAAGATGAATGACTGGGAAAAAGGGCTTAGGGACTTTATGGTTCAAGGATTGTATGCAACGTTGTGGAAACCCGACAAGAAGTTAGGAAATAATCCCACTTCGATACCTAAAACACAAAGGAACCCTACGGAATTTCTAAAAGGAGAAAAAGCACTTTTATACAAATCACGGATAAGGGCATTACGAGGTAGAAACAAACCAAGATGGTTTGGACCTTTCACAGTAAAGGAAACCAATTTAAAAGATAAAACCGTCACCATAATAGATAACGTTGGCAAGGAATCCACTGTAAGCATACAACGTCTACACCCTTTCGACGAAGGGAAAGCGAAGGAAGAAGGTGGCGGTAAAGAAGTAACGTAGGAGCACGTCTACGAGTCTAGCTACAAGACTCTTAAATAAAGAAAAGCGCTTCGTGGGAGGCAACCCATGCTTAATTGTTTGCTTGTTAGTGTCATATATCTTTTATTGATTGTTTATTCTCATGTTTAATTTTGTAAAAATGTTTAATTTTGTAAAAATGCTTTATTTTGTTTTTAACCTCGTCTTAATTGCATATAAAGGTATTTTATATAAGGGATAAGTGTAGGGAGGATTACACACGTTTTCAAGGAAACGTAAACATGAGAATAACAATTCATTAAAAGATATATTTGTGTGTTTGTTTGAGTCAAATGCTTGTATCGAGTCATAATGGATGTTTTGCAGAAATTTTTCCAGATTCTAAAGATATAAATTTTCCAGATTTTTTTCCAGAAAATCGCATACCAGTTTTTGTCAGGATAACCTGACGGCGTCAGGATCGCAACCAGACGGCGTCAGGAAGGAGTAAAAACAACAGATTACTTTTTTCTCGTTTTCTGAGTTACTTAAAAAAAATTTGGAATTTTCCAGGTCTTAATTTTCCAGAAATGTTGTAAACATCTATTCCACAAGCATTATATCCTAGTTTAAATCGAGTCTTATATATATTATTACCGCCGATTTTACGTGAAGGTTTCGTTTGTTTCTTCAAGTGTGCAGGTTTAATTTATCAAGAAGAAGTTACATAAGATTGGAAGGAGCTTTTCACACATAAATTCTTCTTGGAAAGGATTTAACCACTACTTCACACACGGATCCTACCGAGCTAATCAGGGGAGTACTAGTTTCTTTCGTTTTTAATTACCTTCCAATTATCATAACTTTGATACTTTCAGGGAATATTGGGGACAATGTTCAGTTTAATTGTAAGGAGGGAAAATAAAACGGGAACTTTGAAACTATTCTTATCCTTGATTATTTGCTTTGTCCAATTGTATTTGTGTAATAAACCATGAGAAAATGTCGGTTAGGGTAATTTTGGCACCAAATTTAAAATTTTTCATGATATATAGGAGTGGGCCATTAGTCTTAACAAAAGCGTCTCACGGATAGGAAGTTGCATGACTAGCACAAAAACCCTTTACCACCTAAATTCCACCCAAAATGTGAGGATCACCCTTAGATTAGTAGGAATTAAAAGCATTCATCTTCAATGCTTAGAGTGTGAACCGGTAGTATATTAGATTCTAGAACTTGTTTTGTGATGCATTCCGAGATCGCAAGTAAGACTACACTTGTGTAGTTAGGAATAACTAAATGATAAGAGGCATTAGGATAACCCTTGTTTGATACCCGTAATATAATTACTTCTTCCACCTCGGTTGAGTAATTCCCCCACACCCTTTTCGTTGTACTCATTTTTAGTACAAGATACCCCTAGTTAACCCTTCAGAGCCTATCCTTTTCGCGGTTCTCGTGATGTTTCGGTTTTTCCGGAATATCAATGAAGAGCATTGTTTACACCCCACCCCCAAATATACACCCAAATCGCCTTAGCCTACCCTGTATGCACTCACTTTTAGTGCATTATTGTTATCACCCTAAACCCTTAGTTCAATTATCTAGTTGCTTGCATGAGTTGCTAAGTCAAGTCATATCCTTTGTATACAGTTTTGGGACGATTGGGATTCATGGGAAAAGTTAAAGTTTATGAAATGATGGGAAGGAAACGTTAAATTCAAATTTCCTTTGTTTGCGTAATAATGTACCCCAAGTGTTTTGATCTTTTCAATTCGGGTCAAATTAGTGTTAGAGTAATAAAAACTCAAGTGTAGGGATGTGCCTATAAATCCCTATCATTTTGATGTTACCGTAGAGGATGGTAGAGTAAAAGTGTATGAAAAAAAAAATCGAAAAAAAAAGAGAAAAAGAGAAAAGAAAAAAAAATAGAGTGATTAAAAAAAAAAAAAAAAAAAAACGACATACGGGCTACCATCCTACATCTATCCTTTAAATTTATGTTTGTTTATTTCAGTTAGCTAGAGTTTAGAGTGTCGAGTCTTGGCTTAGCAACGCCATTCTTCGTATGCTTGTAACATAAGAGATTTTTGACTTGCCACCACTATATAGCCTATCCCACCAAACCCTTTGTTTCCCTACCGTAAGCATAACATTACAACCCTTTAAAGACCTCTTTGATAGTCTTTCCTAGGTGCTTACGCCAAAGCGATGGAGGTTTGATCTATTCTCAAGCCTATGGTAATCTATGTACTAGGACCGGTTAATGAGTGTTTATCTTCCATTTCCAATTTGTTATATTTCATATACACCCGAGAGAGATGTGAGTATCCAAACACCCCATGTGAGGTGCTAGTATGTGATTTCCGTGCTTGTTATGACTTTTGCGGGGCTTATATGTGTTGTGGACCGTTTTGAACGAATGCTTCATGACCCCTAACTTATAAATTAATTGGCTAAAAGCACATTTGCTTGAGGACAAGCAGATACCAACTGTAGGGATATTTGATAAGGTTTTAAAAGGTACCTTTTTGAGGGGTCGTTTAAGCCCTTATTTGATCACTTTTGTATCCGTTATTGCTTAATATCGTTCCTTTTCACTTTTTAGGTCTCCTGAAGGCAAAATGCTGGAATGGCACTTATTTGGACGAAAAGGCGCGATTATACGAAGCAAATGGCCAAAGTCAGAATCGAGACACTCAAAGCTGCTGAAAACATAAGGTGACGGCGTCAGGTGTTAATTGTGAAGCCGTCGGAGGATCTTTGTGACGGGACAGAAGCTAAAACTCCCATTTTCAAGTGACGGCGTCAAGTTATAAAAGAGTAGGCCGTCGCAACTCAGACGGCCTAGATGTAATCCAGACGGCGTCACAAGCATAAGGTGACGCCGTCGCAAGTCTAACGTGGCCAAGACGAAACCCTAATGACGGCGACACGACGGCGTCACAAAACATAAGGTGACGCCGTCGCAGATGTAATATTATATATAGAATCCGAATTTTTCAGTATTTAGTGTGTAGTCTTTTGGAGTAAAAACCTAAACCGAACCAAGGCTGTCTTGTACAGTATTTTAGGGTTCCAAACCCTATCTTACACCAAGATAAGTGTTTTACTTCATTAATACAATTATGTCTTTGATTATTTGTGTGTATGCTTGCATGTTCTCCATGTCCGGCTAATTTACTTGTGTGTTTACTTAGGGAATATGAAACTTAATTATTGAATATTGATTGGTTGTCTCTTATCTTAGTTGATTAATGATCTAGTAATGCGATAGGTCATTCGTTGTGTACTTAATGCTTGATTAAATCTTTGTGAACCTTAGAATATGACTCCTTGAGTAGTTGTAAGCTAAACCATCCAAAAAGTGCCTTAGAGTAAGAGTTTATTATCCCTAGTGGGTTTTGTAGACGAGACCCTTTGGTAAGTTCAAAGAGTTAGGGAGAAACGCATACCCTACAACCTTAGACACACAACGCAACTAGGAATAAGGACGTGACAATTCAACCACCAATAGGAGATAATTAAGGAGTAGTAAAACCTAAGAAAACACATCTTTAAACTATCATACGACCACACAATAATTAGACATAGACTACATACACCTTAGATTAGATAATTAAATATGTTAATACAAATATCGTCATTAAACGTTATTTATATTTTTGATCTTTGCCTAAGTTTTGTTAACGACAAAAGTAAATTTAATTTATAAAAGCTTAAAGCTTGTCAAGTTTATTAGATATTAAAACAAGCTTTCTCAAACAATATATTCATCATTCAAGCATTTACATTTATGATTAGTAACATCTTGATATGACTCTAATCATTATGTATGATAGTAGTTTGTAGAATGTGTTAGGTTCTTAAAACCAAACACTACTTAAGCATTTGCATATTTCTATAAATAGTAATACAACATTTGACATCATGTATTACATCATGGAATTCATTGGAAGATTCCATTAGATATTTTGTGAAGATTTGTACTCTTCATATCTTGCACAATCTCACTTAGATAGAGTTGACTTTAGGCAAGATTTGATATCTTGACTGTCAGACTGGCGGTACCAAATTGGTACACGGGCGGAATCCTTTTAAGGGGTCCGCGGTCCGTGGACGCTCCTGTCCAATTTGCCTATAAATAGCAATGCCAAGCCAAGTAGTTTCTCATCCCTTTCTAACATACTCTCATACATATCTTCTCTCTAACCTTTCTAATTCAGTTTCATATCATATTAGTGATCTCTTTAGTAGCAAAGAAGATCAAGTCATATTCAAGCTTCAACGAGAAGTTGGAAGTCTTGTTTGTTTAGTGTTGTATGATCTAGTGTTGATCCATACTTCATTGTTGTATCAAACCATCATAATCTTGTGAGTGTGAGTGGTTAGTATTTTAGTCCTCAAAATACATTGTGTGTGGGAGTAGTTGTACCCTTGGAAAGAACTCAACATCTAGCTTAGTGTCGGAAATAGTGTAAGCGAAGTGTAAAGGTTTTCTCCGCCAGTGAAAGGAGCTTGTTGACTAGTGAAGTTAAACTCTCGAGTGTGAGACTCGGGGAGTGGAGTAGGGCAAGGAAAAAGAGTCCTTGTAGGCCGAACCACTATAAACAACTTGTTGTGGTTTGATCATTTCTTTCCTTATTTACTTATTACATATTGCTTGCATATTTCATTAACACACTTAAGATCAATATCAATTGATCTTTCAATAAGTTTCAAAACAAAGTTTTTAATCGGTAAACTATTCAACCCCCCTTCTAGTTTTCTACAATTGGTACCAGAGCCTCGTTGCTCAAGAATTTCTAAAATAACTTGTATTTTATAAACTTGAAACGATCCATGGATTCTGAAAACTTTAAAGAAGGGCAATCTATGCAAAGACCACCACTCTTTGAAACCAATGGATTTATCTATTGGAAAAACCGTTTTGAAACATATGTAAAGTCAAAAGATATAGATCTTTGGTTTATTATTGTTAAAGGAGATTTTAGTTCTACAACAAAGGATATTTCCGTTGATGAACAAAAGAAATTAGTTGCTAAAAATAATGAAGCTAAAATGATGCTTTATAATGCTTTACCTAGAAAAGAATATGAAAGAATTTTTATGTGTGAAACCGCCAAAGATATTTGGGAATCTTTAATTGTTACACATCAAGGTAATTCACAAGTCAAGGATAACAAAATTGATCTTCTTGTTCAACAATATGAACAATTTGTTATCCCTGAAGATGAAACCATTGATTGTGGCTTTGCTCATTTTAACACTATCATTACATCACTTAAAGCACTTGATGAATCTTTTCGTAGTAAGAACTTTGTCAGGAAATTTCTTAGAGCACTCCATCCCAAATGGAGAGCTAAAGTGACCGCTATTGAAGAATCAAAAGATCTCTCAATAATGTCACTAGACGAGCTAATTGGCAACCTCAAAGTTCACGAAATGATAATGGAGAAAGATTCGGAGATCATCAAAGGAAGAAAGGAGAAGATCAAATCCGTTGCTCTTAAAGCAAAGGCGGAATCAAGCGATGATGGTGAATCTTGTTCCGATAGTGAAGATGAGGAGTATGTCATGGCCGTTAGAGATTTCAAGAAGTTCTTTAGAAGAAGAGGAAAGTTTGTAAGACAACCTCGAGAAGAAAAGAAGCCATTCCGAAAAGATCGGGATGATAAGAAGATTAAAGGTGAAAGAAAGTGTTTTAGATGTGGTGATGCAAGTCATCTTATAGGAGAATGTCCCAAGCCACCTAAAAGCAAAACTCAACGAGCCTTTGTAAGTGGTGCTTGGAGTGATAGTGAAGACGATGAAGAATCAAGCAAGGAAGAGATCGCTCTAATGGTACATGAGTCAAATGAGGTACTTTCCGACTCTTCTTATTCTTCTATAGATGATGACACCTTGCAAAAACAATATAATCAATTGTGTGAGCTAAGTCTAAAAATCATAACTAAAAATAAATTTTTAAAAACCAAAAAGGAGTTTTTGGAAAATGAGGTATATGAGTTAAAAGAAAAAGCAAAACGTCTTGAAAAAGGAAAAGCAAATGACGATGATTGTAAATCATGTCAAGAGCTTAATCTTGAAATAGAAAAACTAAAGCTCACACAAGAAGTTTTAATAGAAAATAACTCTAAGTTTAAAAGGTTTAACAAAAACATCGCTCTTGCCGATGAAATAGTTAAAATCCATAAAACACCAGGAGACATGAATGGGCTAGGTTTCAATGAAGTATTAATTCCAAAGAGTCAAAACAAAACGGCCGAAAAGGACGAACATTCTGTCAAAACTGCTGCAGTACAGCACGGACCAGACGGAACCAAAATAAGGGTTCCGTCCGTTGTGCAAAATGGTACCGCGGGTACTTCAGCAGAACAGAATGTTCGCAATACGGACCGTACTGAATTTGTTAAAGTAACAAAGAAAACCAATGATAATGTTAAACTAAAACCAGCCATTATATCAGGAGTAGGACTTGTTAAAAATGAATTTAGATCAAAAACTACTCATCAATGATATAAAACTTCTTTTGCCAAACGCCCCTTTCCTAAGAGCAACCACAACGTTCAACCTAACCACCAACACAACGGTTGGAATCAAAACTTTCCTAGACCATATCAAACTCCAGATTACATGCCATGGAACCCTTACCCATCATTTCCATACATGAATCAAATAAATGGTATGTTTAACTCAAACGGACCCATGAGATATTGGGGACCAAATGTTTGAGTTATTTGCTTCTTAGGTATGCTTGAAAGTTGGATTGGAACCTGATGAATGGATAAAAGATAGTGGATGCTCACGACACATGACGGGCAACAAAAGTCTCTTCTCATCATACCAAGAGTATGACAGAGGTAATGTCACTTTCGGTAGCAATCTCAAAAGCAAAATCATTGGCAAAGGTACGATTGCTCATAACTCTCTAACTATTGAAAATGTTGCTCATGTGGATAGGTTAGGATTTAATCTACTTAGTATTAGCCAACTATGTGATAAAAAGTATAAAGTACTATTTGATGAAAATGGTAGTAAAATACTAAAAGATGGTATCACCATAGCTAAAGGAGTTAGGAAAAATAACATATACGTCATGAAAATAGATAAAACATATAATGACAAACTTTGCTTAACAACTTTAGACGATAGCTCATCTCTTTGGCATAGACGCTTAGGTCACGCTAATATGAGACTTATACAAAACCTATCTTCAAAAGAGTTGGTTAGGAATTTACCAAAACTAAAATATGACCAACACTTTTGCGACGCTTGCAAAATTGGTAAACAAACACATAGTAGTCACAAATCTAAAAATATGGTGTCCACATCTAAGTGTCTAGAATTATTACATATGGATTTGTTTGGACCATCCGCTATAAGAAGCTATGGAGGCAACTTATACACTTTGGTCATAGTAGATGATTACTCAAGGTTTACTTGGACGTTATTTTTGAAAACCAAAAATGAAGCTTTTGATAAATTTGAAATACTTAGCAAGAAAATTCAAAATCTTCTAGGAGTCAAAATTGTGTCGATCCGAACGGATCATGGTCGTGAATTTGACAACGAAACTCAATTTGGAAACTTTTGTGATACAAATGGTATAACACATAACTTTTCCGCTCCACGAACACCTCAATCAAATGGAGTAGTAGAACGTAAAAATAGAACAATTCAAGAAATGAGTAGAACAATGCTTAATGAACAAAACATTCCTCAAAAGTTTTGGTGTAACGCCATTGACACTTCTACATATATTTTAAATAGAGTCCTAATACGTCCTTTCCTAAACAAAACACCATATGAACTTTATAAAGGTAAAAAGCCAACATTAGGATATTTTAAAGTCTTTGGTTGTAAATGTTTTATTCTTAATACTAAGGATTATCTCACCAAGTTTGACCCAAAGTCTTATGAAGGTGTATTTCTTGGTTACTCTCAAACTAGTAAAGCTTACATTGTCCTAAATAAAGAAACAATGATAGTCGAGGAATCGTTGAACATAACATTTGACGAAAGTCCACCTCCCTCTAAGACATCACCTTTGGTAGATGATGACTTAGTTGAAAGTCAAATAATTGAAAGTCAAATTAATAACAACAAGGAAGATGAACCATTAAATAAGGAAATTATCAACATAAAAGAATCTAAAAGTCATCCATTAGAAAAGGTCATAGGAAAACTTAATCAAAGAACCTTAAGATCACAAGCTCAAAATCAAAGTAATCATTTTTGTTTTGTATCCACCATTGAACCAAAAACCATAAATGAAGCAATAAAAGATGAATCATGGGTAATTGCCATGCAAGAAGAATTAAACCAATTCATTAGAAATGATGTTTGGAAACTAGTTCCAAAACCCAAAGATCAAACTATAATTGGAACAAAATGGGTCTTTCGAAACAAAATGGACGAAAATGGTATAGTATCTAGAAACAAAGCTAGGCTTGTTGCACAAGGTTATAATCAACAAGAAGGAATTGACTATGATGAAACTTATGCACCGGTAGCTAGACTTGAATCTATTAGAATATTACTTGCTTATGCATGTGCTTATGATTTTAAATTATTTCAAATGGATGTTAAAAGTGCTTTCCTTAATGGGTTTATTAACGAAGAAGTGTATGTTGCTCAACTTCCCGGTTTTACCGACTTTGAGAAACCACATCATGTCTTCAAACTCAAGAAAGCATTATACGGTCTTAAACAAGCACCTAAAGCTTGGTACGACCGTCTTAAGACTTTTCTTATTGATAACAAATATACTATGGGATTAGTAGATAATACTCTTTTTACTAAGAAAAAGGAATCGCAAATTATTATTGTTCAAATATACGTTGATGACATTATATTCGGATCAACTTGTCAAGAGCTATGTGATGATTTCTCTAAAATCATGCATGACGAGTTTGAAATGAGTATGATGGGTGAGTTAAACTTCTTTCTAGGACTTCAAATCAAACAACTAGATGATGGTATTTTCTTTAACCAATCTAAATATATAAAAGACATGCTTAAGAAATTTGGTCTTGAAGATTCCAAACCAACTAAAACACCCATGTCCTCGGACACTAAACTCACCAAGAACGAAGAAGGTGAAACCGTAGATAACACTAAATATAGAGGAATGATTGGTAGCCTACTCTATCTTACGGCTAGTAGACCCGACATTATGTTTAGTGTTTGTCTATGTGCTCGCTTTCAAGAAAACCCAAAGGCATCACACTTAGAAGCATTAAAAAGGATTTTTAGATATATTAAGGGAACAACGTGTTTAGGATTATGGTATCCCAAATGAACGGGTATAGAAACCATAGTGTATGCCGACTCGGATCATGCCGGTGATTATGTCGATAGAAAAAGTACAAGTGGTATTTGCACTTTTGTTGGACATTGTCTCACCTCATGGTTTGCAAAGAAACAAACGGCTTTAGCCATCTCTACTACTGAAGCCGAATACGTCTCGGCCGGAAAAGCATGTCAACAAGCTCTTTGGATGAAGCAAGCTCTCGTAGACTACGGAATTCATCTCAACGACATTGTGATACTTTGCGACAACAAAGGAGCCATCGATCTCAGCAAGAATCCCGTTCAACATGCTCGTACAAAGCACATTGAAATCCGTCATCACTTTCTTCGCGACAATGTTCAAAAAGGAAACATTTCAATCGAGAAAGTATCCTCCGAAGATAACATTGCCGACATCTTTACTAAACCTCTTAAACGAGAACCTTTTAATCTTCTTAGACTTGGTTTAGGGTTAATGGAACCAAACATGTAGGATAAACATGGCCTAAAACATTAGAATAGTCAAACCAAAACAATTTTGCCTTATATCTGCTACTGTAGCCACGGCACCAAACGACAAAACGGACGGAACCAAATATTTGGTGCCGTCTGGTCCGTGGTGTCTACAGAAGCAAAACAGCTTTATACATAACATCCTCTTCCTCACAACCCACTTTACCAAAACGTGTAAAACTTAAACCAAGCTCATTATTGTCATCTTCCCACTCACTAATCACTGAAGATAACATCATTGTAAGTATCCTAACTACATTTCATCTCTTAATTCTGAGTCTAGGATTCTTATTTATGCACAAAACTATCACAAATCATTACATGGGGTTTTACGTATGCTTTTATACCAAATATGAATTCAATTGGCAAATTGCATAACTAGTCATTGAAATTAGGTACTACATTATCATGTTGCATAAACAAATCATGTTTCCCACTAATTAATAGATAATAAATATAAGGCCTTATTCAAACAACCAAACACCCCATGTCAAAAGTTTTGAAAAGCTTCTCACTTGTAGGAAAACAATTTTCATTGCTAATACAAATAGAAACGTTAGAATTTTCATCACTTGCATGCTCTTGAATACTAAAGGTATTGCATAACTAATATGCACTCCCGGGTATATTCAAATGTAGCCACATTGAATTAGGAGCATTTGGGTTATCTCATGGTATTTGCCAAACACCCCACTAAAACCATTTAGTGCATAAAATGAGTCGAGATAACCGCAACTCCAAATTGTTTTCATATAGGCACACACTAGAATCAAAAAACGTTAAAATTTATTTTCAATTTTTCTTAACATGTTAATTCTTGTCCTTAGGAATAACCATGGTAGCCGCAAGATTCTATGATCACAAAGACACCCTTAACTACATTCCCAAACACCACAAAACCAAAGGACTTACCAAGGAACAAGTAGAAATATTTAAGAGTCTAGAATCGAGGTATTTCCATGAGGGTAGAACCATTCACTCATCCTTCCTTGAAAATACTAATCTTCGTGAAGAACTAGCCGCCATTCAATTCGATTGTCTTCTTGACATCGATGAACCAATTTGTCCTAGGTTTGTGTTAGAATTCTATGCTAGTGTGACCGGCTTTAGTGATGAAGACGATGATGAATTCTGTCTTAGGTTTAGAATCAACCAAAATGACTACACCATCACCTTAAGCAACTTTGCTCAAGTGTTAGGAATTCCCAACCGAGGAACTTGTATCTACACGGATAAGTGGTCACTCATGGCTCTTGATACAATCAATGACCGCTCTCTTCCCTACATAACCCGTTTGGCCGATAAGGATGTCATCCGTGAACACCTTTTTAACCCAAAAAGTGATACAACCCGAGTTACCCGAAAGGGAAAAGAGGTAAACCGAGATCCATATGGAATGGAGCTAAATGAACTTAAGCCCGAATTTAAGAAATGGGAGGAACTACTTAGAGCCAACGTCATTAGCACCATAGGGAATAGGGATCACATAAACGCTTGTCTTTGTCACATGCTCTACAACTTGTCCACCCGACAACCATTCAACTTAGCTTACTACATAGCTAGGAGAATGATTGATATTCCAACTCAAGGATCCGTTGCTCTTCCATACGGGATGCTTCTCACCCGTCTCTATAGAAACTTCGCTCCAATTCCACCAACCCCAAAAGGGATGCACCTTCACTATGAACTCATCCCTCACATCTTTGTACCTTTGAGTGATGCTCGAGTTGCTAAGACTAAAGGCAAGAGAGCTAAACCCCCAACTCCTTCATCATCATCATCAAATAGCTCCGAGGATGGTCTTCCAAGCTCTCATCTTCCACCTCAAGAGTATTACGCATCTCTTCCCGAGATTGAGAATGAATCAGCAGAATTCAAACAAACTAAGGGAATGTTCAAGTGCCTTGGTAGGATGATGAACAAGATTTACAAGAAGTTGGACAAATAAGGGTACTTTAAGGAGTGTTTGGAACAATACATTATCGTTAATGTTTGATACTATTTAGTTGTTTTTATTATGTAGGATGATAATATAACTTGAAACAATGATGTATGCTAACAATCTCATGCAGGGGGATAGCACAAGTATGCTATCAAATTTTACCCATTTTCACTATATTGTGAAAATCAATAAGCCTTGCTCAAAATCTATGCTCCACTATGTTTACATATGTGTTATTTACTTTTCCTAACTAGAAATGTTTAGTATAACAGGTTTTGAGAAAAATTTCAGGTTTCGAAAATTTACCCGACACCTAAAAACGAACTATGTCCATATTTCAGCACTCCACGGATCAGACGGCACCATTATTTTGGTACCGTCCTTTATGTAATTTGGTACCGCCATACCTGTACAGGCGGACCAGACGGCACCCTTTTTAGGGTTCCGTCAGTGTATGATTTTGGTGTCGTGGATCCTCCAGGTAATTTTCTGAATTTCGACTACTTCGTGATTCCAAATTATCTTCTATCACTTATAAATCAATCTTAACTAGTTTATACTGTTATTAGAACTAGTATTATTCACTAAGGGATATAAGAAATCCATTTCCCACCAAAATTCAAAAATTTGAAAAATCCACCCAAGGAGCCCTTTGGCATAAAGGAAAGAACCAAATTTTTGGTACCTTCAAATCCGTGGGTAATCTGAATATTAGGAAATTCCACTCACTAGAACACATTTATTGCATATCTTTTCTTCTTCACTCCATCTTCTTTGTATGGATTGACTTGGGTGATATGACTAGAATTCAACCCACTTCCAAATCATTAGGAACCTCATCTCTTCAATGGTTCAACATCAAATCAAACCATTTCTCAACAATTTCTTACCTCTATAAATTGAAAGGCTTTACCATGATCATCCTCACACCTTCTTCATTCTCACTACTATCTAGCAAATCAAAACCCAAGTTAAAAATGACTAAATCATCACCAAAACCTTGCAAGAAAACCGCTAGAATGAGCGTAAGGCCTTGTTGTT
Source organism: Chrysanthemum seticuspe (assembly GCA_019973895.1). NCBI lineage: Eukaryota > Viridiplantae > Streptophyta > Magnoliopsida > Asterales > Asteraceae > Chrysanthemum > Chrysanthemum seticuspe. Next base: position 36,475,418 of record BPTQ01000007.1, read on the forward strand.
TTGTTCATCTTAGCTCATCATCCGAATCCTCACCACTCACCATCTCATCTCCCATTAGAGATGATACACACCTTACCTTAGCTACACCCACTTCATCACACATTGTGATCACCACTCCACCACCATCAAAAGCACCTACTTCACCTCCACCGGCACCCATCCAAACATCCAAAACACCCTCACCACCTTCACCAAGGTCTCCCACTCTCACTCCCATGGAGTTATTTTCAACTCCACCAACATCACCAAATCCTTTCCTAGAGGACTTGGAGGACTTGCCTCCTAGGCCAAGTCATCCACCACCATTCCCATCTTTTGGCACAATTGATCGAATCGCTCATGAGTCTCCTCGGTCATCCATTGACCCAAACGCCCCATTAGGGCCAAGACCTCTCCTTTTCCACCCCATTCACAAGGACATTCATGGTCCTTTATACGGGGATCATCCACTTCCATCATCAATGTCCCCTCATATTGAGGACATTCCGGAATGCATGTGGGATGACAATCCCACTAGAGAGGAGATTCAAGACGAACTCCACAACCTCCACCAATTCAAAGGCATGGTGGATTCTCACTTAAGTGAGACAATGCAAATGCAAAGTGCTTTGCTTGCATCCATCATGACCACTCCAAACATCCCCAACACCACCAACACATCCACCATTCCACCACCACAACCTCCCCAAACTTTCTACCCTCCAAGGCATGGTTGCTCAACTTGTGAGCAAACGGGTCAAACCGTGGAACGGACCCGGATTATGGTCCATGACTTCCACGAAGAAATGAGGTTCATCCTCAACCACATTCTTGAGCGTCTCAACGCTCTTTCCCATCCACCATCACTTTAGGATGGTTTTAGAATAGTCTTTCTTTTATTTGTTTTCTTAGGATAATTTTTCTTGTACTAAAAACACATCATTGTGTTCTCTTTTCATGATCTTTACTCATGAAAAATTTTAACTAATGAATGTTGTTTATTACATTGTTGGTGTCATTACATAGTGTTTGGAAATGCTTGTGAATGATCATTATTACTAACAATTTTTTTTTTGTAGCTTTATTTTCACAATCTATGTATCTTCCCATTAAAGCACCCAATTTAGGGGAGCTTTGAACAAGGGGGAGATAATAGCTCGGGCTCATTACATTCCGCATAGCCTCTTCTTTTTGTTGAGACAAAAAGGGGGAGAAAATATAGAACTTTGAAATTACTTATAGTTGACTTTTCTGAAAAAGTCAAACTGCATACATTTGACTTTCTAAAAGTCAAACAGGAACCCTCATTGATAATACTTGACTTTTCTTAAAAAAGTCAAACTGCATACCTTGACTTTCTGAAAAAGTCAACTACATGCATCAACTAGTGAAATCTTTGACTTTCATATAAAGTCAAATTTCATACACTTGCATTATCATTTCCTTTTCAAGTTCTAAAACTAATATTTTTATAACTCTTGTACAAACTTTGTTTCTTTTATAAAAATAAAATTTATATTTTGTCCTCAACAAAAAGGGGGAGATTGTTAATACAAATATCGTCATTAAACATTATTTATATTTTTGATCTTTGCCTAAGTTTTGTTAACGACAAAAGTAAATTTAATTTATAAAAGCTTAAAGCTTGTCAAGTTTATTAGATATTAAAACAAGCTTTCTCAAACAATATATTCATCATTCAAGCATTTACATTTATGATTAGTAACATCTTGATATGACTCTAATCATTATGTATGATAGTAGTTTGTAGAATGTGTTAGGTTCTTAAAACCAAACACTACTTAAGCATTTGCATATTTCTATAAATAGTAATACAACATTTGACATCATGTATTACATCATGGAATTCATTGGAAGATTCCATTAGATATTTTGTGAAGATTTGTACTCTTCATATCTTGCACAATCTCACTTAGATAGAGTTGACTTTAGGCAAGATTTGATATCTTGACTGTCAGACTGGCGGTACCAAATTGGTACACGGGCGGAACCCTTTTAAGGGGTCCGCGGTCTGTGGACGCTCCTGTCCAATTTGGCTATAAATAGCAATGCCAAGCCAAGTAGTTTCTCATCCCTTTCTAACATACTCTCATACATATCTTCTCTCTAACCTTTCTAATTCAGTTTCATATCATATTAGTGATCTCTTTTGTAGCAAAGAAGATCAAGTCATATTCAAGCTTCAACGAGAAGTTGGAAGTCTTGTTTGTTTAGTGTTGTATGATCTAGTGTTGATCCATACTTCATTGTTGTATCAAACCATCATAATCTTGTAAGTGTGAGTGGTTAGTATTTTAGTCCTCAAAATACATTGTGTGTGGGAGTAGTTGTACCCTTGGAAAGAACTCGACATCTAGCTTAGTGTCGGAAATAGTGTAAGCGAAGTGTAAAGGTTTTCTCCGCCGGTGAAAGGAGCTTGTTGACTAGTGAAGTTAAACTCTCGAGTGTGAGACTCGGGGAGTGGAGTAGGGCAAGGAAAAAGAGTCCTTGTAGGCCGAACCACTATAAACAACTTGTTGTGGTTTGATCATTTCTTTCCTTATTTACTTATTACATATTGCTTGCATATTTCATTAACACACTTAAGATCAATATCAATTGATCTTTCAATAAGTTTCAAAAAAAAGTTTTTAATCGGTAAACTATTCAACCCCCCTTCTAGTTTTCTACAAAATAAGTAGAGTAATTGGTAGAAATACCAACCCCCCCCCCCCAAATTCAAACCCTGAGATTCGTACCTTTCCTTTCCTTAAAAAAATATAAAAATATAAAAAATAATCTTCCTCAACCACAACCTTAGCGTAGTAACTTCTCACTAGCATTCCTATTCCCCTAGAGAATGATATCAATACCCGTGGCTTACCCTAATACTACACTACAACGATTAGGTTCACTGCCTAGGGTGTTGAAAAACTTGCTCGACGAAAAGGAAGTTCCTTTGACCCCGAACGACGCGTGTAGCGTTATCAGATACCAATTGTAGGATCTTGTTTTTCTATCAACCTTATCACACAAATACCAAGCTTAACACATACGTATAAAAGTATGCGTAAAGAAGTAATAAAGCAGAGAAAAGATGGTGACTTGAATGTATCTTAGGCGTATGTGTTTAGAGAGAAAGAGATGAGAAATGAAAACAATATTTCATAAGGAAAACACACACTTACACACTCAAGCACACATCCCTCAAATGACCATTTGAGGGGTATTTATACTTCCTTACATAATGCCCCATGGGCTTGGGCTTGGGCTTGGATTGGACTTGGATTAGATAATAGCTTACACAAGGCTAGCTTAACATAACTATTAGCCATTTAGCTTAGCCCAATCCCCGAGCCCGTTGACTATTCTATCACGATATCTAACACACGTTACAAAGTTCCTAAACGTGAATGACCATCTCTTCTATTAAATATTATTAAGGCTAACAAGACTGACCGTGAAAATCGTAGCAAGAATATGCTCACGGGTAAATGGATAAGGATTAATGGTGATTGTAAAAAATTCAACGTTTTTTACAAACATTTGCAGCGTAGAAGCGGTGAAAATGACGCTGATCATCTCGAGAATGCAAAGACCAATTTTGAACAACGCTTTGGTTCTAGAACCTTCATGTATGTTCACGTTTGGGAGGTTTTGAGAAATTACCTCAAATGAGATGTCGAGGACCCGATTGACATTTCTTGTCTCGAGGATATATTCGACCCTGAGAACGGCCTCGTCCCGACGACGCCAAAAAAAGTCAAGCTTCAAAGAAACAAAAGTCGATGGATACATCGAGCGTCGGAGCGAGCTCCGGGGGGAGTCAAATGAGTTCATTTTCGGGACATTTATCAGAAAAAGATTCGCAAAAAGCCGACATTCAAATGGCCGCGTACGGGGCGAGGAGATAGAAGGAAGTGAAGACCTTAGAGATGGAGGAGTTGAAGTTTCTAATGATCCCGAAAAGACCACACCGGCCAAAGCTGTTTTCATCCGCAAGAGACAAGAAGAAATCATGAAGAAATATCAACGCGACGAGTAAAATGCTTAAGTTTCGTATTATTGATATGTGTTGTATTTTTTTCCCGTATCATTTTTTTCCATATCGTTATTTTAAGTTGCTTCTAATTTTAATATGTTGTAATGTATTTTTATTTTTAATGAAATGAATTTAGTTTATTTGGAAATTTGAATAAAAATAAAATAAAATAGGAAGTGGTGAGACCCAAATGAGTAAATTGAGGTTATTAGTTATGATAAGAGGGGTTATAGAAGGGGTCTGTTAAAGTGATGTGACATCCCGTAGGCCTCAAATGAGGAGTTTTTTATGTCACTACACCTTGTGCTCTAAGAGGGCTAGGTACGGTGGCTTGTGGCTCAAGTCATTGTGCTCGACGCGAGTCAATGGGGCGACATACCACACCGATGTTGGTCTGGTAGCTTCTGGCGCCGTGGCTATGAGCTCACGCCAAGCGATTTTCCCTTTTTTTTGTTGGGTTTGTTTCTTTTTGTTTGTGTGTTGTGTGTTTTTGTGATGCGTTGTTTTTTTTTTTTTTTTTTTTTTTTTTTTTTTTTTTTTTTTTTTGTGCAGGTTTGGCAGCATGAAGAAAACAAAGTGTGCTTGTTGTAGCTCGAAGGAAAAGAAGATTAGGTTTAGTATTTTTAATTGGGCCATGTTTATTAAACGTGATACTGGGCCGAGGAATATACTAGTTAAGTGGTGCCATATTACATATATTTTAAAATTGGGTTTGCATTTGGGAGCTGGAAATATCATACTACATATTTTTTTTTAACATTTTTTTCTTTTAACATTTTATTCAAGCAAATTGTACTAATAATTCATTTATTCAAATAAATGAAAAAAAGAAAAATATATATTTGTGGGGTCCAAGGATGCATAACGGCATCAAAAAATTGGTGTTATGCCAAGAAGAGGTGTTTTGGTGCAATAGACAAAACTGATGCCATAAGAAAAAGGTACTTGATAATTCGTTTTCGTACACAAATATTTTTCCGAAGAAATACAAAGGAATGTATTTCCCGGGTCGTTTTCCCAACGAGGGTTGAATGGAGTAAACAACTCACGTCTCAATAATCGGGATTCGAATAAGAAAAGGGGCATAAGATGATATTTTCTAAACTACGGGATAAGGAGAGTAAATGGAACATAAAATCTACGGGAAATCCTAAAAACTAAGGCAAACTACACAATTCTAAGCTAAAACGCAAAAAACGGAATTTAAACGAAACGCGAATAAAAAGCAAGTACGTCTAATCTAGATCCTAAAAATAATCTAAAATTACTTTTACTCTAAAAATGTATTAAGAAAACTATTTTAGAATTAAAACTATTTTTTTGGATTTTTCTCGATTTTATAAAAATTAAAAACTAATTTAAACTATTTAAATCTAATTAAATCTATGAAAAATACCAAATCAAAAGAGAAAAATGAGGAAAAATCTTTTTTATGCTTTTTATGATTATCTTAAACTATTAAAATTGGAAAATTATTTTTTGGAGCTTTTTCTCAATTATTTTCAATAAAAGCTAATTAAAATTGATTAAAATCTAATTTAAAATGAGAAAAATAGTAAATAAAGACCAAAAATTATGAAATCTTCAGGAAAATTCTAAAATGATATAACTAATCTATGAAAAATAATAAAATAGCAGGTTATGTGTGAAATAATGAAGCTATAGCACAACTGATGATGGAATAAGCTACTAATTAAGGGCAAATAAGCTAATAATGCAACCAAACAGTGAACAAAGCTATAACCTACTAAAATAAGCTAGAAGCTACTAATTATATCTAAACTTAACAAGCTACAAGCTCAGTTCCATGATCTAAGCCAACTGCCAAGTCTAATCAGAACAGTGAACACCCCCTTGATTTGAGCTAGTGCACAAGCTAAACCACTAAACTATTCCAAAAACCAATTATGCAGTCTTAAACACTACCTGGCCAGCTACAATTGTGCCAAATTTCAGGCTCTAAATCCTAGAAATGAGAACAAAGCAATGGCTGCAATATCTGATCAAATCTGGTGCAGTCATATTTTGACCTTTTGAAAACAGATTCTAAGTTTGACTATGTTGAGATTTGATCCAATGTAACTTACTGATTTTGATGTTTTGATACTAATGATGATAACCAAAAGCTAGATCTACCAAATTTGAACCAAATTGCAGTTTATAAAACCTACTGATATCAACAGATGCAATCACTGGATCAGATATAAGCTGATTTTGACTTTTAGAGCTAAACTGTTCTAACCAAGACCTCAATAGACTTTCAATTAACTACTTAAGCTTGAATCAATAACTACTAACAGCTAAGCTACTCTCTAGCACAGATTATTGACTACTACCAAACACTACTTAATCTACTGTTATAAGAACTAACAAGCAGATAATGCTAGATAACACTAAACAAGCATCAAACAAAGATCAAACAGTATCAATGACAACTAATTAACAGATTTAACCAAAGATTAATGAGCAAAAACAGATTTGATACTTACAATTCTCCTTAGCCACTATGGCTTGCCAAAATGATGAAACAAGTAACTCTAACCTATCAACCACTAATCCTAATCCAATTCCAGCTAGATCTCAACCCAAAACAGCATCAATTCCATCCAATTCCAGATCCAAAACCAGAACAACAGATCCTCATAGCAACTGTAGCTTCTGAATGAGACTGAGTTTTTGTGATTTGAGTGAGTAAACAGAATAAGCTTCACTATAAGCTATAGAAAGCTTAAATGAACCTTATCAAAACAGTAGATCAGTGTGGATTGCTCCACAAAACAGATTTACTATGTTTTTTTATTTTTGAATGATTTTTTTGTGATTTTTTTGTATTTTTGAGATTTTGATGAAACAAGCTAAAAAACAGTTTTATAAAACTATGATAAGCACTAAAATAAGATAATAAGCAGTTTTTAGAATAGTAGAAACTTAAACAAACAACTGAAAATGAAATGCAAATTTATATTAATAAGGTAAATTGAGTACAATACGAATTACAAAATATTTAAAACATTGAGATTGCAAAATAACCACTACAACTAAAACTAGAGAGAAGGAAAAATACAGAAAATTAAGATACAAATGTGAATGAGAAATGAGGTCCTATATATAGCATGAGCTTGAGGTGAGAAGCTTCTCGAATTTCTTCTATTTGTGCTTCTTTGCATTCATTTGCCACCCTTGGATTAAAATAACCGCTTCCCACTTGATATCCACCTTTGGATCAAATCTGATGACAAGCTTCTACCAATTAGAGAGCGACAGGTGGCCAAGGCACACGGATTGATGAAGTGTCAGTACCAGGTGTCAGGGGGTGTCAGGGGAATGTACGATTCTACCCTTAATTGCTGTTAATTTGATTAATTACACGGGAGGGTGAATTAGGGTTCATGTAACTGGTAAAAAGGGGAAAGGGGGTAAAAGATTTGGCGGGAGTGGATTTTTTTATATTAATTCGGTATTTGACCGGTTAATAAAGGGGGTTGACTTGGGTTTTTAACTCGGGTTTGGTTTGGATTTCGGGTCAAGTGGATAAACCGGGTAGTAAAAGTTTTATCATTGGGCTTGGGTTTTCTTGTTTTTGGGCCGAAGGTTATATACAGGATTGGACTAGGATATTAAATTGAACCCAAGTGGTTATTTAGGGACCAATCTTGTACATTTCGAATTTTCAAGGGACCACAAGTGTAATTCTGACAATCTCTTCAAGGACTAATCATGTAAAGCTCAAATAATCCAAGGGTGCATTCTGTAATTTCTGAAACTTTGAGGATCAATAATGCCAAAAGCTCAAAGTGCAGGGGTCATTCTTGACTTTTCTTCAAACTTTTCTGAAACTTCAAAAATCATCTTCTGAGGATAAAATCTTCCAAAATGCATAATCTTGACCTTCCAGCTCAGCTAAAAACTCTCTTGATCTCTCGTGCTCGGATTTACATCTGATTTGGAACCTTTTTGCGTGTTTTTGCATATCCGTACCTGCACAAGCACAAACTCAAGAAAACCACAAATATAAGCAATAAACGACTTTTCCTTGGTTGTTTTGGGTCAGTTTTGATAATGAAAAGATATGTGAATAAGCATATATCAAAATACCCCAGACGAGACCATTGTCGTGTCCTCACGCAATGCAATCAACTCACGCTTCTAAAACCAAGGATTTCAATCTCTTTCTACTAAACCTATGAAGAAATAGCAAAGATTCCTCAAAAGAGATTAAGAAAGCCTTAATTCTAAAAACGCCCCGTTTACCTTTTAATTCACAAGCAGATATAACGGTTAAGCACATTCCGATTATGAATGACGGTTTGTTGAACTTTCATGTCGATCAATAACTCAAACATTTTTCAAACGACACGTTAGGATCACGGAGTAGAAAACACAACACAGCGTGAAGTGACCATACGGATAGAATACATCGTCCCTGATTTTTCACAAGCTCCCAAACTAAGCGTAAAACCGAAATCATTGTTACATACGACTCTAGATGCTAACACTACCCATGGAAGTTACTTGTGTACTTACTTTTCGTTCCCATTTTCCTATTTCCTCTAGATTTTTTTATTTTTGTGAGAAATGAATTTCTTCAAATTCTCGTTTCGATAAGAATTATTCTGATAAAGATACAAAGCTAAGTCGATAATTAGTTATCCGCCTTCTCTCAAGAACCATTGTCGTAAAAATGAGGTCCACATCAAGGAATTTTATTAACTTATACTTTTGATTTTTTTCACTTTTTCATCATACCAATTTTTTTTTTTTTTTTTTTTTGACACATGAACTTTTACTTTTACTTATATGAGCTGTGAACCACGGAGCTTCACGAGGTAATTCCAAGACTATAGGCTTCATGAGATGAGAATCCCGGCTGGTTAGGCTAAGACTTCATTCAATCCCGGCTAAAGATCCAAGGGTCCGATCTCGACACCGCAGCTCACAACTTTACTTATTACTTTCACATATATCACTGATTGCTTATTTATTTATTACGGATCCTTGATGTGTACCCAATTTTTAAAACAAAGATTCTTTCAAGAAGATAAAGAACTAACTATCGCCAAAAACTCGACATCTCTAATTATTTAGACATATATGGGGTGAAACAATTTTGTGGGAACAAAAAGCCATAAGTACCTTCGATGGGCTCTAAAGAGAACCAACTACTCCACGTTTAGCATCTAAACTCATAAGTAACTCTATCATTTCTCGATCTCTGCAAATTTAAAATCCCAAATAATGAGATCCGCAGATGCTTAGCCGATAATTTTTAGATTATCTATGGTTAAGGGAACAAGCTAGAGCTCAACACGCCCGGTCAAGTCAGAATTCCATTCCTACTCTCACCAGCGGAAAGTCAATTAAGGTGTCAAAACATATATTAACTTAGCAAATGTTTCGTCTAATGAAATCAAGTCATGCATATTTAAAGTCACTCAGAGAAACTTGCAAATTCTTGGCATTGTGAGCTAGAATTCGCATTTTATAGCTTCTAATCTAAGAGACTAGCAAAACTTTTCAATCAAAAAGACTTAACAAAAGCTTACAAAAATTTTAAATTTTCACATTTTTGCACAATTTTTTCATTTTCTAAGGAAAAACGGGGTTACGAGAGAAATACAACAGAAATAAGCAAGTGCGGTCAAATCAAATCGAAGATTACCCTACCCCAGACTAGAATGGAACATTGTCCTCAATGTTTAAAGCAAGGGTATCACGAAAATCTAAAAGCCGTTTATAAAGTATGCTCAAAGATAAACGCTAGTCGATAAGATTAGGATATCTGATTTCCATCAGCATCGATCATGAAACTCGAGTGGAGAAAATGACAAACTTCGAGCACGAGAGTCTTCATATCGGGAACATCCTAAACACAACATCACAAACAACCAAACACGAGAAATCGAAGAGGCAGACCCCTTCACGTCACTTATTAGAAAATAGAAAGAAGATAGATGGATAAGCATGGGGTGCCTCCCACGAAGCGCTACTGTTTTTGATCACCGAGTCGCTAGCCTGACTCGTCCCCGAATTCATTTGTCCTTTGGGAAGAAAGTGGTAGAGATACCAGGGTCAAAAACGGTGTCCTCATTCCCGAAAGAATGAGACTGGGTGGGTTGGGTTGTGAAGAAAATGTCGGGCATCAGCACAAATGGTATATCATGAAAGAATGATCCATCATCCGGTGGTTTAGCGGGTGGACGAAAGAATGACGGATCAAGGTGATAAAACTCCAAGAATGATGGGAGCTCATGGTAAGGAGGTGAAAGCTTAACAATGAAGGCATCCAAGTGAGGATCCTTTTCTCTAACAACGGTTTTAGCACAAAGCTCATCTATGAATATCCCGGGTTTAAAGATCTTGTCTTCACATGTGGGCTCATCGGGATACGTGATGGTGGACTCATCAGAAGAAATAGAGTCAAGCAGTCCATCAAGAAACATCGTATCCCCCTCGGGATCATTCATAACAACATCCTCAATACCCGGTGGTATTGGGTCATCAATAGGTAAGTCGATTTCTTCCACATCAGAATCACGTGGCGGTTTATCAAGAATATAGTCTTCAACCATTTCAAAATCAATCTCCATAATAATCTCAGTGTCGGATTCAATACTTTCTTCAACATCACATGACGGGATAGAAAGGTCGGAACACAGAGGTGGGTCAAGTGGTGTGCTCTGAGAGCTAGCAATATCCACCACTTCCGTTGTGGTCTCTGAATCGGACTCAAAATCTTGGTCAAAAAGAGGATTAACTTCACAAAAGGTGTAATCGTCCTTGAATTCAAAGAGTGGATTTGAGAAAATCCCGGAAGTAACCTCGGAGATGTCAAGAGAATCACATAAAAGCGAATCACAATCACTGTCAGATATATCCTCGGAATTGGAGAACATCTTATCATGATCATTCAATATATCAAGGGAAGGCTCATCACAAATGTCAACAACCCCAGACTCTCTTGGGATTGGGATAAGGATCTCAGCATTAGTCTCTTCCGTTTCCGGAATAGTGCTAAGAGGCTCGTCCCCCATTATGAGAGAGTCAACGGGTGTAATAATGTCTGTAGAAATAGAATCATCGACCTCTTCCAAAGGAACGTCACTTCTCTCAACCGGCGTGAGTGAAGGGGAAGGGTCGGAAATGAACGGCTCAGAAACGGGAGTGGGATTGCCACTCGGAGGAGTATAATCGTCATCAGAATCAGAATCGTAATAATAGGTAGAAGGACGATGTTGGATCACTTTCGCGGCCTCTTCAGCTAATAATTCACGATAAGTCTTCTGATTAGGATCTCTTTCTTGAACAGGTTCCTGAAGCAATTCTTTTAACTCATTTAACTCTTGTAATATGTTGAGAAAACCTTGGTGAACTTCTGGATTGTCTAACGGATGTTGAATTTCTTGGTATTGTGGAGGTGGGTTATAAGCATAATCGTAAGTATTACAAGGAACTTGCTCGTAAGCAATCGGGTTCTGCATCTGACAATCGGAATTAACGTGCGGACCTCCACAATACTCACAACAGTATGATTGTTGTGACGAATACGGGTAAGGTTCATAACCAAAGGTTGAGTTGTTAAATTGAACTTGACAATGAAAACCTTGGTGAGGACCACCACAATACTCACAAGAGTATGAATCTGGCTCATGGTACAGAGGTTGGTTAGGAAAATTGGTTGGCTCATATTCAGGATTGTGATGAAACTCGGTTCCTGATTTTCCATAGCTACAAGCGGGACAATTTCCACCATATTCGGGTCCGCTGCACCATATACACACGAGCTGATAAATCGAAGAATTATCCGGATAAGAGTTAGCTATTTCCATCATAGGCTCGGGTTCTCGAACGGGAGTCACCTCGGGCTCAGAAACATGTTCCACCTCCCTCACCGGAGAGGGAGTAGGAATCAAGGGTTCTACAATTATGTCATTATAAAGAGCACTCTTTTGTTCTAGCCGTGCATAAAGACGGGCGAGATCTGGATTTGGATTAATAAAATTATTGCATACATCACAAAATCCATTCCGACAATTATTTCCGCACCAATCACATATACATTTCAAACACCGAAATTGATTTTCTTCCATACGGCTTTGGCAATGAAGGCAACGACGATAAGAACATATCTCGGGTTGTGGTGGATGGTCAGAAAGGCTTTTAGATTCATCGAGAGATTGTTTGTCGGCTAAGTCGCACCAATAGCAAGATTTTTTAGAACCAGGTTGTCCACATCTCTCACATACACATTCTGGATTAAGACAACGATACTGTTTCTCTTCCATACGGCCTTTGCAATGAAAACAACGACAATAATCGATCGTATCCATGAGAATTAAACATATAGAGGGTAAAAGAAAAGAATTATCGGGTTAAGAGGATACAAGAAGAATATTTTTGGGTTTTTATATTTATAAAACACAATATTTTTGTAACCTTCACGTCAACCGGTGCTCGGTAGCTCTCAAAAGTACGCGCAGCGGAGCGGGAACGAAGAGTGGATCGTTCTTCAGTCTGCAATTTAATGTCAAGACTTTCCTTATACCCCGTGTATAGGTTGTACCTTCAAGGTGAGCCGACGTAACAATTGACGTTTCAGTTTATTTTGTTGGTTTTTTAATTTTTATGGTTTTGCAAACACTCTAGGAAGAATGTTTTGGTGTTTTTTAGATGTTTTTGGGTTTTCAAAAATATATATTTACAAAAAACAACGGGAACTTCACTCGGGGAAGGATCTTCAAATGCACGCGATACGAGACGGAATACGAAAACTCGCTACAAGCCCTCCCCGGCAGCGGCGCCATTTTGATAATTCGTTTTCGTACACAAATATTTTTCCGAAGAAATACAAAGGAATGTATTTCCCGGGTCGTTTTCCCAACGAGGGTTGAATGGAGTAAACAACTCACGTCTCAATAATCGGGATTCGAATAAGAAAAGGGGCATAAGATGATATTTTCTAAACTACGGGATAAGGAGAGTAAATGGAACATAAAATCTACGGGAAATCCTAAAAACTAAGGCAAACTACACAATTCTAAGCTAAAACGCAAAAAACGGAATTTAAACGAAACGCGAATAAAAAGCAAGTACGTCTAATCTAGATCCTAAAAATAATCTAAAATTACTTGTACTCTAAAAATGTATTAAGAAAACTATTTTAGAATTAAAACTATTTTTTTGGATTTTTCTCGATTTTATAAAAATTAAAAACTAATTTAAACTATTTAAATCTAATTAAATCTATGAAAAATACCAAATCAAAAGAGAAAAATGAGGAAAAATCTTTTTTATGCTTTTTATGTTTATCTTAAACTATTAAAATTGGAAAATTATTTTTTGGAGCTTTTTCTCAATTATTTTCAATAAAAGCTAATTAAAATTGATTAAAATCTAATTTAAAATGAGAAAAATAGTAAATAAAGACCAAAAATTATGAAATCTTCAGGAAAATTCTAAAATGATATAACTAATCTATGAAAAATAATAAAATAGCAGGTTATGTGTGAAATAATGAAGCTATAGCACAACTGATGATGGAATAAGCTACTAATTAAGGGCAAATAAGCTAATAATGCAACCAAACAGTGAACAAAGCTATAACCTACTAAAATAAGCTAGAAGCTACTAATTATATCTAAACTTAACAAGCTACAAGCTCAGTTCCATGATCTAAGCCAACTGCCAAGTCTAATCAGAACAATGAACACCCCCTTGATTTGAGCTAGTGCACAAGCTAAACCACTAAACTATTCCAAAAACCAATTATGCAGTCTTAAACACTACCTGGCCAGCTACAATTGTGCCAAATTTCAGGCTCTAAATCCTAGAAATGAGAACAAAGCAATGGCTGCAATATCTGATCAAATCTGGTGCAGTCATATTTTGACCTTTTGAAAACAGATTCTAAGTTTGACTATGTTGAGATTTGATCCAATGTAACTTACTGATTTTGATGTTTTGATACTAATGATGATAACCAAAAGCTAGATCTACCAAATTTGAACCAAATTGCAGTTTATAAAACCTACTGATATCAACAGATGCAATCACTGGATCAGATATAAGCTGATTTTGACTTTTAGAGCTAAACTGTTCTAACCAAGACCTCAATAGACTTTCAATTAACTACTTAAGCTTGAATCAATAACTACTAACAGCTAAGCTACTCTCTAGCACAGATTATTGACTACTACCAAACACTACTTAATCTACTGTTATAAGAACTAACAAGCAGATAATGCTAGATAACACTAAACAAGCATCAAACAAAGATCAAACAGTATCAATGACAACTAATTAACAGATTTAACCAAAGATTAATGAGCAAAAACAGATTTGATACTTACAATTCTCCTTAGCCACTATGGCTTGCCAAAATGATGAAACAAGTAACTCTAACCTATCAACCACTAATCCTAATCCAATTCCAGCTAGATCTCAACCCAAAACAGCATCAATTCCATCCAATTCCAGATCCAAAACCAGAACAACAGATCCTCATAGCAACTGTAGCTTCTGAATGAGACTGAGTTTTTGTGATTTGAGTGAGTAAACAGAATAAGCTTCACTATAAGCTATAGAAAGCTTAAATGAACCTTATCAAAACAGTAGATCAGTGTGGATTGCTCCACAAAACAGATTTACTATGTTTTTTTATTTTTGAATGATTTTTTTGTATTTTTGAGATTTTGATGAAACAAGCTAAAAAACAGTTTTATAAAACTATGATAAGCACTAAAATAAGATAATAAGCAGTTTTTAGAATAGTAGAAACTTAAACAAACAACTGAAAATGAAATGCAAATTTATATTAATAAGGTAAATTGAGTACAATACGAATTACAAAATATTTAAAACATTGAGATTGCAAAATAACCACTACAACTAAAACTAGAGAGAAGGAAAAATACAGAAAATTAAGATACAAATGTGAATTAGAAATGAGGTCCTATATATAGCATGAGCTTGAGGTGAGAAGCTTCTCGAATTTCTTCTATTTGTGCTTCTTTGCATTCATTTGCCACCCTTGGATTAAAATAACCGCTTCCCACTTGATATCCACCTTTGGATCAAATCTGATGACAAGCTTCTACCAATTAGAGAGCGACAGGTGGCCAAGGCACACGGATTGATGAAGTGTCAGTACCAGGTGTCAGGGGGTGTCAGGGGAATGTACGATTCTACCCTTAATTGCTGTTAATTTGATTAATTACACGGGAGGGTGAATTAGGGTTCATGTAACTGGTAAAAAGGGGAAAGGGGGTAAAAGATTTGGCGGGAGTGGATTTTTTTATATTAATTCGGTATTTGACCGGTTAATAAAGGGGGTTGACTTGGGTTTTTAACTCGGGTTTGGTTTGGATTTCGGGTCAAGTGGATAAACCGGGTAGTAAAAGTTTTATCATTGGGCTCGGGTTTTCTTGTTTTTGGGCCGAAGGTTATATACAGGATTGGACTAGGATATTAAATTGAACCCAAGTGGTTATTTAGGGACCAATCTTGTACATTTCGAATTTTCAAGGGACCACAAGTGTAATTCTGACAATCTCTTCAAGGACTAATCATGTAAAGCTCAAATAATCCAAGGGTGCATTCTGTAATTTCTGAAACTTTGAGGATCAATAATGCCAAAAGCTCAAAGTGCAGGGGTCATTCTTGACTTTTCTTCAAACTTTTCTGAAACTTCAAAAATCATCTTCTGAGGATAAAATCTTCCAAAATGCATAATCTTGACCTTCCAGCTCAGCTAAAAACTCTCTTGATCTCTCGTGCTCGGATTTACATCTGATTTGGAACCTTTTTGCGTGTTTTTGCATATCCGTACCTGCACAAGCACAAACTCAAGAAAACCACAAATATAAGCAATAAACGGCTTTTCCTTGGTTGTTTTGGGTCAGTTTTGATAATGAAAAGATATGTGAATAAGCATATATCAGTACTGAAATAGCATCACTTTTTCTCATGACACTACTCACAATACCACACTGTACCTAACCCTCTAAGAAACATTGTGACCACCCACAATACCACACTGTACCTAGCCCTCTAAGAGATCATTGTTCAAAGTTCACAGTAACATAATGGAATAATAAAAAAAAGTTAGAGTAAAATACACCGTTGGTCCCTAATCTTGTACACAAGCATCACGTTGAACCAAAACTTGACATTTTCATCGCCGGTAGTCCAAAACAATGTTTTTATAGTCTAAACAAGTCCTTTGACCAGGATTGCCAAAGTCAACGTAACTTTTCTGGTTGTACATCGAGGGTATAATAGACCATTCACAATTATAACATGCCTTAGTTAAATCTAACCTAACCCTCAATCCTATTAGCACCAGCAACACCTTTTATTTTGTGAATGGGTCAAAAAGGATTGGGTCAATACACAAACACATTTCAATTCATTTTACTGAACTTCATAAATAAATGTGAGCTAAATATGATTCCATGAATTGTATATTACAAAAGAGCTGACTTTGCCAAAGTAACGAACTAGTTAAATTTTACTGCATTTGCATGATAACTTTAATAGAAACTATGTATGACTTAATTTTACTACACTTACATGAGACATGATTGATTTCGCTCACGAGCATAGACCTTGATTCTATGCTAATCCATACACTACCTTTAAAAACTATATTGAGTCTGGCTTCTTGCTTCTGTTTTGAAATCAATTTTTGAGTTTTGGAATAGGCTGATATATTGTATATGCTGATTCCCTATTTATTACCTATATTATGCTTATACTATCACTGAGTTTACAGTAACAACAAGTTATTACACTCTGTTGTTGCTTGTGGGAATGTCACTTTTTAACATTTTGTGAGCTATTTTTTATAGCCCAAACAGAGCACTGACCATCAAAGGCAGGATCTACCAGTTTCTCAAGGTGGAAGCAGTCAAGGAGTTCCCCAGTTACCAAATGGAATGAGTTCGCTTAATTAGTCTACTCAACCACTCGACAAACCACATTCACATGAACTTTCTAGTAATTCCCATAACCGAAAGAAACTACAAGGGCCCTGCAATCAGGCCCTTAGAATGCGCTTGATTAAAGAGAAACAACTTCGAAAACAACGTGTACTACAACAACAACAATTTCCACAACCACCAAAGTCTCAACTTCCTGTTTCATCTGCTCAAAATAGTACACATATACGACCCCAATCTTCAACACTACTATTTCCATGCGGCCTTGTGCGGAATCCTCAAACTAGTGGCAACCACCAATTACTAAAGCAACAAAATATAGATGATCAATTTGTAAGTACCAGTCAAATGCAGGCGGCTTCTTCAAAGAATATCTTACAACAAAAAGTAGATAATAATCACCAAAATAATTCTCCAGGACCAGTTGCATTTTCTAGTTCAATGCCCTCCAACAACCAACAACTTCCGCCTCAGACACATCAAAAGTTGTTAAATTTATCTCGAGGAATGGTTAATAACCGATTAGTAAAATCCCCAGAGCCACCTACTAACAACTCTCAGACAAGTCTAAATTTGCCAATACCTCAGGTACCCTACAGTGTAGGGGCTACTGGTGAAACATTCTGAACCAGCTGTTATAATCTGATTGGATATGATGTTGGTAGCTTTCATTTGCCTGCTAATTTGAGACTCGATTGGAGCGTGCCAACGATTTTTTGAGTGAGTCGGGAAGGGGCCTTTCTGAATTAGCAGTCATTCGCGTGTTAAAACAATGTACATGTTAGTTTCTTCTTCACACTACAATCATCACCAGTTGAATCTGCACTTATTGCACACTGTTCGGTCTTTTAGTAGTACGCTGATGTGGAATTATAGACTATTTACTTACGAATAGGCATTCTTTGTTTATATATTACACCAAATGGCCTGTGATGCACCACTTGATCAAATAAAAGCCTTTATATGTTTTTTTTACAGATAAAACTCATGGTTTCATACGGTAATAGTGTTTGGTTGGGTTAGATTTAACTACGGCATGCTATAATTATGAATGGTCTATTATACCTTCGATGTACAACCAGAAAAGTTACGTTGACTTTGGCAATCCTGGTCAAGGGACTTGTTTAGACTATAAAAACACTGTTTTGGACTACCTGCGATGAAAATGCCAAGTTTTGGTTCAACGTGATGTTTGTGTACAAGATTAGGGACCAACGGTGTATTTTACTCAAAAAGTTAAATACATAAAATTTCAAATATACACCGTTATAAATCTAAGAGTTAATTGCATTTTTGGTCCTTGTGGTTTGGCCAAATTGCAGGTTTGGTCTCCAAAACTTTGAAAGTGCAACGATAGTCCTCATTTTGAAGTTTGGGTTGCATTTTTTGTCCTTATTGGTGTGAAATGACCAAATTACCCTTGTCTTTTTCTGAAGAAGAGAAAGGGTATTTTAGTCATTTAACTATATCCAGGGACCAAAACTGCAATTCAAACTTCAAAATAAGGACTATCGCTGCACTTTTAAAGTTTTGAGGACCAAACGTGCAATTTGGCCAAACCACAAAGACCAAAAATGCAATTAACTGTGAATCTTAGTTGAGAAGAAAAGATATATGAATATGGAATAAAGGTGAAAATGCTTATTGGTCAAGCTAAATTCTTGAAAAGTAAACTCTTTTTTATTTATTTTTCATCAACCCTCTCTAAAACCCCCAACAAACAACAACAACAAAAGCAAAAGACAGAAACACTTCATTTCAGGAATTCCAACCAAACACAAAACCCTAAAACATCTCTCCACTGCTTCTTCTTTTCATAGCAAATGTGAACAAAAAAAAGGTACAGTTTTTTTTTTTTTTTTCTTTCTTTCTTTCTTTTAAAGTAATATTCGATCACTGAATATAGCTTTCTGTTCATTTGCTTTTGTTTATTGTTTGCATCTTTCATCGTTTTTTTATGGGTATTTCTGCATTTTGTTTCATTTCCCATTTGACCCTTTTTGGTACTTTTTTTTTGTTTTTTTTTTTTTTTTTTTGTAACTGTATTATTGTTTTTTTATAGTTGAAAATGGGTTGGTTTTTTTAGGGTGTGTAGTTGTTAGGATAATCTTGATTAATGAAGAAAAGAGCCACAGTTTTCGAGAATATAAAAAAGGGTTGAAATCGAAAACAAAATGTATGTTTACGACCTCGTGAAAAGGGAGGGCTTTAGTTGGTTTGAGTCTGTGTGGCGGTGGGTTCAAACCTTGTGGATTAGTCGGCCAAAACGTCGGAAACCATGTTTTAAAAAAAAACTTGAAAAAAGGCATTGCAATGAGTTTAAATTTCTTTCTTAGTCCGATATTGACATTATGAAAATGGGTAAACGAGTGAGGTTTTCCTTGTTGAGGTTGCACGTGGCCTCACCGGGTTAATCCCAGGATTGTTTCCGACCCATCCCTAGCCACCCCCAAATGCACACACCTAGCGAGGTTTGAACCCTTGATCTCTTGTGAGGAAACCAAGGACCTTACGACTAGGCCATTTATAAGTGAAAGTAAAAACATGGCAAGACTTTAGGTTTTAGGGGTGTTTGGGATTGCTTATTTTGAACTGCTTAAAAGATAAGCAGTGCTAATCTGCTTATTTTTAGTGCATATATACTTATAAATAAGAAGATAAGCAGTTTTGCCCAAACTCTCGAAACTGCTTATGCTTATAAAGTAAAGATAAGCACTAAATAAGCAGTCCCAAACACCCTTGTAGCGCGTGTGTATTGAATATATGAATCATTTAATTACTTGTACGTAATTTGTAGGTATACATTCACATATGTACATAAAACCAGCCCCATATCCCTATGTTTTTAGTATTTTGGAGCATTGTAGCTACGTGTAACCCATCATGGTTCCCATAATCTTGCTTTAAATTGATCACAGATTTTGCTAGTTATTTATATACGTGTTTGATACATGCAGTTGGTAATTAGTACTGTGAGAGAAAGATAGGAAAAGTTATTTGGTATTGGAGACGTATAAAATGATGACAGAAGGTTCATCAAAGAAGGAAGTTGTCAATCCGAAGGCTATTATACACAAAAGGTTCGGGGATAAGGCGCGCTATAATGTAGAGGAAATTCAAGAATTCTCATCAAATGGAACTCCTGGACTCGCTCTTCCACAAAAAGGTCCTTGCTTATACCGTTGCACTTTAGAACTTCCTGAATTTAGTGTTATGTCAGATATCCGTAAGCGAAAGAAGGATGCAATGCAATCTGCTGCAGAAAAAGCCCTTGAGAAGGTTTGATACGCTTTTATAATCCATGTATTCAATATAAATACCTTAGCGTATTTGTGAAGTGCTTATGATAATGGTGCTTTTGCAGTTAACTGATCCACCTGTTGAAGATCCATGGGATCAATTGGTATCTCGGCTGTCCTACTTATTCTCAGATGAGGTAGGTGACTTTATGTAATAAAACATGATTATGTATTTTATATGCATCAAGTTGATCAGTATTGGATACCATTCTACATTTTCATTTTTCTAGTATTAGTTATGGTACGCGTTTTTGTACATTTGAGTCATTAAATGATGGCTGTGTCCCATTCCGATTGTTTTGGTAACCCGTAATCGTAATATCTTTATAATTAAGTTTAACATATTTATATAATATTCACCATTTCGGGAAGCCTGTTTCAATGGGTTTTTGGTTGCAAAATGACCCGAACGGGATACATGTCATTTTTCAACGACTCTGCGTTCACAATAGAAAGTACCTTGTATTTATGTGTCTTTTTGTTCTTTATTCTGTCAACAGTTCTATTCGATTTGTCATCCACTGAGTGGTCACTTTCGAGCAGCTTTGAATAGAGATGGTCACCTCAATGGTTTTGTCCCTATTCATATATTGCCGATCTATGATTCAAAGCTTTTTAACATATGCAAGGGAATAAAACCTGGGGTTGAGTTAAAACCATTGGAAGTAACGTCTATAGTTATGGATGCTGCCACAAAATTATCCGAAACGTTGTTCACTTCTAAGGAGCAAGTTTCATTGCGAAGAACGAGCCCGTACCCTACTGAAGTTTTGCAATCTGTTGAAGTTTCTTGCGAGCAAGAAACATATGTGAAGGCTATTCGTGTTCCGTATTTGGTTGAGAAGAATGTTGAACCGTTGACTCTAGATGTTTCTTCTAATAAATATTACATGGATGCAATTGCTCGAGAACTTGGAGTCGAAGATGCTTCTAAGGTTTTTCTATCAAGGTATGGCACTACACATGACTATTATATGGATTTCGTTTCAGTTCATTGTACTCTCAAACGGGTCAAATAAATAATAAGCTACAAAGGGAACAGGTCAAACGGTTTAAAAGTGGACTGAAGTTCATATATAACACATACAACCCTCGAATTATTTTATTTAAAGATCAACAGTTGTAATAATACTTTTTTGTAAAAATATTTATTGCACTAAATATTTATTTTGTCTCTAACAAGTGGACAAATAAATGTTTTTGGGTCAAACCAACTTGACTGGACTCATATTAAAATAGACCCGCTTTGACCCTCTACCAACCCGATCTGCACATCTTGCCACCTCGGATTTCAATACACATTTCTAACTTGTCATGATCCAATGAGCTGGAACCTCCTAGTTCAGTGTTTTAAGAGTGATCATCTACCCTCAATCACTTATGTGGCATCTAGGGATTGAGTCGAAGCTTAATTGACTTGTTTAAATTTGTTTAGTATTATTAAAACATTATGTAAAACTAAGGAAAATTTATAAAAATAATCTTACTTTATTTATTTTTTGAAACATTTAATTTTCTAGAGTTTTGATTAAGTATCTTTGGAAATGACATCTTCCTTCTAAATCTCGTTGTTAATTTTTTTAAAACAATTTTTTTGGTTTCTGTAAGCTTTTCTTACATCATGTATTTACTTTTCATATCCAGGTCCGTTGGGAAAGCTTCTTCTGAAACAAGATTTTATTTTCGTGCTCCCAAATTAGAAGAGGAGACCCAAGAAGATTCTCAAGACAGAGCATGCTTGAACGTAAGGGCAAGCTACTTATCTGGTCAGGATATATATGGGGATGCAGTGCTAGCTAATATTGGATACTTGTGGAAGTCTTGTGATCTTTTTCACGAAGATGTATCTTCTCGCACATATTATAGGTTATTTATGAACAAGGTACCTACTGGTATATATAAGGTGTCACGAGAAGCAGTACTAGCTGCTGAATTGCCTCCAAGATTCGGAACTCGAAGTAATTGGAGGGGTTTGTTTCCAAGGGATGTTCTCTGTATGTTCTGCCGTCAGCATCGCTTACCTGAACCTGTTTTTTCTTCAGCTGTTGCTAATGGCAAATCGGGATCCGAAGAAACTTTTAAATGTGAAGTTAAAATATTTTCTAAGGGCCAGGATTTGATATTGCATCATCACCCACAAGAGTCATTCAAGAGGCAAAGTGATGCTACACAAAACACGGCTTCAAAAGCTCTCTCATGTTTAAATGCTTACTTGAAGAAACTAAATAATCCACAAATGGATTTGGCTATGAATGGAAATGATCTTGATCTTGACTTTTATCCCCAACATATTTCAAAGGAACTGCGTTATTTCTCGTTAGTTCATAAGTCATGGCCGCGCTTCGAGTCTAGCAGTAAAAACTTATTAGGAGTTAATGATAATACCGCATGTTCTTATAACATAGAGGGTCCAGACTCTGAAGTTTTTGCATCAAGTGGTTGTTTAGTATGTGTATGCTACAGTGTGTTCTTAGTTAAAGAAGGAGATAAAGAAGAACTTGAGAAAAATGAAGAGTTTGAATTTGAGTTAGGGAGTGAGGCTGTTATTCCCGAGCTTGAAGCAGTTGTGGCACAAATGGGTGTGGGTCAGTCTGCTCGTTTCAGGCTGGAGTTGCCTCCTCAAGAGTTGATTTTTGCTGCCAATGGTGATCCTGCACGAGTGCTGTCTTTACTCTCTTCAGGTGACTTTGATTATTACATGAATGCTATTGATAACTACGCTTTATAGCAGGTGGCACATAATGGATGGGTCGGGCAAGTATTTGTGTGTTTTTTTTAACAATTTTAATTTTATGAATGATAGGCGGGTGCAGTCTAGAATACACCACGACTTTGCTGAGGGTTACTGAACCCATGGAAGACAGAATGGAAAAGGCTCAATTCAGTCCTTCATTGTCAAAGCAGCGTGTTAAATATGCAGTGGATCGTATCAAAGAATCTTCAGCAACTTTTTTGGTATGCTCAGAAATCTAGAAACTTTATTATAGGATCTATGAACTTAATAAATGATTCGATATTATATTGAAATTGTGGCAGGTTGACTTTGGTTGTGGCTCTGGGAGCTTGTTAGACTCGTTACTGGACTATCCAACCTCACTGGAAAGAATCGTTGGTGTTGACATATCAACAAAAGCACTTGCTCGTGCAGCAAAGGTGAGATATTTACTTAAATATGGATTTTTATTTTTTATTTTTTTATTATTATTTTTTTAATTTTTATATCACCAACTAGTCAAATGGGTAAATATGTAAAACTAGCCTAAAAAGGGTATACTGCATAATGTGATATTCTGTGTTTAATCTTACAGTCCCTTCATACTAAGCTAAGCAACAATGCTACGGTTCCTGTGCAAAGTAGCCATATCAAGTCTGCTCTACTTCTAGATGGTTCCATCACCACCTTTGATTCTCGAGTGTACGGTTGCGATATCGGAACCTGCTTAGAGGTTAGTGAATCTTAATTATACGACGTTTCCTCTTTTAGTTAGTATTTGATCCTAGTTTACTTTTCATCTATCGGTAATCAACTTTTTATATTAGTACATTAATCCTAGTCCATAAGTCTTCCGTTTTGCTCTTTTGGACAATTGGTCAATGCTTTTCATCTATAATCCTCACAATTTATTAGTCCTAAGATGCGTTGCCGAATTATTTTCATGGTAGGTGATTGAACACGTGTCTGAAGATGAAGCAACTGTATTTGGCAACATGGTGTTGAGTTCCTTTTGTCCAAAACTACTTATACTGTCAACCCCAAATTACGAGTACAATGTAATACTTCAAAATCCAGAAGAAGACGGTGAAGCCATAAATCCAACAAAACCATGCAAATTCCGCAACCTTGACCACAAATTCGAGTGGACTCGTAAGCAATTTGAAGCCTGGGCATCTGAACTTGCTAAAAAACATAACTACAGTGTTGAGTTTAGTGGCGTTGGTGGCACTGAAGGGGTGGAACCCGGGTTTGCTTCACAGATTGCAGTTTTCAGACGAGTTTGTGAGTTTCCAGAGGACGTTGATATGGCGGATGTGCCATACAACGTTGTGTGGGACTGGAAAAGCACTAACATGTGAAGGCTAATGGTAGCGAAACCTTCATTTATGTTTTGAGTAGCTAGCTAGTGTTTTGGAAATGCAAGTCCATTGGGCATTTAAAAGATTTGGGTATTAATAGTACTAGTTAGCTTTAGCTATTTTAGAACATCTAATGGGTTACTATGTATGTGGAGTGTTTATGGTATTCTAATCCTGAATGCTCCTTGCTACTAGTTTTGGAAAAGTTTAAGGATATAATGGAAGTTATATTAGCACATCTATGTGAAAATGACTTAAAAGTTGCTAAAAGTGTTATCTGGGTTAACTATATGTTTTTGGTATGCACTTTTTTTAGAACCATATTTGTGACATGTTGGACCTCACACTAACTCACATTTTATGTGAAATGTCTTCTTTCGAAAACTAGCTAGACGAATCTTTCTTATCTTAGAGTCGACAACTCGACATGGATCTTTGCTATTAAAACACTACTTACATAATCATTTGGCCTCCCCGAAAGATAGTGATATAATTAGTTAGAACCTAAAGGGCCTCTTAGATAGTTAGATAGTCAATTTATTTGCGGAGGGAAATTAGTATTTTGTTTTGGGTAACAATAATTTCTGATATTTTGGCCGACTAAACTTCACACATTTTAAAAGAATAGTCACAAATTCTTTTGCTACTAGGTCACACTTAGTGGTTGGGAAAGAAATTAGTTGACTCATATATACACGGTCCAACTGGCTGTTCCGACATTTACTTGGTCATCCTCGAATGTTGTCACTTGTTAGTTCTTAGAAAAAGAAAATGACGACCATTTTTGAGCATAATTGAATAGCTTTGGTTCAATACAACATGACCCCAAGCATATGGTAAAGAAATGTCAATTTAGTTGATTATGTTGCACTCTAGCGAACTAGCGAATTATAAATAGACCACAAACAAATAAGAAAGCAACAGAACACCTAAAAGCGTATATATATTTTTTAATGATGTAGTTCACTTGTACAGGAATTTACTTATAACGAAAATAGCACATCATAACCACCTAATTATTAACTAATACCTTTTGTTTTTATTGTTTGACTTAAGAGTCGTAAATAAACAAAACTGGTGCATGTATGGTGGTGCTAGACTTGATGCCACGACTTATTTGATGATGCATTGTATGTGGGAAACGGTGTACACTTTATTTATGAAAACATATTACAATCATAATAAATAAATTAACAGAAACAAAATAACAGTAAATTAAATAACAGACAGAATGGTGTAGAAGCAGAAGACATACACTATAGACGTATAATAAACGAAAGCAGTAAAGACACTTGCACGAGGCTCGTATTGAATACGATTCCCTTAAAACAGATTCGCCGTCTGTTTCCCAGGGTACAACGTACGCAGTTGTTGTACAGCCGGACTAGACCACTTGCCTGAAAGATCACGGAATCCTGAGCGTTTCTGATCGAAAAGATAGCTGGAACGTTTCTGCAATGGAGTTGCGTTTCTGTCTGTATAAAACGAATGAGACATATGGCTGTATATATACTGAAGACTCAACTTGTCCTCCAAGAAAAATATTCCAGCCATAAAACGAAAATCTGTTATGTTTAAAACAGATTCGCAAATCTTTTAATACATAAAACAGATTTGTATATCTTTTAAAAACATAAACTGATTTCTGTAAACTTACTTGATAAGTTTCAATCTATTCCTAAAATAGACTTACAGAAAAATCTGGAAAAATGAAACTGCAGCAAAAAGATACGCACGTATGCGAGGCTTCGGAGCTGCATTCGTGTCCGCAGGTCGCGCGTGAGTTCAGAAGCTTCGAACTCATTTTGACCCGGAAATCCCATTTTCTGCACCCCCCCTGCGCGCGCGCACGTAGGAGTGGGAGCATAACCAACCTAAAGGAATTTGATAGCCAAAACTATAATTTCCTTATAAACAAGCATCCACTTCTTGTTTTGGGCGATGTGGGATTCTCCCATTTTTCCAAGTTTTATGTTTCAAGTGCCTCACTTTGAGACACGATATCTCATTCATTTCAACTCCATTTTGGACATACTTTAGCTCGTTGCGAAGCTCTCGTCGAGGAGAACGCAAAGCTACCAAGAAATATAAATATATATAACATATATCATATATTAAATAGTGTCCAAAATTTGCAAAAACTCATTTTGCAAAACCAATTTTCCAACATTGTATACTTTCATGAACTAGACGTATTTTATGATGCCACGACTTCTTAAAATGTACTAGTATATGCTAATTTGAGAAAAAAGATGACAAAAAGATTGCAATATCTTGTTAGAGACAATTGTGAGATAGGGTTATGTATATAGTAAAAATGTGACCATTGAGTGATTGATTAAATAGTATCACTCTGTCATCGCAGATGTCTAATTGACAAGATTTTTAAAAATATAGGTCACGAGTTTAGTTTCGGTTTTGGCTAAATAGTTACTGAAACATGTGCTTATTGTCTGAGGCTAGATACTTAGACCAGACGTAATGGGTGGTTGACTTTATGTTCGGTCGCTTTTTCAAATGCGTTCCCTTCCCATACGGAACACCCCCAGACACGTCCCTCTTGGTAAAAACTGAGAATTTGGTCGTTTACTCGACCGAGTCCTCCCCTTTGTTTGTGTGTGAGTGTGTTTATAAATTGTTTTTGTGAGATATTTTTGCATTTAAGTGGGGAATGTTTTTTTATGATGATTATATTCGACTTATTACACTAACTTGGTTATAAAAAAGCAAATTACCTAAACGATCCATATTAAAAGTCATTTTACAAATACAAACTCTTTTTCAACACTTTACAATAATGAACATAAAAATGTCACATCACCACAACTGTGAGGACCACTTTCTTTTCTTTCTTCAGCCATCTCCTTTTTCTTTCTTTTCTTCATCACCTATGGAGATGTAAGGTATTTGATGTGCTCCGGAAATAAACCACCATATCTTGTAAGTAGCATTCGCAATAAAACAAGGAACCACAAATGTACAAAAAAAACTTCATTACTCTCTGCATAAATGAACACCGAACACATTAGAAACTAGCTAGTAGATATAAAGTCTAAACCATTACATATAAATATATAATCAACAATAAAAATGAAAGCAAAACTGCATATAATTAATGATGAAATGAATGAACATACATGAAGCTGATCAGAATAACCATGGCGGACTTCATCGCTAACATCACACTAACCATCTTCAAAGCATTCAGCCACCATTTGCAGCACCTCGCCTTCAGCCACGCCCAAGGCCACGCCCAGTCTGCCACGCCCAGCTCCACGCCCAGCTCAATCTCTCGCCCAGGGCACGCCCAAAACACGCCCTCACTTCTTACTGGTTTGTATCATGCCCAAACTCACGCCCAGGAAATTGGTTATACACGTGTACGGTTTAAAACATATTCGGGTAGAAATCTAACGTATAATATTGAAAAGTTCATTTTTCGAAAAATATATAGGCGAGGTTTATATGTGTAAGTAGCAGAAAGTGTTCGTTTAATAAATTTTCTCTTATAAAAAAAGTTGTAGTAAGTTGACGCTGATATGACGATAATGACTGCGGTTACCATTATATCCGGCTAGAAAAGTACTCAAAATGAAAAAAAAAAAAAAAAAAAAAAAAAACGTGGTAGTATAAGAAAATAAAGATTTTATAAGAAAGTGTTTGTCTAACATGTGCCTTAAGGGCACAAGTTAAGCATACTAAAAGGACACCGGGATCCACAGAAAAGGACACCGGGATCCACGAAAATGTACTTTTCTGTCGATCCCTATGTCCTTTTCTGTGGATCCCGATGTCTTTTTAGTGTGCTTAACTTGTGCCCTAGTTAGAAAAATACTGTAAGAAAAGTTTTTAATTGATCTTGTTCCGATAGATTAGTTAATAATAATCACATTCAAGGCAATAAACCCATCATGATTGACGGAGGGATAATGAAAATTAATAGAAAATTACTGTAGTACCCATTTTTTCTAGTGTGTGTCTGCACATGCCCTCACTTTTCTTCCTTATCAATTCTACCCATCAATGTCGTGTATATATTTACCCTATATACACGACACACACGTGTAGGGTTAAGATTGCGTTTAAAATTAATTCACAAGCATGTCGTGTATATTTCTACCCTATACACACGACATGATTTTTTTATTCAACACTAGTACTATATCAACACAATGTCGTGTATTTTTATTCATTACTTACACGACATAAATTTTTTTAATGATGTGTAAATGTGCCCTATGAAATTGTATTCATGTCTTTCACTTCAAAACCACTTCATTTCATGAAATATCAACCCTTTCATCATATAGAAACAAGTCAACACCCACCACCCCAAATCAAGTACAACATGGTTATCACCAAACGTACAACTCCTAAAACATTACAATTGAAAACCAAACAAGAACATGCAATCACTAACAATGGTGAATCATCATTCAAGGTTTTATACTATGGGAATGCATCATCTATACCCTTCATGTGGGAGTCACATCCAGGTACACCTAAACATGCAACCACTGAATCATATCCTCCTCCACTAGCATCGCCTCCTGCGTACAGCTTTTTCAGCCAAAAGTACAAGTCTTCAAAGCAACCAACTTCGCTCCGAACCCTATTTCTTTCTCCTAGTGTTAAGAACAACCCACATTTCTCCACCTCAGATTCTTCGATATCATCGTATGATTCATCTTTAAAAACAACAACTTCACTTAGGAGTCTTTTTCTAGATTCTAGCTCAAGAAAAGGTCATGTGGGGGCCGTGAATTGTGGCGAAGACAGTGGTTCGCCAAGGTCGATATTGTGCTTTGGCGGTGGATCAAGGAAGGTTAATAGGATGAAGAAAGTGAAGAAGGTTAATAGGATAAAAAAAATTATTCAAGACTAGTACTATAAAAATGCGCAGACATTGTCTAAGGCACATTTACACATCATTAAAAAATTCATGTCGTGTATACAGGGAATAAAAATACACGACATTGTGTTGATATAGTACTAGTGTTGAATAAAAAAAATCATGTCGTGTATATAGGGTAGAAATATACACGACATGCTTGTGAATTAATTTTAAACGCAATCCCAACCCTACACGTGTGTGTCGTGTATATAGGGTAAATATATACACGACATTGATGGGTAGAATTGATAAGGAAGAAAAGTGAGGGCATGTGCAGACACACACTAGAAAAAATGGGTACTACAGTAATTTTCACGAAAATTAAAATACTCCTACAGTTGTTAGCATAAATTAATTAAACTGTAGATACGTCATACGTGACGATTATTTAATTTAAAAAATACTCCGTACATTGACAGAGACACCTCCTCCACTTCCAACGCTTTTGTTGTAGTAATGATTTCATTTTGAAGCAACAAATTATTTAATTAATTAATCAAAACTTTTATAAACAATTGTTGCTTGAGATCCATCTATCTTGTTGTTCACTACTCAACTCACCAATAGTCAGTAGTTAGGTTTTCACTATCACATTATTTCTAGATTTATACTCCTACTCCAAACACCCTACCAATTTTAAGTGTTTGGCTATGCATCTTCATTTCATTTGAATTCCAATCCAGAAATATAATTAAATGGCTGTTTCTGGTCCCTTAACACCTGGTCAGGTAAATAATTTGTTTTTTTATTACTAGTTGTACATCACATTTATGATTTACTTCAACTGAATACTTTTAGTGGATCAATCAACTTATATCTACATTACTAACTTTTTTCAACTATATGTAAGCTTATCCGGCTTATTTTGAGACTTATAAGGCAGTTGGATTATTTAGTAATCCCTCATTTATAGAATCTTAGATGAGTACATGATTTCCACTTCTAGTAATTAACTACAGTATTCGGGTTAACTTGATTCGCTAAAAAGGATCTACTACTAAAACTACACATCAGTATGATCTGCTACATTGTACTGTTGTTCGTATATTATTACTCACTTTGATAGTTTCTTGCAGGTGTCGTTTTTGCTTGGAATTATTCCTGTTTTTGTTGCTTGGGTATATTCCGAATGGCTGGAATACAAAAGATCTTCATCGCCGTCTAAAGTGTAAGCTTGCTGATCTGTATAGCTTCATCTACATACTCTATCACTCTGTCTGTGTGTATTTGTATTTTTGTACTGCGAATAGTTTCTATCTTTGGCGTTACGCTCGTTTTATTGCATTGTAAATCGATTGAAGTATGTAGGAACATGGTTCTTTTTAGTTTCATGTTCTTTATATGATGGGCTTATGAGCTTATTAGTTTAAATGACTCAAATAAGTTCAAACAAGTGTTTGGCTAAGCTTATATGAGTGGGCTTATGAGCTTATATGAGGGGTTTTTGATAAGCCCCAAAATTCTTGTTTTTTAAGGGAGATTTGGCTTTATATAACATGCCACATTACAAATTATAGTTTTACCCTCAATTATGAGGTGATCCAAGCACCTTAGCTTATGAGCTTATTAATCCATGTCTCTTTTCGTCATTTACCTTACCAAACATGTAAGTTTAGCAACTTATTAAGCATAAGCTAATCCAAACACTCAACATGGCCTTGTAAGCTTATGATGGGTATGTTTGGCGCAATGGGCTTGGGCTGGGGCTGGTGCTAGGGCTAGGGCTTTTATTATAAGCCGAAGTTAAAATTTGTATTTTTGTAGACTTGTTTGGCAAATGGGCTGGGGCTGGGGCTTATTATTGCAAAATTACTAAAAAAGATATAATTAAATGAGTTCTATGGTATATGTTAGATATTTTTGTGGGTAAATATGTAATTTATGGTTCATATGCCCCGGGCTAAAGTTTTAAGCCCCTTTTAGGGGCTTATGATTTTATAAGCCCGCATGACAAACGAGACTTATTTTATAAGCCGGCTTATTTTAGAAGCCCAAGCCCCATAAGCCCCTCCATAAGCCCTCCCCAAACACACCCTATGATATATAAGCTATAAGCTGCATATATAAAATAAGTATAAGCCCAATTCATAAGCTTAAATAAACACTCCCTAATTAATACTGTGATTAGTTTGTTTTAGCTACCTGACTCTGTACCTATGTATGTCCAATTTATTATGCTTTAGTGTGAAGCAATAGATCCTGATTGTCCCACTTTTGATATCGTCTTCAAACATGAAAAGATACAAACTTAAGAGTGTTATAGTACTGTTTAAAACTCATACGTGTTTTCTGGGAACAGTCACTCAGACAACAATTTGGTCGAATTGGAAACCAAAACAAAGGAGGAAGATGACCGGACTGTTTTGCTGGAAGGAGGCCTTACAAAATCAGCCTCATTTAAGCAGCCTGTTGCTTCCATTAAATCTAACTTAATCAGGTTAGTCAAGCAAGTTGGTTGATTTTCTTTTGTTGTTCCATATTTCATTGTTCGACTACCCTCCTTACATTTTTGCACCTCTTCGTATGTAGATTTGTGACAATGGATGAACCTTTTTTGCTTGAGAATCGAGCAACCCTGAGAGCAATGTAAGCCATATGAATTTGCTGGTGCTTGATTTATGTTGACGCTTATTTCCATTTTTAAACAGATGCAATAATTAGTTTTTATTTTGTCAACCTTATGCAGGTCAGAATTTGGAGGAATTTTGTTCTTCTTTTACATAAGTGATCGCACTAGTTTGATTGCAGAATCTGCCAAGGTATCTTACCTCACATTCTGATATTTCGCTTGCTAGGTCTTTCTGTTTTTGTCAATTTTCTTTTCTCTTATGAGTTAAGTGTTCGGTATGATCTAGTAGACCTCTTAAAACAATTAGTTTAGGAATCATCACCCTGAGAGATTATTAATAGCTGTATAGAAGAATCGTTATCGGTTCATTTTTCTAAGTGCAATGATTCTTGTATGCATGATAGAATTAAATTTGTACCAGAGTTGCTGGCTTGCTGCTCTAATAACTGTAATATGTGTAACTGAAAGTTTGGTGCATTTTAACTGATAAACTTTTTCTTGACCAGAGCTACAATCGCGACCTTTTCCTGTTCCTGTACGCTCTTCTAATCATAGTTTCAGCTATGGCTTCTCTGAAGAAACATACTGACAAGTCAGCATTCTCTGGAAAAGCGATACTTTACCTTAATCGACATCAAACAGAGGAATGGAAAGGATGGATGCAGGCAAGAGATTTTTCTATATCTTTACATAACTTTTTTTCCACATTTTTATTAAAATATATTTCTCCACATTTTTATGCAGTTACGAATTCAACTTTTGCTAGTGCAAAATGGCTATTATCTTGAAAATTTAATGTTTTCTGTAATCTTTGACAGGTTCTCTTTTTGATGTATCATTACTTTGCTGCTACTGAAATATATAATGCTATTCGGGTGTTTATTGCTGGATATGTTTGGATGACTGGTTTTGGAAACTTCTCTTATTACTACATCCGTAAGGATTTCAGTGTTGCACGCTTTGCTCAGGTTAATTCTTTGACTACTGATATTGCTAGATAATAAGCAATCATACTAAATAAGTAGCTTTCTTTGATTAAAAAAATAAGACCCGGCTATTTGAAAATTACTTGATACATAAAGTTAGAGCAATAAATTAGCATAATTGAAAAAGGTCCAACGTTTTTTTCATTGTTTGCTTTTACTGTTGGGTTATCTTATGAATGCACCTAATTTGATTGTTTGTTTTATTGCAGATGATGTGGAGACTAAACTTTTTTGTGGCCTTTTGTTGTATTGTTCTTAACAATGATTATATGCTCTATTACATATGTCCAATGCATACGCTTTTCACTCTTATGGTGTATGGAGCACTTGCTATTGGCAGCAAGTATAACGAGATAAGATCAGTGATGATTACAAAGTTTCTTGCATGCTTTCTTGTGGTTATCTTGGTTTGGGAGATTCCGGGAGTTTTTGAATTTATTTGGAGCCCATTGACGTTCCTGTTAGGTTAGTCAAATCCATCAGTGTTTGCATACTGATATTGTATGCCCGTTAACAGTTTCTCCTTTTACGTATGAGGTTTATAAGAGTATTTCTTGCTTTCACAGGCTATTCAGATCCTGCCAAACCAGATCTCCCTCGATTGCATGAGTGGCATTTCAGATCTGGGCTTGATCGTTATATATGGATCATTGGAATGATATATGCATATCTTCATCCTAATGTAAGCTTTTGAAACTTTAGCAGCTTTCTTAGGATCTGCATGCTAATGCTAAAAATATATTCTGTTATATTATCTCAGGTTGAAAAGTGGATGGAAAAACTTGAGGAGTCGGATAGTAAGCGGAGACGTTCCGTTAAAGCAACCATTGTTTCAGTATCTGTTCTGGTTAGTGTAACTTTTTTTTCTAATTTTTTATTTAGCAATGTTTTATACCTATCCATGGCCGTGTGAGCTTATATCAGCTACTTTTTAGGTCGGATATTTGTGGTATGAATACATATACAAGTTGGACAAGGTTACATACAACAAATATCATCCCTACACATCGTGGATACCTATAACGTATGTTATTAGTTTCTTGCTTTGTTTTTTTACCAATTTCTTTTATGCATCACAAAGTCCGTAGTATTCTGCATACTGCATGCTAAAACACTTGTATTTGATCTCAGTGTGTATATTTGCTTGCGGAATTTCACTCAACATCTTAGGAACTTCTCATTAACACTCTTTGCGTAAGCTCTCTTTACCTAACACTTGTTTAATTCTTCAAATTATAAAGTATAAACATACAGTGTTTTGCATATTTGCTTCACGGAATACATGTACTGTCTCTTTATTTACATTTTTTGTGTGATAATAGGTGGCTTGGTAAGATTACTTTGGAGACGTACATTTCCCAATTCCATATCTGGCTAAGGTGAGAATAACTCTTGTTTTTTTATCAACCGAATGTAAAACTAAAATGGCTGTTTTTTTAACCAATGTGAATGGTGCAGATCCGATATCCCTAATGGACAACCAAAGTGGCTTCTGTCGTTTATCCCAAACTACCCGATGCTAAATTTCATGCTTACAACAGCAGTTTATGTTTTGGTGAGCCGAATATCCTCTGACTTTTCATATATGAATATTTGATAGCATGAGAGGACAAACATAGTATCTTATATTTGTTATGTTTCTCCTTATGCAGATATCCTGCCGGCTCTTTGAACTAACAAACACACTGAAGTCGGTTTTCATACCCACTAAAAACGACCGACAACTTCTCAGTAATTTTCTTGCTGGAGCAGCGATTTCCGTGTGTTTATATGTAATTGCTTCAATTGTTGTTCATATTCCTCAGTGACCGGTAAGCCCTTCAATAAAATTTTCCTTTGTTTTCGTTAGACCTTTTTTTTGGCTCAAGTGAATTTGATAATTAGTGGTTAACACGAGGTTTTTGTTCATGCGAGTTTACAGGCATGATGAAGTTGATACATCAAAGATTGTAAGATGATACTTCCTGTTGAACTTGGACATACACGAAACATACATACATAGATCAAGCTGAAACAAATTAAAGTATACATGTTCATTTCTATACAACGGTACTGGTTCTAAGTTCCAACTACTT
This sequence comes from Chrysanthemum seticuspe, assembly GCA_019973895.1. Classification (NCBI taxonomy): domain Eukaryota; kingdom Viridiplantae; phylum Streptophyta; class Magnoliopsida; order Asterales; family Asteraceae; genus Chrysanthemum; species Chrysanthemum seticuspe. Next base: position 36,510,271 of record BPTQ01000007.1, read on the forward strand.
GCTAGAAAAACCACACCATTTCTGTACCTAGTTCAGCTGAAAGTTTGTCATGACACAAAAAGTCGTTTGTTGTAACTTGTAACATTTTTTTGATAGCCAACTCATCCCCACTCCCAGTTGCGAAATGTAAACATATGTGATGTAGATTAATAGTCAAACATTTGAAAATCAAATCGACTAGCAATTCTGTCATTGTTTGCAGTTATAACGCGCTTTATTGTGTACGTAGGTTGTCATGTTATAGACTGATTTTGATCTTGAAACATGTTAAAAATCGACATTCAGTGGACCTAGTAAGGATTATTTTGGCGGGTCAGTTGTTATTACTTTAGGATTGTGTATGTAGAGCGTTTTGAAACTTTTAGCTTGTAGCTTCTTTGATGTTTTGCTTGTTTGGCAACAAGTTGCAAGCTTTTGGTTTTTGCTTTAAACACGCATAATAAAACGCTAATGGAGAAAGCTTTAACTTACAGGCGCGTAGCTTGTTTAACATTTTATAGATACCACTATGAATATGCACCGAACGCTTTTACAAAACAAATAGTTACTTCTTACATCTTATTGTTAACAACTATTGCTAATTTTGTGAAACATAATGTATTTCCGAGAGGAGCATTTACCGGGTTAAAACCCTTGACCCAAAAATGTATTATCGAGAGCTGGTAATTTATACAAACCTGAGCTTAAAAATGATTTTCTTTTCTAAAATGGATAATGTACGTGAAGGCCATCCAAGTATTAAGTTTTTAACATATAAGCCGTTCGTTTATTAAAACTGACTTTTAGGCCGTTCAACTATATTTCAACTATATGTTTGTTTTCGTTTATACCAATTCTAGCCAAATTTATGCCCAAAAATTGTAAATGCATAATTAAGAAACCAATACTTATTAAAGCAATATGAATAACAAAATTTGGTCTGAAGTACCAACTATACCCTTGTTTTAAGTGTGACTATATATTATCAAAAGTAATTTTACAAGGACAAAAATGAATTTTTACGACTAATTTGTTGTTCTTATAATTTTAATATGTTAGTGTCCGGTTTATCGTTGTCCTTTGAAAACTATCCTGATTGAATTTGAACGGAATTTGTGTAAACAAAACAAACATATAATTTGATTACTTATAAGCAGGGCCGTCTCATTAATCGATGAAATTTTGGAAGGTCCTGTACGAAATTATATAATGAGACATTTCGTTAAATAATATTTTATATAAAGTGTCACCGTTTATAAGATATAATGCAATTAGTTATCTAAACGTTCTACATATTACTCATTTAAGATATTTTCCCATTTAAATACTTTTTTCTTTGTGAAAAATATGTCTACACATGCATATAATTATTAACGGGACAAATTTTAAGGCTCTAAAAATTCTGAGACCCTGAACGATCGCTCACCTTGCACACCTTCAAAGACGGCCATGTAGATATTAAATTAGTCAACCAAACAGTATTGCAAGCAACCATTGCATTAGGGGCCTGGTTCTTAAGTGATAACTAATAACCCCAAAATAGGTTTATCCTATAAGCCCATTAGGAGCAGTTGGCCTGCATTTATATTTACATGTCGTCTACGCCAACTTGCTAAGCAATTGAGTGTATCAACATAGTGACAACTTTCAATTTTATTATAACATTTATTACCCCAAGTAAATATAACACCAAAGTGTTAAATATTACACATCAGTGAAAGTTACAAAAAGAGAAGCGAAATTGTTGGTTGATTTTTTTCAGCCCGAAACTGCCGGTTCAACTGGCTTACCTAGTGAAGTGACATACTTGAAATGTGAGAGATCTAATAGTTTAAAATTTGATAAGTGCAAACCACTCTGATGTGATTACGCCAATCTTCTAAAAAGAAAAAAAAAAGTTTTACCTGATTTGTGTCACGATAAGTCAAACCTTGTAGATTAGTCGTTAAAAAGTTGAAACCCATATTTATCAAAAAAGAAAAAAAAAATTACATGTTTAATAGACATTTTTGATTTGTTATACAATTCCTGTGTATCCAATATATTTGATTTATCTAGTAAACAGATTGTATCGATGTTATGCTGTGATCAAACGTTCTTATGAATAATGAGGATGTTTGTACCCGCACTTCGTTGTGAGGCGTGAGGTTAATCTAGGGTCTGTTCCTGCAATCGCAAGTAATGGGAGGGACGTTTTTTGCAAATTTTTGAGATTGTTTCTGTAACGCGAGAAAACCGAAGGGACATTTATGCAATTTTCTGTTACACGAACATTCTCTGGATTTAACGCAAGGACTGTTTCTGCAATCGCATGTAAATGACTGACATAAACGGTTTTTTTTCTTTTCAATTTTACATGGACTATTTTTGCGACGAAGTTAATTAGAAGGACTAGTTTTACCTTTTCTCTAACTCCACTATTCAATGAATAGTAAAGGCTTTTGTTTATATTTAAGTAAATAAAATATCAAATATTTATGGAAGTATGTTTTACGTAAAGGATAGGTTATAAGGACCCCTTGTTTTACGGTTTGTACCTTTTATGTTTTTTGGTTTTTTATTTTATTTTTTATTTTTATAATTTTATTTATATTATAAAATTATGAGACGGAAAATACGAAATAAAAAATATAAAGTTTAACAAGTCAAATTTATTAAACTGACAAAAAGGACAAAACATAAACTGATAAAACTATACTCCTTCCGTCTTGAAATTTTTGTCAGAAGACAAAAATTACAAAGTTTAATAAAAGTATGACCATTATAATTTATCAACCACTCAAATAAAATATTCCTCAATTAAATTCTCTTTTTGTTATTAAAAATAGAAAGTGAACAATTAATTTGAGACATTCATAAAAAAAAATATGAAAAAAAAAAAAACATATTTTTGTACTTTTCTTGTAGGCCAGAGGTATGTTATTACGTAATAGTTTTGTTTCAGTACATGTACATTTGAACAATGAATGGTTAGTATAATGATTAGGTACCGCAAATATTAATACGACTACAACTCTGACACCGACATAAGGTTTGACGAATTTACTCCATTTATTGAAGCTTCAAAGTTTGCTACATGACCGGTCACGTTATCATTTTCTTTCCTATTTTACATTATACTATTAAACTACGTACGTATATTGCGAAAACGTTTACATAACTTGTTAATTTTCAACAAAAATCATTCATGTCATAAACGAATTTGAATGATCTTTTGTACGTAAAATGATTTATCGAACTGGTTGAGATCCTCTCATATTTATATGAACATGACTGGTAAGAACAATAGAGCCTATTGACGGACCCAAATTTGTTTTTATTGTGACAGAATAATACCGGTCATATTTATATAAATTTGAAGATTCTCGATCCTTATCGAAAACCATTATATAGACGAATGATTTTTGCTAATTTTTAATCACACATTTTGCATAAGTCATTCACGAGAGACGGTTTTGTAAGACTTTGCCTTTATAAAAGTTCATGTCAGGGGTTAATGTCACATACGGGTTGTGAGAAAATGAACAAATCAGAAAAACAGTTTTACAAGTTTGTGACATAATTGTAAAACCACGTGTTTGTGACAGATAGGATCTTAAATTTTATTAATTGCGTTTTAATTGGAGACACAGAAAATGTTGAGTTGGAATAATTATTCATGATTTCATGACACTTTCTTATTACATCGATCGGGTTTGTGTTTCATACTTTTTCCATCTCAAACTAATTATTCATTGTTTTCTTAAAAATGTTGTTATGACGGGCTGATTTAACCCGCGTTTGGCGTGAAACCTATGCAACCATCCCCGAAGAGTGCACCTCATGTAATGTTCATTTGTTTCTAACAGGGACGAAAATTGAACTAGTTCTTTGAAGGGGCCGAAATAGAGCTGCATCATTTAGGAGAGACCAAACTACAAATTGTTCATATATATAAATATGTTTATACATAGGATACATCTAAAATTTACATACGGAAGTTAGACTTTTGGAGGGGCCACCACCCCTTCCGGCCCTATTATCTTTCGTCCATGTTTTCTAGCGAACTAGTGGAATTGGTATTTGTAAAACCTATAGATCTAAACCATAACACAACCACAACACAATCAAGTCACCAAACCAATCACCCATTGATGAAATCTTTTATTACTTAATAGTTCAAGAATATGAGTCCACAACTGTGTGTTCACCAAACAAATACAAAGAAAAGAGATAGTCCCCTTCAAAAGGATCTTATCTATATGATAGCGTATCATTATTAGTGGCCCAATCCCACTAATTACACGCTCGAATTAAGCCCAAATACCAAATAGTTCGCAAAGTCAACATTGACTAGTAAAATATAAACCCAAACCGAGCTAGGCCTGGTAACTCTTCTCAGGCAGCATAGTACATGCACAAAGAGAAATGTTATAACTGTTACTAATGGTTAAGATGTACGAGTCTGACATAACAAAATGGGGAACACACGATCAACAAAACAGGAGAGCATAGCACTCTCCTGTACGATCTAAAGGATGCATGACACCTGTCCTCTTTTCTGCTCTCGGATGATCAACACTTGGCCCTCTGGCAGCCGTTGATCATCCCCAAACAGTTTATCTCTAAATCCTACAACCCTCTCTATAAAAGGAGAGCAACACACACAACTTCACAAGTTTCAGACACTTGGGCAAATACTGTCTCACAACAGTGCAACATGGTTCTTGTATAAGTGTTACCCGAGCTTCTTAATCTATATCAATTTCATCGGATCCTTGCCGTTCAACGCATAAACCAAAAAAAAAAACCATTTCCATCCCATCTCTAAACGAATTTACATACCATACGCAAACATGGCGCTATCCATGGGGACATGATACAAAATAGCCACAAATTTCTTAAAAATTCTTACCTATTTTCACTCATTTCTCACTCAAAATCCAATAAAAAAAAACTTTTCCTTTTTGTACAAACTCCTTAACCAAACATGTCTGGTGAACAACCTCCTCAAATTTCGGACATAACCAACGACCACCTCGGGCCCACCCGAGTGGAAGACCTTACTCACATAGGAAGGTCAGCAAGTACTCGAAAACGAGGAACACTAGCAGTTAAGGAACCTCACAAGAAAGCCATCAGGGGAGATGCATGCAACAAATGACCATATCAACCCATACGACTCCTAACAAGTGACCATATCAACCTGGTTGATATGGTCGAAAACGAGCAAGGGAATTCATCAAAGGAAAGAAACTAAATGCCAAATGGCGAAATGGAGAAAAAGCCTCCAAAGAAAATCGCAATGACAACAACAAGCCGCATCACGACAACAGGTCCATGCCAAGGTTCGGTCACCCTGGAAGGGAACGAGACAGAAGCGACATAAGGAACACTGAGCGCATTGACACTAGGAATAATATTGTCAACACCTTGTCAAAAATGCCAGCATAAATCCTTATGACCGAAAGAGTATTCTGGACCAGGCCACGTCCACTCCCAGGTGGAATCAGAAGAAACGAGAGACTGTTCTGTAGGTTCCACAACGACCATGGGCACGTCACAAAATCTTATAAGGAGCTCAAAAAAGAAATTAAGAAGGCGATCACCCAGGGCAAGCTAGATCACTTACTCCCGACAACAAAAAAGGTAGTCACTACCGGCCTTGAGGAACTAGTAGAACATATCAACATGATATTGTTTGGACAACCTGTGAATGACGTGGATATCCATGCAATTATAAGCTAGAAGCAGGTGCGTTCGTGAAACATTCTAACGAACACCTTCATCCCATCATCCGAACAAGTTGTCATATCAGTAATCATCGCATCACACAAAGTAAGATGGATATACATGGATGAGGGAGGTCAGTAGATATCATGTATGATCACTGCTTCAACAAGCTACCAGAACACGTCAGAAACAACCTCAGGCCATTAACAAGACCACTAATTAGTTTTACAGGGGAAACGTTCTACACTCAAGGCGTCATTAACTTGTAAACCATAGTGGGAACATACCTACTATCAAAGACGATCATGTTGCAATTCCATATCGTCAAGTCCACATCCAAGTACAATGTGTTACTAGGAAGGAAAGCAATGTAGAAGCTTAGCATGGTGGTTTCAACCATCAGGTCCATCACTGAGTTTCCAACAGACGCAGGATGGGCCACCGTCAAAAGCGAATATCCCAGCCTGGAAACCTCGCTTGATCCAACAACAGAGGAGGTCACCTCCAAAAGACAATAGCTGGAATAAATACCAGGTTATGCCTCTGAGGCCAAGAAACATCTCAGCAAGAAGGACATCTCAGGAACACCTTCGGCACACCTTAACTGGATAACCACACCAATTTGGGTTACGAAAAGAAATGATCTCCTCTACAAGGAATCAATGTCCGATAACGCAAACATACTGCTTGAGAATGAAAACTCATCCATCAATAAATACGAGGAAAAAATCCTTAAGGACAAACCCAGGGTTTGGACAAACAAGAGAAATTGCCACATGATGACACCAAGGCAAAGCCTGATGCAAGTAATATTCACAGGACCTCAGAAAAAGAGGGGAGAAAACAAATGCAACCATGTTGGAAGTGACGAAAACAACAGCCAAGATGCACATTCTCAGAGAGAGCAAAGGGCATGTTACTCACGCAACCAACTCATCACAAAGGCAAAAAGGCAAGGCTATACATGGTAAAAGTCCACCCAACACTCTCTGAGTCTGGTAAAGACATATCACTCAGAGCAGAAGTGGGAAGCCTTAGCAAGCCTAACCCTTGTTAGGGTAAACCTCGTATCATAATACAGGTTAACAAGAACAAGCCCTATCTACTAGATACCACCTAAAGGAGGATTACACTCCGCTCTAGTGGAAAGCATTCAACCTTAGGGCATGCTACACTTAGGTGGATTTTTAATTTATTTTGCTTATTAAAAGAAGGCTTCTAACAGCCAGGATAGCTCATCTATACTACTTATACAAATATGCAATGACAAATCCAACACTTTTCTTACAAAGTGTCACATACAACTGACTATTCATACAAGCAAACATTTACTCAAACGTAAATTAGCTGTGAACATGATCATAAACAAAAGGTGCCTATGGGTCATAAACAGGGAATACACCTAATGACGCTTTAGATAAGGTTTCCTCGCGCAAGCCCATTCTAAAGTACATATACATACAACTTGACATGAGTGAGTTGCTGGAAGATAACTAGTCGATAGTTACTAGTTATAATGTGTATGGAAAAAGACAAGTACTTGTTATCATGTCAAAGTTAAAAAAAATTTGACGGCAAACACTATTTAAGTTTGTAAAAACTTAAATCAGTTGAACAAATCAGGCTACACACAACCAAGCTACACATTTTTCATGTTTAACTGATCATTAAACATCGCAATACAACAAAATATATTAAGTTGGTGACGCGGTGGTTATAAGACCTCCGAAGAAGTTTTAAAATCCTCCTAGGCAGTGTACCTAACCGTTGTAGTGTAGTATAGGTAAGACACAAGGGGATTGATCATTCTCTAGGAGAATAGTGTTGGGAAGGTCGAGATGTATGACGAATAGGTTTAAGGTGAGGGATTTCTTTTTATCTTTTTATATTTTTATAAAATCAAATAAATTCTCGGTGTTGGATTAGGGGTTTTGATTATCAACTTCTTAAAACTATTAATCAAACTAATTAAAACTAATAATTGAACTAAATGACGAGTAAATTAAATGATAGATTCAAATGATAGGTAAAAGCGTGTTTACTTAGATTTCACTACTCCCTAGTTATCTCCTATTGATTAGTCGAATTGTCACATCCTTGTTTAATTGGCGCGTTGTATTCCTAAGGTCGTAGGGAGGTGCCAAATTCCCTATTTCTATAAATGTATTGATTAACAATAGCACTTCACGCAATAAACACAACGAAAAGTCTACTAGTGCGCTCTAGGACATGAATACATTGTTTAAGACGTTCAAGCTCACAAAACTAAAGGAAGAAGCAAGTTTATATAACCTAACGTGTAACAACCACTTAAACAAGAGGCGACAATCAATAGTTAACAACTAGGTTTCATTAGATCTAAGAAAACACTATATTAAATTAGCTAAACATGAAAAAGATAATGAAACAAGTAATCATAATTGAACTTGAATTAAATATAATGATAAAAGTAATTAAGAGACTTATCTCTTGTTGAATGAGGGTGTTAAAAACCTAAGTCTACTGTAAAAAACCTATAAAATTCATACACCAACCTTTCCCCCAAGTGTGCACACTTAGTGCTGAAAATTCTAAAACTATATATAGGATTACACATGCGACGACGTCACTTTATAATTATGATGTCGTCAAGTCGCCGCCATTAGGGTTTCGTCTCTTCAAAGTCAGCCTTGTGATGGGGTCGCTTTATGCCTTCAGACGCCGTCCTGGATACTCTGACGCCATCACTTTACGATTTTTCCAGGCCGTCACCTTATAGTTTCCACAGAGAATTCCAGCTCCTTTAACTAGTGACGGGATCACTTGTTATTTTTCATTTTTCCACTAAGCCGTCTCTAGTAAAATCTGGGCTATTTTGATACTTTTATTTGCAAGTGACGGCGTCACCTTGTAGGTTGTGACGCCGTCTGGTGCCCTTTTCCAGACTTTTCATGACATGGTCGTTTTCTTCACATTTCATCCCTTTTCGTTCAATTATGCATACTTTCCAGCTTTTGCTTCCAAAGTACCTAAAAAGTGAAAAGGAACCAATTTAGGCAATATTTGATCACAAATACATTAGTTTAGGGCTTAAATGACCTCCTAAAAATGTATGTTTTAAATCCTTATCAAATATCCCTGCACTTGTGATTTGCTTGTCCTAAAAAAATGCGCTTTTATCTAATCAATTTACATGTTAGGGGTCATTTAACATTGGTTTAAAATAGTTTACAACAAATACAAGCTCTACAATAGTCATAACAAGCATAGAAATTATACACTAGCACCTCACATATAGTATTTAGATTCTCTCATCTCTCGGGTGTATAATGAATATAGCATGTATGGAAATGGAAAATAACACTCTCTACCTGTCATAGCACATAGATTACCATAGGCTTGAGACTAGATCAAACCTTTACCGCTTTGGCGTAAGCACCTAAGAGAAACTATCAAAGAGGGCTTTTAAAGGGTTGTAATGTTAGGTGTGAGGGTATGAAAAAACACGGGTTTTTTTGGATACGAGAAATTTACTGGTGGCAAGTCAAAAATCTAAGCTAATTACATGTAAAACGAGGCGTTGCTAAGCCAAGACTCGACTTACTAAACTAACTCCTTTTATAGTTTTCTTGACACTTTCTTGACTTAAACAAAAATAAATGATAAAAGATAAAAGATAGAACCGGGATTGTAGCCCGTATGTTTTTCTCTTTTTATTTTCTTTCTTTTACATTTCTTCGTTATTATTATTATTATTATTATTATTATTATTATTATTATTATTATTATTATTATTATTATTACTATTATTTTTTTTATTATAACATCACTTTATTAAAAACTCATAGGATTTACAAGAAATTGGTGGGAAGCCGAGAAACCAACTGGGCCCCCACACCTCTAGCAATAGCAAAACCAATCCTATTAAAAATGTGAGCCGCAGCACGCGCTCCAATGTCTTGAGTCGTAGAAAATCATCGAATGCGCTTCAGTAAGGTAATAGCATCCTTCTCAAGTTCGCCAAAAGAAGAAAAGGAAAAGGGGAGGAACCCATATCCAATGTCCACACATTTTGCATCGTACTTGACACGCTTACGTTGTGCAGCATCAATGATTGCACGCCCTGGCATAAAATCAGTCATCCCGGATTGCGTCAAGGGCGACGATCCCATAAGATCCACACATACATCACGCCCACTATCCCACGAGTAAAGTAATATGTCAGCCGGTCGCAAAGATCTGTCCCCATCTCCCGAAAGCCCAATATCCACCTCCTTACGTGCAGAAATACCAGACCGAGAGCATATATCAACAAGAACATCACGCACAAGGTTATGCCGATGTTTAATGCCAACAATACCCGCACATGAAACAACGTGATCCCCATAAATATCTCCAGAAAATACCTTAGAACAAGCTGAACACGGTACCTGAACAGTAAAAAGAGGAACACCCAACCGATAGCATAGCACACAACGGTAAGCCCTGGCATTCATAGTTTGTCCCAATCCAACTATCGAAGCCACCCTAAGCCAATCTGAGGTATGATCCTCCTTTAGTGAACTCCATAACGCAATCTGCCGAGGAGAAAGATGGAATGTAGACTCAACAGTTTGGGTAACCCGATCGAAATATATATCTGCCAATTTCTTCATAAGTTTGGGGGCAGCGACCTCGCTAGGGTTACTCAAAAGGTCAATATCCATATTCACATTAAAAGTACGCAGGGCATCATCAAAAGAGGGACCAGCAGATACAATACCAGAACTAAGGAGAAGCCTAGACTGTAAGCTAGCTGATTAAAGTCTAGAAGCAAGGAAAGCATAATTCAAGACGTCACCTGCAGAATACAAACCATAAGATTTAGAAGAAATTAGTGGGGAGCCGAGAGACTATCTGGGCCCCCACTCCTCTAGCTACATCAAAGCTAATCCTACTAAAAATGTGAGCAGCAGCACGCGTCCCAATGTCTTGAGTCATAGAAAACTTACGGATCCCTTCAATACGGTCACCGCATCCTTCTCGAGTTCCTCAAAAGAAGAGAATGAGAAGGGGAGAAACCCATATCCAATAACCGCGCACTTAGTCTCATACTTGACGCGTTTATGTTGTACATCATCAATCACCGCACGACCAGGCACAAAATCAACCATACCAGTTTGTGTTAAGGGCGATGATCCTGTAAAGTCGACACATACATCAAGCCCTCCATCCCATGAGTAGAGTAACATATCAGCTGGACGTAAGGGTTTGTCCCTTTCTCCACTAAGCCCAATATCAACTTCTTTACGCGCCGGAATCCCAGATCGTGAGCAGATGTCAACAAGTGTATCACGCACCATATTATGTCGATGTTTAATACCAATAATACCAGCACACGAAACAGCATGGTCCCCATAAATATCCCCCGTAAAGACCTTGGAACAAGCTGAACACGGCATCTGAACAGAAAATAAGGGAACACCTAGCCGATAACATAAAATACACCGGTAGGTCCTAGCATTCATAGTCTGTCCCAACCCAGATATCGGAACCACCCTAAGCCAGTCTGAAGTGTAGTCCTCCATTTGCGATTTCCATAGCGCCATCTGTCGAGTAGATAGGGAAAAAGTGGATTCAGCCACATTGGTAACACGTGTGAAATAAACATCATAGCAAAGGGATTTATAGTAACCTCCCTACACTTGAGTTTTTATTAAACTAAACTAATGACCCAAATTGCGAGGATCAAAACATGTGGAGTAATTAATTACATGGATAAGAGAAATTAAATTTAACATTCCTTCCCGTTACTCCATAAAATACTACTTAACCCATTAGTCCCAGTCGTCCTAAAACTGTATTTACACAAGATATAACTCGACTTAGCAACCATATAATCAACTAGATAATTGAACTAATGGTTTAACATATTAAAATAATGCACTAAAGATGAATGCATACAAGGAAGGCTAAGGTGATTTGGGTGTAACATTTGGGGTGGATTGTAAACAATGCTCTTCATTGATATTTCGAAAAGCAGAGCATCATGAGAACCGCGAAAAGATAGGCTCTGAGGGGTTATCCATGGGTATCATGTACTAAAAATGAGTACATTGCAAGGGTGTGGGGTAATTACTGAACTGATGTGGCCAATGTATTTTTTTAAACATGTTTAAAACAAGGGTTATCCTAATGCCTCTTATCATTTAGTAAATCCTAACTATATGAATGTAGTCTCACTAGCGATCTAGGAATGCATCACAAAATCAAGTACTAGAATCTATATACTACCGGTACACTCATAAGCATTAAAAGTGAATACTTTTATCCTATATATCTAAAGGCAAACCTCATATTTTTGGGGTGAAATTTGAGTGGTATGGTTTTTTTGCTAGTCATATTGATCTGCTCCAAACAGTCAAGTCAAAAAGACTTAAAACTATTCAGACACAAATACAATTAAGATCAGAGAATACAGGGGATTCCCGGGTCGTTTAGTCCCAAGGAGACTCAATGGTGTATACAGCACTGATTCAGATAATGGAATGATCACTAAGGATAGTGATCTGTAAAGGTTATGATTAGAAATTACACTACTGATTGATTTGGAATAGGATTGGACACAGAATTGGAAAGCACAACAACCAGATCAAAGAAACGTAAACGTAAGTTTTAAAAACTACGTATACGCACAAAATAAAAAGTGAAAACTAAAAAGTAAAAGACCTAAAAATATAAAAAGGACATTTTTAGAATCCTAAAAATAAAAGAAAATTATTAAAAAAAATAAAATTATTTTTAACACTATTTAATTAATTACTATTAATTAAAAACTATTTTAATTATTTAATAAATACCCTAAAATGCAAGAAAATACAAAATAAGGCTAGAAAAATAAACTTATGATTCTGAAAAATCTAAAATACTATAAAACTAATTTTAAAACTAAAACTATATTTTTCACACTTTTTATCTAATTATTATTAATTAATTATTATTTAAAATACACTTAATTACTAGAAAATAGAAAATAAACTTGGAAAAATAAAATTTTAACTTTGAAAAATCTAAAATATGATAAAACTAATTTTAAAACAGAAAATATATTTTTTAGACTTTTTAATTATTTATTACTAATTAATTACTATTTATTAACTATTTATAATTATAATAAATACTAAAAAGATAAAGAAAAATATGAAACTTTTTCTAAAAATCCTATATGATAACAGAAACCTAAGAAAAAGAGAAAAACAAGTTTTGCTTATTAAAAAGTTGAAAAGAAAAATCAAAAAGCTAAAAAGCTTAAATAAACACTATCACTGATTAAAACTTGGACTTTTTCTGGATTTTCTTTTTGGAAACTACTTTAATACTGATAATAAGAAACTTTAACAAAGATAAAACTTTTACAAAGCACAAATAAGCTATTTTGATGGCTTATTAGCCCAACAGTTACCTTTATAGCTTATTTGGGTGAGAAAAGCTCAAACAAGCTTGAAACTTAAAACAAAAGCTCAAAATAGATGTGAACAAGCTTATTGAACAGAATTGAGGCTAAATTATACCAAGTAGAACTCTGATAAGCCAAGAATAAGCAATAAGAACTTTTGCTTTTTGACAGAAAAACAGAAACTGGGACAACTTATAAGCTGTTAGCAGCCCCACCAAACAAGCTCCAAAGTGAAAAATAAAACTTGGCAATCAAAGAGGACCTAGTTGGCTTTCCAAAAAACCAGAGAACACAGGAATTGGACAAGAAATGAGCTTGATGCAAGCTTGTCAAGATGGGCTCAAAATCTGTGCACAGGACACAATGGCAGAACAGGTGCTCCAAAGAAGCAGTTGAATAAGCACTTAAACAGTGGATATGCAAAGAACTATCATTTTTGTAATTTTCTTAAGCAACCAAACTACAAATCCCCAAGAGCTTATAATCTGAATCCTACTAATGAACCCACAGTAAAAATCCAAAGTTTATTCAAAAATGACTTTTTGAAGATTTTGACTTTTTGAGAAAAACCAAAAGTTGACTAAACTGAGATTTGATTTGATCTAGAGCACTTAATATGTTGTTTTAAGATGATATAAGGTTAACTTAAGCAAGGATGACAACTTTTGAACACAAAATGATGATCTTGCTTTGGTTAAATCCAACAGTGGACTGCACAATAAGGATCAAATGGATATTTGACTTTTTTGCTAATGAAGACTTTGTTTCTTGACTGAATTGAGTTAATAAACACTAAAGTGACATAAACCAAGGACTTTTACTGACTAAAACTCTTTTGATCACAGTCAAACAAACTAAAACAAACACCCCTTTAAGATGACTGTTATGAGGTTTTTTAGAGTGAAACAAAATTGTAAACCTCAAACTTGATTCTAGACCTTGTATTATCAAATATTAGTACTAATGAACCCTTAAACAACTATCATTACAACACTAAACTAAGAATTGATCAAAATGTCATTTTTACTGTTAAAACTAAGTTTTTGAAAACTACAAATTGAAACAAACAAACTACTGATTTAATGGCTTAAACACACTATACTATAACTATTTATCACAAAGTAACAGAAATTTAAGCTAGATAACACCTAGAACAAAGAAATGCCAAATTGGACAAAATTGCTTACAAATGACTTTGGGGCATAAACTGAGAACTATGAACTGAAAACCAATCCTAAATGCTCTCCACAGAGCTCTAAACCAAGGCCATCCAGGATATACCTTGCTCCAGCTGTGATCACCCTTTCACCATGATTTTTGATTTTTAACTATTTTCTTGGTATTTTTGTGATTTTTTTCTGTTTTTGAAACTAACTGAATTTTAGAGTTGCTAAAAGCTTGCTTAAGCTTTCTAGGAGCTTACATGACTTAATCTAGTCCATACAAACCACTGAAAACACCATTTGAAACAACATGAGATTTTGCATAAACAAGAGATTTTGCATAAACTGAAATTTGACTTAATACTTGAATTAAAGGTTCACAAAAGCTTTATAATAACATAAACACTTGAAATACAAAGTTTCAACTTAAAACATAAACTGAAAATGGAAATTACACTAATTCGACATTAAAAATAAAATATTACACTAGATACCAAGATACAATGCATCACTCCTCTTCTTTATAGACTTTTCTATCTTCCCACATGCTTCTGATTGTTTCCCACCAAACTTGAGCCATTGGATGCTTGAGATTGATCATATCCGTCCATTTGTGATTTGGCGCCAAAAATTTCTTCAAGCAGGTTTTTGCATTAATGAATTTGGTTGAATTAATTAAAGCTTTTTGGAATGTAGGGGAGTTGGAAGGGACATGGAATGGGAGGGAGTTGAAATTGGGTGAAAACCATGACTGGTTTTGAGGATATCAGTGTTGGGAGAGAAGAGCTACAGTAATGGTGGTTTTGGGCGGTTTTCTCACTTTTGACTTTGGTTGACCGTTTAATGATATCAAAAGGGCCGGTTCATATGGGAAGGGATTGGGCCTAGGGGTTTTGGGCTTTGGATTTGGGTTAGGATAATATATATGGTCCGTTTGGTATTAGTAATAAGCAAGGACCAATTTTGTAATTTTGCCAAACTCCAAGGACTAAAAGTGAACTTTTTCCAATGCTTTCCCAAGGACCAATGTTGACAAACTTTGATAGAACAAGAACCCTTTTTGCATAAAATCCATTTTCAAAGGTCCAAGGACTAAATTTGTAAATTTCCAAAGTTTGAGGACCTTTCTTGCCAATTGACCAAAGAATCATTCAAGGATCATTTTAAACAACTTAGAATACTTCAGGGACCTTGAATGATGAATTTCCATATTTTTGAATTTCCAGGGACTAGATTTGACAACTTTTAAAACTCGGGGGACTAAAACTGCCAATTTTGCAAACTTGATACATTTTTCATCTGATTTTGATATTTTTGCAATTAAAACACATAAAACACTGATTTGTGATAATTTGATCATTTTGATGTGTTTTTGAGTGTTTTCAGATGATTTTGCAGTTTAGATTATGTAAAAATGATGAGTATTTGGAAACTCATCAATCCCCCACACTGAGATATTGCTAGTCCCTAGCAATGATTTGAGAAAACCTTGATGGATTTGAAAAACTCTTTACCAAAAGCCATCACTTCTGGAGTAGCCGATTGTTTTGATTCAAGTAAGAATCTTGGTACAACGATAACCAGATGATTTATTGGCAAATCATAAACCATATAACGGATTTGATGTGTCTTTACCAGAAGCCGTACCCTTCTGGACTAGCCAACTCTTAGATAAATTATCAGGATTATCTTTGGTGAGCTGAATACCAATTATGGATTTTCCACTGCCTTTACCACAAGCCATAACCTTGCGGGCTAGCCAGCTCATTATCTTTTGAGGATGATGGGGAGCTGAGAAACCATACAATTTTGGGCAAATTGCAAGCCATATAAACGGATTTGAGCAATCTTTACCAAGAGCCGTTTGCTCCTGGATTAGCCAATCCTTTTGTCTTACAGACAAGGCGGACTGATAACCAAATGAGAAAGTGTAAAACACTTACTCCAAAAAAAAAAAAAATTTTTGGCCAAAAACGGGGGAATTGGGTAGATAATATATATGAAATTCGTGAGAATTCCCCCCCCACACTTAGAAATGAATATTGCCCTCAATATTCAAAGTACCGGCGGTTATGCCGAAACAAAGAACGTGAAAGGGAAATATTACGGCCATTTATTTAGAAAGGATTTTTTTTTTTTTTTTTTTTTTTTTTTTTTTTTTTTTTTTTTTTTTTTTTTTTTGAAAGAATGAGAATATACAACAGTGTGGGGAAAACTCCCCCACACTTGGGTGGTAGAAAGGGGATAAGAAGACAGAATTATGGGTGAAAACCCATATGATGCGTGCTAATGTTTTTGATTACCGAGTCACTAGCTTGACTCGATCCCCGCATTCATTGGTTCATGGGGAATGTTTGTAAATCCGGGACAACCACAGGGGGAATGTCCTCTCCAAAGTAATGCTTAACTCGATGACCATTCACTTTAAAATTAGGACCATCGGTTTGAGATAACTCAACGGTACCATAAGGATAAACCTTAGCGATAGTGAATGGACCAGACCAGCGGGACTTGAGCTTTCCCGAGAAAATCTTCAATCTGGAATTGAAAAGAAGGACTCGATCACCAACGTTGAAAACGCGGTTCTTGATCTTGGAGTCATGAATCTTCTTTGTCTTTTGCTTGTAGATCAAAGAGTTCTCATAAGCTTGATCACGAAGTTCATTTAATTCATTCATTTGAACTTTTCTATGATCACCGGCTGTCTGTATGTCGAAATTAGCATGCTTTAAGGCCCAGTAAGCCTTGTGCTCTAGTTCAATCGGAAGATGACATGCCTTTCCGTACACTAGCTTGTAGGGAGTACACCCAATGGGTGTTTTGTAAGCTGTACGGAAGGCCCAGAGTGCGTCATCAAGCTTATCCGACCAGGATGCACGATTTTCGCCTACTGTCCTTTCAAGGATCCTTTTAAGACCACGGTTTGAAACTTCCACCTGCCCACTTGTTTGGGGGTGGTATGCAGTGGAGAGACGATGGGTAACACCATATTTTTGCATGACTCTTTCAAATTGGTCATTACAGAAATGTGTACCGCGATCACTGATTATCGCTCTCGGAGTTCCAAATCTGGCAAACAGAGATTTCAAAAATTTCACAACTACTCGGGCATCATTGGTGGGTAGAGCTTTTGCTTCAACCCATTTTGACAGATAGTCAACAGCCACGAGTATGTACTTGTTACCACGAGAAGATGGAAACGGCCCCATAAAATCAATACCCCATATGTCAAATATCTCACAAACTTGAATGGCATTTTGCGGCATTTCATTCCTTTGAGATATGTTTCCATGACGCTGACAAGCGTCACAGGCTTTGACATAATCGTGGGCATCCTTATAGATTGTGGGCCAATAGAACCCGGAATCAAACACCTTTTTGGCGGTGTAGTTTGGACTATGATGGCCCCCGGTGGGTCCAGCATGGCAAGCTGTGAGAATATCAATAGCTTCCTGTCCATAAACACACCGTCGGATGACTTGATCCGCACAGATTTTGAACAAGAAAGGGTCGTCCCAGAAATAGTGTTTAACATCCTTGAAGAATTTATTCTTCTGCTGGGTCGACATCCCTTTCATAATGAAGTTACCCGCATGGTAATTTGCAAAGTCAGCAAACCATGGGGTGGTAGAATTTCCACGAAAAGAAACCGCATTGAGTGTCTCGAGAGGAAATGTTTCATTTATATCCTTTTTCTCGAAGACATCTTGGTGAGGGTTTTCTAATCTGGACAGATGATCAGCCGCTAGATTCTCAGCTCCTTTTTTATCACGTATAATGATATCAAATTCTTGGAGGAGGAGAATCCAACGAAGCAATCTCGGCTTTGCATCTTGTTTTGCAAAGAGATATTTAAGAGCCGAGTGATCCGTGTACACTACGCATTTGGTCAAGATAAGATATGGCCGAAACTTCTCAAAAGCATACACCACGGCTAATAGCTCTTTTTCTGTGGTGGTGTAATGAGTTTGAGCCTCAGTCATAGTTTTGCTCGCGTAGTGAATAGGCTGAAAATGCTTATTTCTTCGTTGCCCTAGGACTGCACCGATAGCAAAATCACTTGCATCGCACATGAGCTCAAAAGGCAAGTCCCAGTCGGGAGCAACGAGAATGGGTGCTTCAGTAAGCTTTTTCTTCAATGTTTCAAAAGCTACGATGCACTCGGGTGAGAAGATAAAAGGAGCATCCTTTTCAAGAAGATGGGTCATAGGCCGGGCGATTTTGGAAAAATCTTGAATGAATCTACGATAGAAACCGGCATGACCTAAAAAACTCCTAATACCCTTGACGGTAGTAGGATGAGGCAGCTTAGCAATAACATCGACCTTTGCTCTATCTACCTCAATCCCGTTCTTAGAAATCTTATGGCCAAGGACAATGCCTTCTTTGACCATAAAGTGGCTTTTCTCCCAGTTTAGACAAAGATTGGTGTCTTCACACCTTTGAAGCATTTTATCTAAATGGGAGAGACATGATTGAAAAGATTCCCCAATGACCGAGAAGTCATCCATAAACACTTCCATTGTTTCCCCGATCATGTCGTGGAATATGGCCATCATACATCGTTGGAACGTGCCAGGAGCATTACATAGGCCAAAAGGCATACGTTTGTAGGCAAAAGTTCCGTATGGGCAAGTGAATGTGGTCTTCTCTTGATCCTGTGGATCAATAGGGATCTGAAAATAACCCGAGAAACCATCTAGGAAACAATAGTACTCATTCCCTGCTAATCTCTCAAGCATCTGGTCCATGAAGGGTAGAGGAAAATGGTCTTTACGAGTGGCATCATTCAACTTACGATAGTCGATGCAAACACGCCATCCCGTAACCAATCGAGTTGGAATTAACTCGTTATCTTCATTTGTGATAACAGTAATGCCACCCTTTTTCGGGACACAATGAATTGGGCTGACCCAAGGACTGTCTGAGATCGGGTAAATCAATCCTGCATCAAGAAGTTTGATAACCTCTTGTTTGATAACATCATGGATTTTTGGATTCACTCGCCTCTGATGTTGAACTGCGGGTTTGAAGTCATCCTCCATCAAGATTTTATGAGTACAGAACTCAGGGTTGATACCTTTGATGTCGGAGAGTTTCCAAGCAATTGCTTGCTTGTGTGACTTCAAGATTTTAATGAGAGCAGCTTTTTCATCTTTACTCAAATCTCGAGCAATAATGACGGGTAACTTATCATTACCCTCAAGGAATGCATACTCAAGATGAGGAGGTAAGTCCTTAAGCTCAACCTCAGGAAATTCTTCAGTTTTCTCAACTGAATTGACTTCCTCGTTATGAAGCTTGATGGGAGGGAGAGGAGGAGAAGTATCCAGATTTGACACTTTCTCAAGAAGATTATCTCCCTCCAGATTAATCTTATTTTGATTAATCTCAACTGGGATTGAATCACTGGGATGAGGGGCTGATGATGGATCCTCATTGAGCAACTTCTCAATAAGACGTATGTCCCCCTCAATATCAATTGGAGCGTGATCAATCTCCCAAGGTACAGAATCACTAGCCAAATATGCTTCAATCTCATCTAAGATGAAGTCGCTTCCCTCAAACGGAGTGATAGAAGGAGTAGAATTGGCTATGATAGGCTGAGAAGATGTGGTGGAATCCCCATTCACAGAATTATGAGAATAACCAAGAACTTCTTGAGAGTACTCATCAGAAGCAACATCAATGATATCTATTCGGTTAACCGATTCAGAATCATAGTTTGCGGAGTACCTCGAAGTTTGGTCAAGGTTGAAGGTGACAGCTTCGTTACCAACACGCAATGTGATTTCTTGCTCAAATACATCTATGAGAGCACGGCCCGTTCTCAGGAATCCTCGACCAACAATGAGAGGAACCCGATGATCGGCATCAAAATCAACAACCACGAAGTCAGCTGGGAAATGGAACTTTCCTACTTTCACAAACACGTCCTCAGCAATGCCAAGAGGACGGGATATGGATCGATCAGCAAGCTCGAGAGTCATGCATGTAGGAGTGAGTTCCGGAAGAGACAGTTTCTTCCATACTGAATATGGCATAAGATTAATGCTTGCTCCAAGATCAGCTAGGGCAAAGCATTCAACCATTCCTGGGAATACACAAGGTAAGAGAAATTTCCCAGGATCTCCAAGCTTTTCAGGAAGCTTTTTCAGAATAACTGCTGAGCAGTTCTCGTTAAGAGGAGTCTTAGCCATTTCAAACAGCTTTTCCTTATTGCTTAACATGTGCTTGAGAGTAGATGCGAACTTGGGCATCAGCATGATAGCATCCGCAAAGCTTATGTCAAAATGTAACTCTTGGAAAATTTGGAAAAATTTATCCATTTGATGACTAGCTTTCTCGCGGAGCTTTTGCTCGTTCAAGCGCGATGGGTACGGAATAGAAGATTTGGATTTTTGATTCTCAACAGGAGCTATAGGAGGTTCAAAAACAACTCCTTGATTAGACTGGGATTTCTGGACCACTTGAGGATGGACTACCGAAGGTTGGACGTGTGCGGTACTTCGTGGGCTTGAATTATGCACTTTGTCCGTAGTATCCTTGGTAACTTGACTCATTGGCACAGGAGGAGGTGGCATTGGAGTCGTAGGTCCATTATGTTTTGGAGGTTCACTGTCCACTACCTTTGGAAGAGAAGAAGAAGAAGAGGTAGTAGGAACAGCAGGTCCAGGGTATGAAACACCACTTCGGGTTGTGATCGCCTTGGCATCGCCCCTCGGGTTAGCGATCGTGTTGCTCGGTAAAGTACCTGAGCCCGAGGGTCGATCATTTAAAGACTTCTTCAGGTCAGCAATCTGACTGACCAACAACCTGTTCATTTCATCTTGGGATTTCATAAACTGCTTCAGTAACTCATCAGATGATGGTCCTGGAGGAGTAATGATGGGAGGAGCTGGAGGGACAATTTGAGGCCGTATGTTTTGATTATGACCAAAATTCCCTTGATTAGGATTCACATTCCCATGAAATTGATTCCCTCGATTGAAATTGTTTTGATGAGGGTTTCCTTGATGTTGGAAACCTTGATTGGGTGCAGGATAGAAATTACCTTGGTTTTGATAACCTTGGTTCATTCTTGGTTGGTTTTGACTCCGGTTGTGCATATTATGATTCTGGTTGAAACCGGGTGGTGCCTGATTAGTGTTAGCACGGTAGTGTGGTTCAGCATGTGGTCGGTATTGATTGTGGTTTACCGAAGCTACGGGGGCTTGGTAAAAGGAAGCATCGGTTGCTTGACAATCATAGTACGCGTGTGGACCACTACAAGTTTCACACACCTTGTTTACGGCTTTGACTGGCTCAGGCTTATGAATTTCGCTTTTGATTTCCTTAACATCCTTAATCATACAACGGATGGCATCCGTTAGAGCAGCTATCGGAGCTGCTAACTCAGAAGAGTTACTGGATGAAGGAGCAGGAGTGTTAGGAGTATTGACTTTGTTGCGAGAAATAGGAACTTTTGATTTTTGCTCGCAAATCTCAATCACATCTTTAGGTCTCCGATTCAAGATATTGCCGCCTGCGGCTGCATTCAAGGAATCTTGATCATTACCGTTTAACCCATTGTAAAAGATATTGACTTGTTGAAGTTCTGTGAATTCATGATGGGGGCATTTCCTGAGGAGATCTTTGAATCTCTCCCATGCCTCTCCAAAATTTTCATCGAAATTTTGACGAAATCCAGAAATTTCATTTTTGAGATTAGTCGTCTTTGATGGAGGAAAGAAGTAGTTCACAAACTTTTGAACAAGATCCTCCCAAGTTTCGATAGATCGAGGGGGTTCCTTTTCCAGCCAAATCCGGGCTGTCCCCTCAAGAGAGAATGGAAAAAGCATCAACTTGATGACTTTTTGTGGCACATCCTTGTAATTGATAGTGGAAGTCAATTTGTTAAACCAACGGATGTGTGCATACGGGTCTTCACGATCAAACCCGTGGAATTGATTTGTAGACACAAGTTGGATCAAATGTGTCTTCAATTCGAAGTGATCAGAATTGATTACGGGTAAAACGATGGCATCTCCATAACCCTCGGTGGGTGCTTGGAGCATTTCCGCCATAGTACGTTCGTCTGCCATTTCGACAGGAGGTGGTGGTAGACGTTCCTCAGTCACGGCTGAAGGAGCTGAACGTCCTCTACGTCTACGAGGAATCTTGCCAAGTTCTAAAAGTGGACTTGTAGAACTGGAAGAACGAGTGCGCATGCACTATGTATAAAAACCAATTTTCAAAACAAATGAGGCAAAACACAAGTGAACTTAACCAATAATCACAGATGAAATGGCTTCTTTGAAAAAGGTACACCAAATCACAAGTGACACAAAGGCAAGTTTTAAATCTGATGTTCGGGAACTTATTAATGGTCGCACCCCCAGTTAGGTAGTGCACTGCCTTGATTTGCGGTGGTTGATTTTTATATATTCAATTAAGTACCACTGAAAAGACGTAGGTAAGATTTGTGCAGATGGGTTCAAAAACTTTTGGACAATATTTTTGTTATCGTCCCGTTTAACCAAATCGTATTTCTTCAAGAATCACCTTAAAAGAGAATACAAAATAGAAAACGTTCCGATTGTTTTGTTGTTTTTATATTTTTTTGGAGTTTTAACACTTTAGGAAAAGTGTTAATGACTTTTTTGGTTTTCTTATAACTTTACAAAAACTTTTTACAAACGGTGGGTATGTGCAACAATGGATCTGAAAATGGCTAGACACACGCTAAAGCCTCCCCGGCAGCGGCGCCAAAATTTTGATCTGCTCCAAACAGTCAAGTCAAAAAGACTTAAAACTATTCAGACACAAATACAATTAAGATCAGAGAATACAGGGGATTCCCGGGTCGTTTAGTCCCAAGGAGACTCAATGGTGTATACAGCACTGATTCAGATAATGGAATGATCACTAAGGATAGTGATCTGTAAAGGTTATGATTAGAAATTACACTACTGATTGATTTGGAATAGGATTGGACACAGAATTGGAAAGCACAACAACCAGATCAAAGAAACGTAAACGTAAGTTTTAAAAACTACGTATACGCACAAAATAAAAAGTGAAAACTAAAAAGTAAAAGACCTAAAAATATAAAAAGGACATTTTTAGAATCCTAAAAATAAAAGAAAATTATTAAAAAAAATAAAATTATTTTTAACACTATTTAATTAATTACTATTAATTAAAAACTATTTTAATTATTTAATAAATACCCTAAAATGCAAGAAAATACAAAATAAGGCTAGAAAAATAAACTTATGATTCTGAAAAATCTAAAATACTATAAAACTAATTTTAAAACTAAAACTATATTTTTCACACTTTTTATCTAATTATTATTAATTAATTATTATTTAAAATACACTTAATTACTAGAAAATAGAAAATAAACTTGGAAAAATAAAATTTTAACTTTGAAAAATCTAAAATATGATAAAACTAATTTTAAAACAGAAAATATATTTTTTAGACTTTTTAATTATTTATTACTAATTAATTACTATTTATTAACTATTTATAATTATAATAAATACTAAAAAGATAAAGAAAAATATGAAACTTTTTCTAAAAATCCTATATGATAACAGAAACCTAAGAAAAAGAGAAAAACAAGTTTTGCTTATTAAAAAGTTGAAAAGAAAAATCAAAAAGCTAAAAAGCTTAAATAAACACTATCACTGATTAAAACTTGGACTTTTTCTGGATTTTCTTTTTGGAAACTACTTTAATACTGATAATAAGAAACTTTAACAAAGATAAAACTTTTACAAAACACAAATAAGCTATTTTGATGGCTTATTAGCCCAACAGTTACCTTTATAGCTTATTTGGGTGAGAAAAGCTCAAACAAGCTTGAAACTTAAAACAAAAGCTCAAAATAGATGTGAACAAGCTTATTGAACAGAATTGAGGCTAAATTATACCAAGTAGAACTCTGATAAGCCAAGAATAAGCAATAAGAACTTTTGCTTTTTGACAGAAAAACAGAAACTGGGACAACTTATAAGCTGTTAGCAGCCCCACCAAACAAGCTCCAAAGTGAAAAATAAAACTTGGCAATCAAAGAGGACCTAGTTGGCTTTCCAAAAAACCAGAGAACACAGGAATTGGACAAGAAATGAGCTTGATGCAAGCTTGTCAAGATGGGCTCAAAATCTGTGCACAGGACACAATGGCAGAACAGGTGCTCCAAAGAAGCAGTTGAATAAGCACTTAAACAGTGGATATGCAAAGAACTATCATTTTTGTAATTTTCTTAAGCAACCAAACTACAAATCCCCAAGAGCTTATAATCTGAATCCTACTAATGAACCCACAGTAAAAATCCAAAGTTTATTCAAAAATGACTTTTTGAAGATTTTGACTTTTTGAGAAAAACCAAAAGTTGACTAAACTGAGATTTGATTTGATCTAGAGCACTTAATATGTTGTTTTAAGATGATATAAGGTTAACTTAAGCAAGGATGACAACTTTTGAACACAAAATGATGATCTTGCTTTGGTTAAATCCAACAGTGGACTGCACAATAAGGATCAAATGGATATTTGACTTTTTTGCTAATGAAGACTTTGTTTCTTGACTGAATTGAGTTAATAAACACTAAAGTGACATAAACCAAGGACTTTTACTGACTAAAACTCTTTTGATCACAGTCAAACAAACTAAAACAAACACCCCTTTAAGATGACTGTTATGAGGTTTTTTAGAGTGAAACAAAATTGTAAACCTCAAACTTGATTCTAGACCTTGTATTATCAAATATTAGTACTAATGAACCCTTAAACAACTATCATTACAACACTAAACTAAGAATTGATCAAAATGTCATTTTTACTGTTAAAACTAAGTTTTTGAAAACTACAAATTGAAACAAACAAACTACTGATTTAATGGCTTAAACACACTATACTATAACTATTTATCACAAAGTAACAGAAATTTAAGCTAGATAACACCTAGAACAAAGAAATGCCAAATTGGACAAAATTGCTTACAAATGACTTTGGGGCATAAACTGAGAACTATGAACTGAAAACCAATCCTAAATGCTCTCCACAGAGCTCTAAACCAAGGCCATCCAGGATATACCTTGCTCCAGCTGTGATCACCCTTTCACCATGATTTTTGATTTTTAACTATTTTCTTGGTATTTTTGTGATTTTTTTCTGTTTTTGAAACTAACTGAATTTTAGAGTTGCTAAAAGCTTGCTTAAGCTTTCTAGGAGCTTACATGACTTAATCTAGTCCATACAAACCACTGAAAACACCATTTGAAACAACATGAGATTTTGCATAAACAAGAGATTTTGCATAAACTGAAATTTGACTTAATACTTGAATTAAAGGTTCACAAAAGCTTTATAATAACATAAACACTTGAAATACAAAGTTTCAACTTAAAACATAAACTGAAAATGGAAATTACACTAATTCGACATTAAAAATAAAATATTACACTAGATACCAAGATACAATGCATCACTCCTCTTCTTTATAGACTTTTCTATCTTCCCACATGCTTCTGATTGTTTCCCACCAAACTTGAGCCATTGGATGCTTGAGATTGATCATATCCGTCCATTTGTGATTTGGCGCCAAAAATTTCTTCAAGCAGGTTTTTGCATTAATGAATTTGGTTGAATTAATTAAAGCTTTTTGGAATGTAGGGGAGTTGGAGGGGACATGGAATGGGAGGGAGTTGAAATTGGGTGAAAACCATGACTGGTTTTGAGGATATCAGTGTTGGGAGAGAAGAGCTACAGTAATGGTGGTTTTGGGCGGTTTTCTCACTTTTGACTTTGGTTGACCGTTTAATGATATCAAAAGGGCCGGTTCATATGGGAAGGGATTGGGCCTAGGGGTTTTGGGCTTTGGATTTGGGTTAGGATAATATATATGGTCCGTTTGGTATTAGTAATAAGCAAGGACCAATTTTGTAATTTTGCCAAACTCCAAGGACTAAAAGTGAACTTTTTCCAATGCTTTCCCAAGGACCAATGTTGACAAACTTTGATAGAACAAGAACCCTTTTTGCATAAAATCCATTTTCAAAGGTCCAAGGACTAAATTTGTAAATTTCCAAAGTTTGAGGACCTTTCTTGCCAATTGACCAAAGAATCATTCAAGGATCATTTTAAACAACTTAGAATACTTCAGGGACCTTGAATGATGAATTTCCATATTTTTGAATTTCCAGGGACTAGATTTGACAACTTTTAAAACTCGGGGGACTAAAACTGCCAATTTTGCAAACTTGATACATTTTTCATCTGATTTTGATATTTTTGCAATTAAAACACATAAAACACTGATTTGTGATAATTTGATCATTTTGATGTGTTTTTGAGTGTTTTCAGATGATTTTGCAGTTTAGATTATGTAAAAATGATGAGTATTTGGAAACTCATCACATATAACTCCTATTCATGAGATGCTTTATTAAGACTAAAGTTTTGCTCATAAGTGTCATAAAAAATTAAAAATTTGATGCTAAAATTACCCTAACAAGTATTTCTTTTAGTTTATTACACTATTACTAATGACAAAACAAATATCAAGCGAGCAAATAGTTTCTAAGGTATCCCTTTTTTTCCTCCCTACACTTAAACTGAACATTGTCCCCAATGTTCCCCGAAAGTATCAAAGTTATGATAATGGGAAGTAAATAAAAGAGAAAGAAACTAGTACTCTCCTGATTAGCTCGATATGATCGGTGTAGAATCAAGGTTAAATCCTCCTCCAAGAAGAATACATAAATAAAAAATGTTGCTTCCATTGTGTACTTGCATCTTCTTGTCCAATATAACCTGTAAATTCTGAGAAAACGAACGCGAAACATCGCGTAAAATTAGCGGTAAAACTATATATAAAACAAATCTCAACTAGAAAGCGAGTAAGATATAATGCTTGAAAAATAGATGCTTGCAGGTTCCTGGAAAATTAAAAATTATAGAAATTTTTAGAAATTTAGTTTTGACAGAAAAACGAGAATCTGGAAAACTGTTTGCTACAGTACCTGACACCGTCAGGTTGTAGATCCTGACGCCGTCGGTATTGACCTGACAGAACTTTAAACTTTGTTTACCGGAAAATTTTACTTATTTAGAACCTGGAAATTACTGCAAAACAACCACTGTGACTCGATACAAGCATTTGACTCAAACAAACACAAATATATATGCTGATCAGGTATTGTTAATTTTATGTTCAATTTTGTTCTAATAAACAAATATGATCGTCCCTGCACTTATCTTTTTGCAAAATACCGTTATATGTGATCAATACGAGGTTAAAAATAAAAGAAAATATTTTTACAATAGTATTTGAAACATAGAAATTAAACAATAATGAGGAGGCATATATGACACACAAACAATTAAAAATAATCAAACAAATAAACATGAGTTGCCTCTCAAGAAGCGTTTTTCTTTATTTACGAGTCTTGTAGCTAGACTCAAAGTCATAGCCTATTATGTGATTCCATCCTTCGTCACGTTTTTAACACTATCCTCAATCTTGGTTTTATATTCCAGTCCTAATTCTAGACACTCTTTATAAAACCCGAATATCTTTCTCATCACATAATCGACACCTTTCTTTTTATCCTCCTCATTCTATCGTAGACCGATGGCTTGAGTTCCTTTTCTAAGTTTGACATTAGTCGTAATTTCATAATCTTATATGGCATTTGGTAGGCAATCACATCGTCTCATCCTTAAACCTAACTACGCCAAGTGATGGGATTACATAATTGGTCCTTGTGGTTTGTCGGATCTTGCAGAAAATGTCTTTGTGTTTTTTTTTGACGGGTCATGTCCTCGTGGTATGCAAAAGTTACGGGTTTAGTCCTTTGACGGGTCATGCTGTTAGTTGACCGTTAACTTGGCAAACCACAAGGACGATTTATGTAACTAACAAAAAAAAAAAAAAAAAAAAAGACACTTAAAAAAAAAAAAAAAAAACTTTAAAAAAAGAACATTTAAAAAAATATTTATTATACTTAAATTTTGGCTTATTTATAATGTGAGGGCTTAAAAAAATTTATTAAAACTTAAAAAAATTTATTAAACAGTTTTTATACGTTAAAAAAAAATTTATACGCATTAAAAAATGTTTTTTTTATACGCTTAAAATTTTTAGTTAATACTTAAAAACATATTTAATAAAAAAACGTATAAAAACTTATAAAACAGACGAAAACGTATAAAAATGGATGAAAATATACAAAAATCGTACAAAATGGACGAAAATGTATAAAAATGGGCTTATTTATAATGCGTATTTTGTAAAAATGGACGAAAACGTTTTTTTATAATGTGTATAAAAATGTAAAAATCGACGAAAACGTTTTTATAAAACAGACGAAAACGTATAAAAATGTAAAAACGGACGAAAACATATAAAATGGGCTTATTTATAATGCGTATTTTGTACGATTTTTGTATATTTTCATCCATTTTATACGTTTTCGTCTGTTTTATAATGCATATAAAAACTGTTTCATAAATTTTTTTAAGCCCTCACATTATAAATAAGCCCAAATTTAAGTATAATAATTTTTTTTAAATGTTCTATTTTTAAAGGTTTTTTTTTTTTTTTTTTTTTTTTTTTTTTTTTTTTTTTTTTTTTTGCTAGTTACATAAATCGTCCTTGTGGTTTGCCAAGTTAACGGTCAACTAACAGCATGACCCGTCAAAGGACCAAACCCGTAACTTTTGCATACCACGAGGACATGACCCGTCCAAAAAAAAACACATGGACATTTTCTGCAAGATCCGACAAACCACAAGGACCAATTATGTAATTAACTCTAAGTCATTTTAGAACCTTCCACGAATGGCCTTCCTAAAACTACATGAGACAAACTATAATCAACTGCTAGACTAATGTCCCCCACTATCAAGAAATTGGTAACATATGTGAAATTCCCAAAAAATACATACATCCCCTTAACTCTCCCCACAAAATTACTTACTTCACCCGTAACGGGATCTTTCCTAGGTACCAATTGTTTTTTCATGACCCAATTGTAGTGTATCATAGTCATAATGTTTATAGGGGACTTAAGGTCAATGTAAGCTTTCCACACATGTACATGCCCAATATTGCATGGTATATTTATATTAGATGGGTTACCATTTTGTATGATTGGTAGTGCCATGTAATAAGGTGGATTAGGATTGCGTAACAAATACTTATAGTAGACTAATTCCTCTTCCTTTGGAAACTTATTGAAGTAATTTTTCTCTACTTCGTCTACTTCATTATTAAGATCATCCTTAATTTCTTCCTTAGGTGTCTTATTATCCTCAATTACCGTTTCTTGATTTTCCTTATTATCCCTATTTGGTGGCACTAGAGTGATAACATTGACGAAGTGAACATGTTTTGATGAGTATGGATCCTTGATTTCTATGTTTTTAGAGGGTTTACTAGGCGAAGTTGTCATGTGATTATTGAAAGCCTTCAACAAATTGTCAATTTTATTTGTCATCTCGCTTTGTTGTTGTTTGAAATCGGCTTCAAATTTTGACAATTGAGCTTCTTGAGTTGACATAAAGTTAGACACCAATCCTTCAAGGTTGTTTGAGTTATTTGAAACGGAAGGATTGTTGTTAAAGGCACGGTTCGAGGACAAACCGTTTGGTTTAAAACGATTAGGCGGAGTTGAATAATTGTTTTGAGACGGGTTTGGGTTTTGTTTCCTCCTAAGGTTTGGGTGATTTCTCCAAGAGAGGTTGTATGAATCACTTAAGTTGTTTGCTCGATTTGAAAGTGTACCACTTCTCTCCCGCTCCGTTGGTACGCGAAGATGCGTAGTCCGCAAAAGCTTGTCCGGGGAGTTTCGTGCAATCAAGAGTGTTGTGAGGACCACTACATAACTCACACGAGGAAGTGATTTTGTTCACTTGGTGTAAAGGTCTAGGAGGATCGTAGGAACTCATTAGATATTTGACTTGATTTTCAAGTTTAAGAATCCTAGGATTGGAACTATGTGAGTCATTTGAAGGCAATGATATTGCCTTGATGGTTTTGATCAACTCACGGGGGTTGTTCCAACATTCGTTGTCATAGAGGGCAAGGTCCTCTGTTATTCCCTATGATCCTTCCGCGGTTAGATCACCAAGCTTACCACTGGCCGCTTGGTCAATTGTTTGCCTTATTGAGAAATTGACATGATCATAGAAAATTTGGATTTGAAGCCAAAGATCAATGCCATGGTGAGGGAATTTATGGAGTAAGTCCTTGAATCGAGTCCATTCTTCATAGAGAGTTTCACCTCGATGTTGTTGGAACATCAAAATGTCATTCCTAAGCTTAGTAGTCCTTCCTGGTGGAAAGAATTGATTGAGGAAATGGGTAGTAAGATCATCTCAACAAGAGATAGATCTCGCGGGTAGACGCTCAAGCCAATTTCTAGCTTGATCACGTAGAGAGAATTGGAAGAGACACAGTCGTGTTGTCTCCCGAGTAGTAACATCAAGGTCAATTGAATCGACAGTTTTTAGGAAGTCCTTGAGATATTGATTTGGATCTTCGGAACAAAGTCCATGGAATGCACATCCGTTTTGCACCAACCGGATGGTGTCGGATCGCAGGGCCATAGTTTGAGCTTGTTGTAGAAGCTCAATGGTGTTCCTATAGCCTTGATGGCTCGGTTTAGAGTATTCACCAAGAGTACGGGCTCTTGGTGGGTCTTGTTGGTAGGGAATGGGTAAGCCTTGTGGTGGTTGGTCGTATTGTGGTGGTAGGTTATGAATTAGTGGGTCTTGGTGAAAAGGCATCTCATTCACAATGGTGGCAAATGAGAATTTTTTACGAACAATGGGAACAAAGAAAAAGATAGACTACTAGGAAGCTAATAAAATGAAAATAAAAGCTCACTTGATAGGAATTAAGTGAGTAGACCTAGACGAGATAGAAAACGAACCGAAACTATTCCCCAGCAGGGCGCCAAAAACTTGATGCGGCGGTTGTAAGACCTCCGAAAAAGTTTTAAAATCCTCCTAGGCAGTGTACCTACCGTTGTAGTGTAGTATAGGTAAGACACAGGGGATTGCTCATTATCTAGGGGAATAGTGTTGGGAAGGTCGAGATGTATGACGAATAGGTCTAAGGTAAGGGATGATTCTTTTTATCTTTTTATATTTTTATAAAAGCAAATAAATTCTCAGTATTGGATTGGGGGTTTTGATTATCAACTTCTTAAAACTATTAACTAAACTAATTAAAACTAATAATTGAACAAAATGATGAGTAAATTAAATGATATATTCAAATGATAGGTAAACACGTGTTTACTTAGATTTCACTACTCCCTAGTTATCTTATATTGATTAGTCAAATTGTCATATCCTTGTTAATTTGGCGCATTGTATTCCTAATTTCGTTGGGAGGTGCCAAATGCCCTATTTCTATGAATGTATTGATTAACAATATCAATTCACGCAATAAACACAACGAAAAGTCTACTAGTGCACTCTAAGACATGAATACGCTGTTTAGGACGTTCAAGTTCGCAACACTAAAGGAAGAAGCAAGTTTTCCTCACCTAACGTGTAACAACCACTTACACAAGAGACGACAATCAATAGTTAAAAACTAGGTTTCATTAGATCTAAGCAAACAGTATATTAAATTAGACATGAAAAAGATAATAAAAAAAGTAATCATAACTGAACTTGAATTAAACATAATGATAGAAGTAATCAAGAGACTTATCTCTTGTTGAATGAGGGTGTTAAAACCCTAAGAGAGGAGGGAGTGGCTTCGGTCTTGGGCTCCGCACCGATCGGGTTACGCAGTAACACCGCCCCGTCTCAATCGGTTAAGGGAAATCGGGTAGCAAATTGGCTTGTGAACCCGATTGTGAATACGTGGTCCTTGTGACCATTAAAGTGAGGAGGGAGCAAGGAGACAAATTTCCAACGGCTATTTTGTATCACATTTTAATCAAAAGTGATATGTGAATGAAACATAACTATAGAATCAATGAACGGGGCGAGCCTAGACGGGCGTAACATAACTGTGAATGAAGCACAATCACCTGGAAGTGGAGGTGGTGGTGGTAGAGGTGGCGGTGGATATGGTAGACGTGACGGCGGTGGTGGATATGGTAGACGTGACGGTGGAGGATACGGTGGTGGTGGTAGTTATGGTGGTGGTCGTGATAGTGGGTATGGTGGTGGTGGTGGTGGATATTCGAGGGGAGGAGGTGCTTCGGAAGGAAATTGGAGAAACTAAAAGAGTGTTTGAGGTTTGGGTAGTTTGGGTACCACTCCATCCTATTTGGGTACTTTTTGGGTAGAATTGTATAGTTTTGAGTTAGAGGGTTTTTTATTGGATATAGGTGATGTGGCAATTTGGGTAGTGTTGGGTATTTGGGTTCCACTCCCTCCCCCCTAAGTCTACTGTAAAAAACCTATAAAATTCGTACACCAACTTTCTCCCCAAGTGTGCACACTTAATGCTGAAAATTCTAAAACCATATATAAGATTAAAAATGCGACGACGTCACTTTATAATTGTGACACCGTCAAGTCACCGCCATTAGGGTTTCGTCTCTTCCAAGTCAGCCTTGTGACGGGGTTGCTTTATGCCTTCAGACGACGTCCTAGATACTCTGACGCCATCGATTTATGATTTTTCCAGGCCGCCACCTTATAGTTTTCACAGAGAATTCCAGCTCCTTTAACAAGTGATGACGTCACTTGTTTCTTCATTTTTCCACTGAGCCGTCGCTAGTAAAATCTAGGCTGGTTTGATACTTTTGTTTGTAAGTGACAGCGTCACCTTGTAGGTTGTGACGCCTTCTGGTGCCCTTTTCCAGACTTTTCATGACTTGGTCGTTTTCTTCACGTTTCATCCCTTTTCGTCCAATTATGCATGCTTTCTAGCTTTTACTTCCAAAGTACCTAAAAAGTGAAAAGGAACAAATTTAGGCAATATTTGATCATAAATACATTAGTTTAGAGCTTGAATGACCCTCTAAAAATGTACGTTTTAAATCCTTATCAATTGGGAAAATCCCCAACTTCATTTAGATTTCATGGTCATAAAACCCTATCTAACTAAAGACCCAGGCCTTTATGAACTTGGTAAAATGAAAAAGTCCAGGACATGAAAACTGGTACAAACAAACAAACTGGACATCAATTCTAATCTAACCCAAAATATTGGGATACAACAAGGCAAAATTCAGTAATTTGATGTAATATCAATTTCACTATGACGCCATAAGCAAAATTTTAAATTCTATTTAGGATCCAGGACAAACGATACCCTGATCATATCAAAAACCCAAGCCAACATAAACCTGGATAGGTCTACTAAAAAAAGTACCTTCGATAGAAACATGAAAACATTGTTCAAATAAAAGCCAACATACGACCAAAAAAAAATACAAATTCATAAGATAGTCAAGTATGAGAAGAAGAAGGAGCATCAACACTGGAGGCAGCAATAGTTCTCAAGAGGTCATCAACACTCTGACCCTTGTGGGCCACAAGTTTCAGCAGATAAGGCTATGGCTTGGTACTTAGCTCAAAAACCTTATCCATTAGCTCATTCTTCGCATCCTCATTCAAATCAAGGTCCAAAAAAGGCAGCTCGTGATGATTTGCATGCAACTTCTTTGAAGTCTTGTATGAGCCCAAGCACATGGTTATCTTTTGAAAGCGTAGAAAAGCCTCTTGATATTCAACAAAGCAAAGCAAATTATTGAAAAACTCAGGCACCTGCTCTATCACCCTCTTTTTCTTAGCCTAAAAATGGGCACCATGCTCAAGGCTCTCAAAGTGGGCCTGGGTAGACCTAGCCAAAGCATCAACTAGGTCTTTGACCTCAACTTCCATCCCAACAACTTGGCTCTTCAAAGAAGCCAATTCCTTTTCATACCGTTTCACAATCTCAGCCTCATTATGTTAGGGTACACGGTGATCAGTCATGGTATTCTTTGACTTAGGGTACACGATGATCATTGGAGTCACATTCAAAGGCTTCGGAGACGAGCGGTTAGTTTTCTCACCAACAATGGAAACCCCACTCCCATTGTCCTCTGCATAAACACGATTCCTCTTCCTACGAGTTAAACGCTCAAACAAAGGTTCATCGTCTTCCACATCCTCTGCTACATGGTCTAGGACATGCATCAGGCCCCTGGCACAGGTGGAGGAGGAGGAGGAAGGTCATCACCAACAACATCTACCTGGATAACAGGTTCAAAGCCCACTGTCACGCCAATATCATTTGGCTCTTCAAGAATGGAAGAGATATCTATCACTGCAAAACAAAAGAAACTTCATGGTTAAATCAAACAAAGAAAGTCAAAGATACAAACAAGTGAACACAACAACTCACCCTCACCATCCTTGAACAACACATGGACTCTCCCAACCTCCCAGTTTTGACTCAAAGCTCCCAACACCAAAACGCCCTCCAATATAGGTCGCGCATAGACACGCAGCCTACTCATGCGATCGAACAACTCATGGTTATCAATGGGAACACCAGTTACAACACCCACGTCCATGTTCACATTACTACCTCACTTGAGAAACTGAGGAGCCAAAACCCCTGAGTCAACAGTGATCCACACCCAGTTGTGGTGCCAACCTGACAAATCCCTAGCAGTACTAACAACAGTGAAACACTCTTCCTTGGTTACCTTATTCTCAAACGTGTACCACGACCTAAATCTCCGTATCTTAAAGATATGACAAAAAACGGGTAGAGAAAGAGGCATGTTTAAACCAACACACGCAAGCATAAAAGCATTGAGCCTTTGATACCCAAAAGGGTGAACCTAGGAAAATCCAACCCCATAGTGTTGATATATCTCATGATATAAGGGGTGCAAGGAAAGCCTAACGTTATAGTCCCTAACATACTCTAAATAAAATGCACTCACATTAGGCAGGGAGGACGATCAGACCTACCATCCTTTGTAGGTGTACGAGGCGAATATGTTTAGCCCACGCATGGTTACACAAAAAGTTATTAAACTTCGTAGTTTTAACCCCCGAAGGATGAGAAACAACATAACTTTGCTCGAACGACATCACAAGACACTAAAAGACGAAGGAACAAGAAAGCAAACTAACCTTGCATCACCATCTTCTTAATAAGGAAAACTCAGAGGGAAGAAAAAGTTTCAAAGATGAAAAACTATTGGCAATTTCAAAGGAAATGGAGAGTTTTTTAGGGGTAAGTTGACAAGAGAGAAGTTAAAAGTATAAACCTCTTACCCCTCATGCCCTATTTATATGGAGGTAAAAAAAGGATAGTGGGACACAAGTCATCATGGCCCATTGGGCCAGAAAAACAAGCACACACGCGTGACACTCATGACTTGGTAGGAAACGCGTGCAGTCAATATCAGAATGATGTAAAGCAAAGTCGAATCGACATGTCTTACCCACCAAAATATCGAAGAGAGAGATTTGAAATCATTTCAAAAGGGATCCTTTCTACATTTCCCAATGCAAGCCTTACCTTGAGCACCCCACACGTCACTTGGGAAACGCAACCTAAAGTCTAGGTCATCATCACAAGGTAAATCAAGAGTCAGTCTAGAAACCTAACCTGGACACACGGACCCTAGTTGCCTGACACAAGACTGGGGGGACTCAGTTACTTCAAAGTCCAGCATCATCTCACTTGTACATGACATAACACTAGAATGGGGGAACTTGATAGCGTATCATTATTAGTGACCCAAGCCCACTAATCACACACTCGAATCAAGCCCAAACACCAAATAGTTCGCAAAGACAACATTGACTAGAAAATCATAAACCCAGCCCGAGCTAGGCCTAATAACTCTTCTCGGGCAGCATAGAATATGCACATAGAGACAACTATTACAACAATCGCTAATGGTTAAGAGGTATGATTCTGACATAGCACATTGCGAACACACGATCAACAAAACAGGAGAGCAGAGCACTCTCTTGTACGAGCTAAAGGATGCATGACACTTGTCCTCCTTTTCTGCTCTCGGATTCAGTAGCCATTGATCATCCCCAAAGGGTTTATCTCTAAATCCTACAAGCCTCTCTATAAAAAGAGATTATCACACATAACTTCACAAGCTTCACACACTTACACAAATACTGCCTCACAACAGTGCAACATGGTTCTTGTTTAAGTGTTACCCGAGCTTTTTGATCTATATCTGTGACAACTGGAAATTAGGGAGTCTATTTTAGGTAACCGCATTACGTTAAACTAAACCGAGCTTTTGCCTTTATAACTATTTTTATCGACCATGACTTGATTTGATATCGTTTATTGGCTTTTATGATTTATTTTATTATCGTATGAGTTATCGAGTTTTAACTTTTTTTGTTAGGCACTATGCGATTTGGCACAATAAAAGCCTAAAACAAGAAATAACGTAACTTTTGAACCGTAACTCGAAACTTGACAAATAAATAGTCAAAACTCGTGGAAAAACATAAATAAACATAATAGAAAGTAGAAGGAATGTCATGGGACACTCGTAGGAAAATATATGAGCTCAGGATTGGGTAAACGGGATAGTTTATGAAAAATTACGGCTTCGGCCCCTCTTTTTACCCATGGCCGACCACCCCCCTCCCAAAATAGTTTTTATTTTAGTCCTTGAACCTAAATATAAATACCCCATCCCACCTCATTTCCACTCTTTCATTTCTCTCTCTAAAATACACACATTAACCTACTTTCTCGCTCTACTATCTCTCTTTTCCAAATTCATAAAACCCTAACCCTAAAACCACCATAGCCGCCGCCACCTCCGGCCATATTGTTAGGAATTAGAAATTCCAGGTATTAAAGAGTCGGTTACCTCAAGTATATGTAATCGTTAGAAAGCTCGTAGTCGTAGTTCATTTAAGTTAAGTAGTATTTAGTTTAGTAACACCGTGGAGGACGGACGGGTCTTTACCCACTGTATGCCTGATCCACAGCCCATTGTGTGGCGTTTTATTGTAAGACTATAAATACTCTCTACCTTCCAAGGTAGAGAGTTGGAGCTCATAATAAGATCTTTTCTTTCTCTCACTAAGTTCCCAAAACCTCTAACTTTCTCTCTCTAGAACTCACCTTTATACGCCCACTTTGTGTTATGGTTTGATGTGTATGTGAAATCAAATATCCTTAAATTGGTATCAAGAGCCATGGTTAGATCATATCTTACATATCTTTGGATTTCTAGTGGTTTTTAGGTGGTTTTTGAGTTTGAAAAAGATTAGTGGTTTTTGCATCATTTGGTTTATTTCTAGTGTTAAAGTTTGGATTTTGGTAGTACTTTTGTGTTTAGAATCATCTCAAGTGTTTAGGTTTTGATTTAGAAGGTTTGAATCATAGTGGTTGGGTTGTTTTTGGATTGAAAAGTGGTGTTTATGTGTTTTTCATGCTAGCGACTTGAGCCACGGAAAAGTTTTCTTGGTAGCGACTTGCTTTACAATTTGGTAGCGAGTTGTAGTTGAAAGTCATAGCGAGTTAGGGTTAGCGACTTGTCTAGTGAGACAAGCCGACAAACAGTACACTTAGTGGATTCTCCACTACGGGTAGCGACTTGGTGGACGTTAGCAACTTGTGCTTTTGTTCGTTAGTGACTTGGTGTTAGCAATTTGGTGCATAGCGAGTTGCTATTTAGCGACTTGACATTTTAGCGACTTGGATCTTAGCGAATTGCTGTCAAAATTTTGCTAGCGACATGTATCTTAGCGAGTTGTTATATAGCGACTTGACTGTGTGTTAGCGACTTGGGATTATAGCGACTTAGTAGTTAGCGACTTGGTTCAAGATTTCCTAGCGACTTGGGTAATATCCTTTGAATACGGTTTTCTCTTGATTTAGTAAAATCCCGTGAAAGAATCAATTTCCCGGTTTAATCATAGAGTTATAAAATCCCGTTTAATTTGTCATCATGTCTACCAACGCTCCTACAATCATCTCCACTGTTGCCGAGGATGTTCAAGCAGCTGGTTCAGATACTCGTCCACCCATGCTTGACAGAACTGACTACGACTCGTGGGCTCAACGAATCAGATTGTACTGTCTTGGAAAGGAAAATGGAGTCAACATTCTCAAATCCATTGATGAAGGACCATATCGGGTTGAGACAACTAGAGACTTAATTGATACAGCTGAAGATGGAACAATGATCTATGGAATTGACAGACCAAAGACATATGATGAGCTCGATGATAAGGAGAAAAAGAGATTCGATGCTGATATCAGGGCTTCTAACATCGTACTTCAAGGTCTTCCAAAAGATATCTACAAGCTGATCAATCACAACACCGAAGCAAAGGCAGTATGGGATAATGTCAAGATGCTTCTCTCAGGTTCTGAATTAACTATGGAAGACAGAGAATCACAACTCTATGATGAATTTGAACACTTCAAGATGAAACCAGATGAGAGTGTTTATGAGTACTATGTGAGATTCCACAAGCTTGTTAATGATATGAGGAACATCAGAATGACTATGCCTAACATTCAGCTGAACTCAAAATTTGTGAACAACATGAATCCCGAATGGCACAAGTTTGTCAAACATCGGAATCACAACCATCGGAATCAATTCAAAACTAACCAGGGAGAGACAAGTTAGTCATAATGTTTATAGGGGACTTAAGGTCAATGTAAGCTTTCCACACATGTACATGCCCAATATTGCATGGTATATTTATATTAGATGGGTTACCATTTTGTATGATTGGTAGTGCCATGTAATAAGGTGGATTAGGATTGCGTAACAAATACTTATAGTAGACTAATTCCTCTTCCTTTGGAAACTTATTGAAGTAATTTTTCTCTACTTCGTCTACTTCATTATTAAGATCATCCTTAATTTCTTCCTTAGGTGTCTTATTATCCTCAATTACCGTTTCTTGATTTTCCTTATTATCCCTATTTGGTGGCACTAGAGTGATAACATTGACGAAGTGAACATGTTTTGATGAGTATGGATCCTTGATTTCTATGTTTTTAGAGGGTTTACTAGGCGAAGTTGTCATGTGATTATTGAAAGCCTTCAACAAATTGTCAATTTTATTTGTCATCTCGCTTTGTTGTTGTTTGAAATCGGCTTCAAATTTTGACAATTGAGCTTCTTGAGTTGACATAAAGTTAGACACCAATCCTTCAAGGTTGTTTGAGTTATTTGAAACGGAAGGATTGTTGTTAAAGGCACGGTTCGAGGACAAACCGTTTGGTTTAAAACGATTAGGCGGAGTTGAATAATTGTTTTGAGACGGGTTTGGGTTTTGTTTCCTCCTAAGGTTTGGGTGATTTCTCCAAGAGAGGTTGTATGAATCACTTAAGTTGTTTGCTCGATTTGAAAGTGTACCACTTCTCTCCCGCTCCGTTGGTACGCGAAGATGCGTAGTCCGCAAAAGCTTGTCCGGGGAGTTTCGTGCAATCAAGAGTGTTGTGAGGACCACTACATAACTCACACGAGGAAGTGATTTTGTTCACTTGGTGTAAAGGTCTAGGAGGATCGTAGGAACTCATTAGATATTTGACTTGATTTTCAAGTTTAAGAATCCTAGGATTGGAACTATGTGAGTCATTTGAAGGCAATGATATTGCCTTGATGGTTTTGATCAACTCACGGGGGTTGTTCCAACATTCGTTGTCATAGAGGGCAAGGTCCTCTGTTATTCCCTATGATCCTTCCGCGGTTAGATCACCAAGCTTACCACTGGCCGCTTGGTCAATTGTTTGCCTTATTGAGAAATTGACATGATCATAGAAAATTTGGATTTGAAGCCAAAGATCAATGCCATGGTGAGGGAATTTATGGAGTAAGTCCTTGAATTGAGTCCATTCTTCATAGAGAGTTTCACCTCGATGTTGTTGGAACATCAAAATGTCATTCCTAAGCTTAGTAGTCCTTCCTGGTGGAAAGAATTGATTGAGGAAATGGGTAGTAAGATCATCTCAACAAGAGATAGATCTCGCGGGTAGACGCTCAAGCCAATTTCTAGCTTGATCACGTAGAGAGAATTGGAAGAGACACAGTCGTGTTGTCTCCCGAGTAGTAACATCAAGGTCAATTGAATCGACAGTTTTTAGGAAGTCCTTGAGATATTGATTTGGATCTTCGGAACAAAGTCCATGGAATGCACATCCGTTTTGCACCAACCGGATGGTGTCGGATCGCAGGGCCATAGTTTGAGCTTGTTGTAGAAGCTCAATGGTGTTCCTATAGCCTTGATGGCTCGGTTTAGAGTATTCACCAAGAGTACGGGCTCTTGGTGGGTCTTGTTGGTAGGGAATGGGTAAGCCTTGTGGTGGTTGGTCGTATTGTGGTGGTAGGTTATGAATTAGTGGGTCTTGGTGAAAAGGCATCTCATTCACAATGGTGGCAAATGAGAATTTTTTACGAACAATGGGAACAAAGAAAAAGATAGACTACTAGGAAGCTAATAAAATGAAAATAAAAGCTCACTTGATAGGAATTAAGTGAGTAGACCTAGACGAGATAGAAAACGAACCGAAACTATTCCCCAGCAGGGCGCCA
This sequence comes from Chrysanthemum seticuspe, assembly GCA_019973895.1. Taxonomy (NCBI): domain Eukaryota; kingdom Viridiplantae; phylum Streptophyta; class Magnoliopsida; order Asterales; family Asteraceae; genus Chrysanthemum; species Chrysanthemum seticuspe. The sequence continues at coordinate 36,551,058 of BPTQ01000007.1, forward strand.
AAAACTTGATGCGGCGGTTGTAAGACCTCCGAAAAAGTTTTAAAATCCTCCTAGGCAGTGTACCTACCGTTGTAGTGTAGTATAGGTAAGACACAGGGGATTGCTCATTATCTAGGGGAATAGTGTTGGGAAGGTCGAGATGTATGACGAATAGGTCTAAGGTAAGGGATGATTCTTTTTATCTTTTTATATTTTTATAAAAGCAAATAAATTCTCAGTATTGGATTGGGGGTTTTGATTATCAACTTCTTAAAACTATTAACTAAACTAATTAAAACTAATAATTGAACAAAATGATGAGTAAATTAAATGATATATTCAAATGATAGGTAAACACGTGTTTACTTAGATTTCACTACTCCCTAGTTATCTTATATTGATTAGTCAAATTGTCATATCCTTGTTAATTTGGCGCATTGTATTCCTAATTTCGTTGGGAGGTGCCAAATGCCCTATTTCTATGAATGTATTGATTAACAATATCAATTCACGCAATAAACACAACGAAAAGTCTACTAGTGCACTCTAAGACATGAATACGCTGTTTAGGACGTTCAAGCTCGCAACACTAAAGGAAGAAGCAAGTTTTCCTCACCTAACGTGTAACAACCACTTACACAAGAGACGACAATCAATAGTTAAAAACTAGGTTTCATTAGATCTAAGCAAACAGTATATTAAATTAGACATGAAAAAGATAATAAAAAAAGTAATCATAACTGAACTTGAATTAAACATAATGATAGAAGTAATCAAGAGACTTATCTCTTGTTGAATGAGGGTGTTAAAACCCTAAGAGAGGAGGGAGTGGCTTCGGTCTTGGGCTCTGCACCGATCGGGTTACGCAGTAACACCGCCCCGTCTCAATCGGTTAAGGGAAATCGGGTAGCAAATTGGCTTGTGAACCCGATTGTGAATACGTGGTCCTTGTGACCATTAAAGTGAGGAGGGAGCAAGGAGACAAATTTCCAACGGCTATTTTGTATCACATTTTAATCAAAAGTGATATGTGAATGAAACATAACTATAGAATCAATGAACGGGGCGAGCCTAGACGGGCGTAACATAACTGTGAATGAAGCACAATCACCTGGAAGTGGAGGTGGTGGTGGTAGAGGTGGCGGTGGATATGGTAGACGTGACGGCGGTGGTGGATATGGTAGACGTGACGGTGGAGGATACGGTGGTGGTGGTAGTTATGGTGGTGGTCGTGATAGTGGGTATGGTGGTGGTGGTGGTGGATATTCGAGGGGAGGAGGTGCTTCGGAAGGAAATTGGAGAAACTGAAAGAGTGTTTGAGGTTTGGGTAGTTTGGGTACCACTCCATCCTATTTGGGTACTTTTTGGGTAGAATTGTATAGTTTTGAGTTAGAGGGTTTTTTATTGGATATAGGTGATGTGGCAATTTGGGTAGTGTTGGGTATTTGGGTTCCACTCCCTCCCCCCTAAGTCTACTGTAAAAAACCTATAAAATTCGTACACCAAATTTCTCCCCAAGTGTGCACACTTAATGCTGAAAATTCTAAAACCATATATAAGATTAAAAATGCGACGACGTCACTTTATAATTGTGACACCGTCAAGTCACCGCCGTTAGGGTTTCGTCTCTTCCAAGTCAGCCTTGTGACGGGGTTGCTTTATGCCTTCAGACGACGTCCTAGATACTCTGACGCCATCGATTTATGATTTTTCCAGGCCGCCACCTTATAGTTTTCACAGAGAATTCCAGCTCCTTTAACAAGTGATGACGTCACTTGTTTCTTCATTTTTCCACTGAGCCGTCGCTAGTAAAATCTAGGCTGGTTTGATACATTTGTTTGTAAGTGACAGCGTCACCTTGTAGGTTGTGACGCCTTCTGGTGCCCTTTTCCAGACTTTTCATGACTTGGTCGTTTTCTTCACGTTTCATCCCTTTTCGTCCAATTATGCATGCTTTCTAGCTTTTACTTCCAAAGTACCTAAAAAGTGAAAAGGAACAAATTTAGGCAATATTTGATCATAAATACATTAGTTTAGAGCTTGAATGACCCTCTAAAAATGTACGTTTTAAATCCTTATCAATTGGGAAAATCCCCAACTTCATTTAGATTTCATGGTCATAAAACCCTATCTAACTAAAGACCCAGGCCTTTATGAACTTGGTAAAATGAAAAAGTCCAGGACATGAAAACTGGTACAAACAAACAAACTGGACATCAATTCTAATCTAACCCAAAATATTGGGATACAACAAGGCAAAATTCAGTAATTTGATGTAATATCAATTTCACTATGACGCCATAAGCAAAATTTTAAATTCTATTTAGGATCCAGGACAAACGATACCCTGATCATATCAAAAACCCAAGCCAACATAAACCTGGATAGGTCTACTAAAAAAAGTACCTTCGATAGAAACATGAAAACATTGTTCAAATAAAAGCCAACATACGACCAAAAAAAAATACAAATTCATAAGATAGTCAAGTATGAGAAGAAGAAGGAGCATCAACACTGGAGGCAGCAATAGTTCTCAAGAGGTCATCAACACTCTGACCCTTGTGGAAGTACTATGTACTAAACACAACAAATGGTAATCAGTCCACCATGTCTAACCCACATAAGGACTGGCTAATCCAGGAGCAAACGGCTCTTGGTAAAGATATCTCAAATCCGTTGACGGCTTGCAATTTGCCCAAAATTGTATGGTATTCAGCTCACCATATCCTTAAAAGTGAATAGTTGGCTAGCCCGTAAGTTTATGGCTTGTGGTAAAGGCAGTGGAAAATCCATAATTGGTAATCAGCTCACCAAAGATAATACTGATAATTTATCTAAGAGTTGGCTAGTCCAGAAGGGTACGGCTTCTGGTAAAGACAAAATCAAATCCGTTGAAAGCTGGTGGTTTGCTCAAAATCACATGGTTATCGGTGTACCATGGTTCTTACTTGAACTTAAACATTTGGCTACTCCAGAAGTAATGGCTTTTGGTAAAGAGATAAAATCCATTAATTTTTCTCAAAACATTGCTAGGGACTAGCAATATCTTAGTGTGGGGGATTGATGAGTGTCTAAATACTCATCATTTTTGTACCATTTAAACTGCAAAAACATCTGAAAACACTCAGAAATGCATCAAAATGATAAAAATATCACAAATAAGTGTTTTATGTGTTTTAAATGCAAAAATATCAAAATCTGGTGAAAAACGTATCAAATTTGCATAATTGGCAGTTTTAGTCCCCCAAATTTCAAAAATTGTCAAAAACAGTCCCTGGTAAATCTAAATAAAGAGAAATGTTATTCAAGGTCCCTGAAATATTCTAATTTGTCAAAAATGGTCCTTGAATAAATCTTTTGTAAAATGGCAGAAAAGGTCCCTGAACTTTCAAAATTGTCAAGTTTGGTCCCTGGAAAATTTGAAATTGTCAAAACTGGTCCTTGTACTATTGAAGTTTGTCAGTTTTAGTCCTTGTATCAAGTTTGGAAAATTACAGGAATGGCCCCTCAAGTTTGAAGAATTACAAAACTAGTCCTTGTATTTATTTAATTCCAAGCCTTGTCAAAATATGAATTGACCCCTGCCTTTAACCTGTTTTGAACCCCCTGTCACAAACCATTTTGACCCCTTGGTCAAACAAGCAGTCAAACCTCCACCTGTTCCCTCCCAACCTCATCCTTCTTCCACCTGTGCCTGCAATTCCCTGCTAACACACTACCCTCCTCACCCTTATCTCTTCCACACCTTATCCCCTACCCATCATCAACCCTACTTATCAACCCCCCCTAGTTGCTGTCAGAAGACCCAAAGGTCAAAATCCAGAGTTTCCCGCCAAAATCATAAAACTGCTAAAACACTCAATACTCAACCATTGGTCAAATGGGGAGGTGGGATATGCTCTAAAAGACACGTGGAAGCTTCTGGGAGCTATAAAAGAAAGGAAGAAAGAGTAGAAGACCAGTAGTTAGTTTTTGTAAAAATTCCTTTATGTCGTTTTTAGTTTACATGTGTTAGTTTTTCCTTTAGTCTTGAATTTTTATTTGTATCTGTTAGTTTTAAAAGGTTCTTGAGTCTGTTAAGCTTATTATCCGTTTGTACTCTCAATTTTCATTTCCTTTGTATCTCATTCAGTTAATGAAAATGCAGTTTTTATTCAAGTATCAATCTCAATTCCTTTTTTGTGTTTAATGATTTCTTATGAGTTTATTGAGTAATTGAAAACTTAATTTTAGCTGGCTTAACTCATATTTTCAGTGTAAGCTTATTGAGTAAAAGAAGAAAAAAATGAGTTTCCTAGATTTTTGCATAGTAGTTTTAGTTTAATTTTGGTCAGGTAAAAAATTTATAAAAATAAAAAATCACAAGTTTGCTAGCTTATTTATCTGTGGTTAAAAAGAAAAAAATTCAAAAAATTAGTTTACTAGGGCTGCTAACTGGGTAAAGTGGTCATCTGGGCATTTTGAATGTTCTGTGCAGGGGAGTTCAGTCCAAATCCATGATTCTTTGCAGCTTATTAATAAGCTGTAGACAGCTTATTGAGGGTGTTATTGGGGGGGGGGGGGCAAAAGTTCCAAGGGTTGGTGGACTCAAAGTATGCAAAAGTTCAAGTGTTCACTCCCCCCACAACTTATTCAAATTAAGCTCAAAACAGGATCTCTAAGGCTGTTTTAAGCCTGCAGCCCCACAGGGTTGAAAAATTGGAACTGAATCAGTTTGGTTAAGTTGAGCTGGATTGGGATTGATTTGGATGTGAGTTGGGTTAATATCAAGTTCAGAGCATTGTCCCATTGAAACCATGAGCAAAGCATAATGGCTAGGATCTTATGTGAGTATCAATTCCTTTGATCTGTTTAAATCCATATTGACTTGTTAGTAAGTTTCAATGCTGTTGACATTAGCATTTCTTAGCTTAATATCATTAGTGCAATTGCTCTTTTCATTTCTATGCATAAATTTCTTTGTCTGTTGATTTCTACATTACCATTTGAGCATCATTAGTTTGCATAGGATAGAATTAGGATTAGCAGAGGTTAATTTAGCAGTAAGGGTTTATATATAATCTAGATAGAGTGGTCTCAAGGATTGTAACAAGGATTCAGGTTGTTAAGAGTACACTACAGTCACTAAACCAGTGTTTGGGACAGTGGATTTGCCTGAGTTTTAGGTTAATTTAATAGGTGAGCTTTGTTGATTTGGAGTAACTTGAGTTTAACACACCAACTTTGGTCATGGGTCTGCATTGAAAGTTGCTCAAGGTCAAATCTGTGTTTAATCTATTCTCATCTCTTCACTGTTTTGATTCTGTCAAAACAGAAGCTTATTTTATGTTCAATTTTCAGTAATATAGCTTAATATAACTTTATTTTATCATCATATATTAACATCAATCCACAAAATCAACTCAAAGTTAGCAAAAGTCAACTTTCCAATTTTTAATCAAAAGTCAAAATTTTGAAACTCAGTTTTTGGCCCTAGTAGAGTGATTTTTCTTGGGCTCAATTCTGAACCAAATCAAATGTAACTTGTGGTTTTGGAAAGTGCTTCTGGTCTAGTTTCTTATGAACATTTTTTCATAATTTTGTTAATTTTCTACATGGGTCAAAAGAGCTTGTCAATATTGGCCTAAGTGCCCTGTGCATGGCTTTGATTCTGCACAGGGCTTTTCCAAGATTTGCAGACCTTGCACAAGTCTCATTTGAGCTTGTCTAGGTCTGTAATTTGGTTTAATAGCTCTCACCCAGGTCTAGTGTTAGTTCCAATAATTGGTTTTCTGTTTCAAGCCTATTTAGGTGCTTGTTTTTAAGCTCAAACTTGGCCCCATCTCAACTGTTTTAGCTTATAGCTTATAGTCATCAAATCTTTGCATCTAGCTTATCAGTGGTTAGGGATTGTTGAAACCTGTTCCATTTCTGTACCTTTAGCTTATTAGAGCTTATCCTTTGGTTTGGTAGCTTTTGGACTTCATTAGCTTATCCTAAGTGCTTATTTTTAAGCACTTTGGACATCAGTTTCAAAATCCTCCAAACAAGGACCTGTTTTCCCATTTTTCTCATATTCCTAATATTATTTTAAAGTTTTCCTGAAATTTTCAGATTTTTCTAAGTTGTTTTGCTATTTTTATTAATTTAAATTAGTTTTTAAGCATTTTTAAATAGTATTTAATACAAATAATTAAGAAAAGGTTCAAAAAAAATAATTTTTCATTTTTATCAAGTTAAGATAAATATAAAAACTCAAAAAAGTAATTTTCCATATTTTTCTTAGTTAAAATTGTATTTTTAAATAATTTAATTAGTTTTTAATAGTTTAAAATTCATAGAAAATAGAAAAATAATCATAAAAATACAAAAATAGTTTTGAAAAGTCTATTTTGATATTTTAGACTTTTCTAAGTCTTAATTTTATTTTTCTAGCTTTATTTCCTAATTTCTTGTATTTTAGGTAATTATTAAATAGTTAAAATTAGTTTTTAATTAATAATAATTAATATAATAGTTATAAAAATAATTTTCTTTTTCTATAAATTTTCTTTTATCATTAGGATTGTAAAAATGTATTTTTCATATTTTTAGGATTTATATTGTGTAAGTTTCACTTTTTATTTTGTGCGTTTACGTAATTTTTATTTAAACGTACGTTTTTAGTTTTAAGTTTTAAACGTTCATCATTTTAAATATAGTGATAGCGTTTATTTAATAGATTTTATCTTTTTAATTTCCTTTAATTTGCATTTAAGCCCCTGTAGTTTATGGGCTTTTTCCTTAGTTATAATCATCTTCAAATCTCTTTTCCCGTTCAAATCTCTCGATCACTACACGTCTGACTATTCTCGCACAGCTCGTTGGGACTTAACGACCTGGGGAAACACTATACTCTCCTGGATTTCATTGCATTGGTTTTTGAGCAGTTTTAAGTCTGTTACAGTCTGTCATTCACAAGTGGCAGACTTGCGTGATTAGACTTGACTGTTCAGCGGCCAATCAAATTTTGGCGCCGCTGCCGGGGAGCAGTGCTAATAGTCTTACGTTTAGCAGATTAGTGATTTGAATAATCACTCCTTGTTTATACCATCTTTTAAAAAATCAAAAACCCAAAAAGATTTTCATTCTTTATTTTTACATCATGTTTTTCAAAAATACCAAAAATATTCCTCTTTACCCTCTTACCATTTTGATTCTTCATTTCTTACCCTCTGTAAACCTTTGATTCTTTCTATGTCTTATCCTCACCCTCTTGGATGTCAATGGTGTGGTGGTCCTTATAATGGTGGCAATTGCCCCAGTTGTAGCATGGTGGAATCAGGAAACGGGTCTGTCTATAACCAGGATCCCTATTCCTACCATAACACAACTGATTTATTCCATCAGCTACCACACTGTGAGACTCAGCAGTTTTACTGTTGTGAGTACTGTGGTGGTTCACACTACAGTTCTAATTGTCAATCGGGAAACACGCTTGTCTATGAGCAAGTTCCTGATAACAATTATGACTACAACACTAACTCACAGCCACATCAGTTTTACTGTTGTGAGTATTGTGGAGATCCTCACTCTAGCTCGGATTGTCAAACAGGGAATCCATTTCCTTGTAACAATTACGACTCTTCGTATCCAGACCAACCTCCACATTACCAAATGATTCAAGCGACTCCTCATGAAACTACGACAGACCTTCTACTGAAGAGTCTTGAGTTATTAAAAGATCTTAAGGAGGAGTCGGCTATGTCCTCCCAAGATAATCCAAATGAAAAATCCATGGAAGAATTGTTAGCTGAGGAACGGGATGCTAAATTAGATTCCCAGATTGCCATTGAAAACACTGTTAGGGAATCAATTAAACTACAAAAAGCATTCAAATCTAGCTCTCAATTCCATTTCATTCCTGATGACGATGATGATGAAGATACCCTTGATATTCTACAATTTTATTCATCAAGTTCATCAGTTGAGATTCCATCCGTGGAAATACAGGGAGAAAAGAATATGACTGAATCACTAGCAGTTGAAATAATGGAACTTGTAGAATCCATAACTGCTAGTCCTTCTCAACTCCCTCAGTCTACTGCTATCACACCCGAGGTTCACACTCACTCTCTAAACATGGGGGATGAGCTTCTTGACACTGTTCCTGAAAAGGAATCGGACGAATTCATAAAGTCTAGTGTTGAGGACTTTGTCCTAATCCCAAGAGAGTCACAGGGAATTCTCGAGCATTTGTGTGATATCCCTACTCCTCTTGTCTTCCAAAATGATCATGTTGAGATGTTCTCCGATTCTAATGATAATGATTCGTTATCTTGTGGAGACATCGTTTATGTGGAAGATTTACCTTCTGAGCTTGATAGCTTAGAAGAAGAGAATGATGAAGTTACTGACACTGAAATCAAAGATGAAGCACTTCGTGCAACATTACTGAATGTCAGACTTCTCATTTCTAAAATCGAGGCTTTCAATGAAAAACCTATTTCATCTCCTATCCCCATTAAGGATAGTGACATTCTTTCCGATGATTCTATTCCGGAAATGAAAGCCTTCTGTTTTGATAATATGGGAGAGAAGATTAGTGGCAGTACCACTTTTCATTCTCATAATTCTCTCCCCGATTATGAATCATTTACATTGGATGAGTTCACCAGTGAACCCACTGATACCAATTCTGAATATGATTCATTTACCTTCGAGGAGTTCTCCTGTGAACTCACTCATATCATATCTCCGCCGGAGTATGATAATTTCTACTTTGATCTAGACACACCCATAATATGTCTTGATCAAGTGAGCTTAACTGAGGAGATTCATGAAACTATGAATTCTCCTATTGAGGATGAAGAGTTAGTCATGATTTGTATCATGATTTTCTTTCTTTTCTTCATATATCCCGTGGCTTCTCCTGTTCTTCACTCCTTCGGGAATGAAGACATTATCTTTGACCCAGGCATTTTCATTTATCATTTGTAAGCCGGGTCTGTCTGTCTGTATCTCATCGGTGTGGAACTTTCACGTACTTCAATGTTTATCCAAACATCTTAAATGAAAGTCTGATGGAGATTGTCTCTTCCACTTACTTCCCCATGAGCCAATTAATTCGGGGTCGAGTCAAGCTAGCGACTCGGTAATCAAAAACAGTAGCTTAACATGGGTTTTCACCCGTGTGTACCACCCTAGTGTGGGGGAGATGCCCCACATGTTGTATATAGATCTAAAAAATGAATGAAAATTGTAAATACTAAAAAAGAGAATAATTGTTGTGTTTCCACACTTAGCTAGGTTTATTATCTTTTTACGTTCTAAGTTTCGGCATAACAGCCGGTACTTTGAATATTGAGGACAATATTCATTTCTAAGTGTGGGGGGGAAATTCTGGCGAATTTTGATCATAAATATACCCTTTTAGTCCCTTTTTCCCCCAAAATGGCCAAATTTTAAAATTTTTTTAGTGGAAGTACTATGTACTAAACACAACAAATGGTAATCAGTCCACCATGTCTAACCCACATAAGGACTGGCTAATCCAGGAGCAAACGGCTCTTGGTAAAGATATCTCAAATCCGTTGACGGCTTGCAATTTGCCCAAAATTGTATGGTATTCAGCTCACCATATCCTTAAAAGTGAAGAGTTGGCTAGCCCGCAAGTTTATGGCTTGTGGTAAAGGCAGTGGAAAATCCATAATTGGTAATCAGCTCACCAAAGATAATACTGATAATTTATCTAAGAGTTGGCTAGTCCAGAAGGGTACGGCTTCTGGTAAAGACAAAATCAAATCCGTTGAAAGCTGGTGGTTTGCTCAAAATCACATGGTTATCGGTTTACCATGGTTCTTACTTGAACTTAAACATTTGGCTACTCCAGAAGTAATGGCTTTTGGTAAAGAGATAAAATCCATTAATTTTTCTCAAAACATTGCTAGGGACTAGCAATATCTTAGTGTGGGGGATTGATGAGTGTCTAAATACTCATCATTTTTGTACCATTTAAACTGCAAAAACATCTGAAAACACTCAGAAATGCATCAAAATGATAAAAATATCACAAATAAGTGTTTTATGTGTTTTAAATGCAAAAATATCAAAATATGGTGAAAAACGTATCAAATTTGCATAATTGGCAGTTTTAGTCCTCCAAATTTCAAAAATTGTCAAAAACAGTCCCTGGTAAATCTAAATAAAGAGAAATGTTATTCAAGGTCCCTGAAATATTCTAATTTGTCAAAAATGGTCCTTGAATAAATCTTTTGTAAAATGGCAGAAAAGGTCCCTGAACTTTCAAAATTGTCAAGTTTGGTCCCTGGAAAATTTGAAATTGTCAAAACTGGTCCTTGTACTATTGAAGTTTGTCAGTTTTAGTCCTTGTATCAAGTTTGGAAAATTACAAGAATGGCCCCTCAAGTTTGAAGAATTACAAAACTAGTCCTTGTATTTATTTAATTCCAAGCCTTGTCAAAATATGAATTGACCCCTGCCTTTAACCTGTTTTGAACCCCCTGTCACAAACCATTTTGACCCCTTGGTCAAACAAGCAGTCAAACCTCCACCTGTTCCCTCCCAACCTCATCCTTCTTCCACCTGTGCCTGCAATTCCCTGCTAACACACTACCCTCCTCACCCTTATCTCTTCCACACCTTATCCCCTACCCATCATCAACCCTACTTATCAACCCCCCCTAGTTGCTGTCAGAAGACCCAAAGGTCAAAATCCAGAGTTTCCCGCCAAAATCATAAAACTGCTAAAACACTCAATACTCAACCATTGGTCAAATGGGGAGGTGGGATATGCTCTAAAAGACACGTGGAAGCTTCTGGGAGCTATAAAAGAAAGGAAGAAAGAGTAGAAGACCAGTAGTTAGTTTTTGTAAAAATTCCTTTATGTCATTTTTAGTTTACATGTGTTAGTTTTTCCTTTAGTCTTGAATTTTTATTTGTATCTGTTAGTTTTAAAAGGTTCTTGAGTCTGTTAAGCTTATTATCCGTTTGTACTCTCAATTTTCATTTCCTTTGTATCTCATTCAGTTAATGAAAATGCAGTTTTTATTCAAGTATCAATCTCAATTCCTTTTTTGTGTTTAATGATTTCTTATGAGTTTATTGAGTAATTGAAAACTTAATTTTAGCTGGCTTAACTCATATTTTCAGTGTAAGCTTATTGAGTAAAAGAAGAAAAAAATGAGTTTCCTAGATTTTTGCATAGTAGTTTTAGTTTAATTTTGGTCAGGTAAAAAATTTATAAAAATAAAAAATCACAAGTTTGCTAGCTTATTTATCTGTGGTTAAAAAGAAAAAAATTCAAAAAATTAGTTTACTAGGGCTGCTAACTGGGTAAAGTGGTCATCTGGGCATTTTGAATGTTCTGTGCAGGGGAGTTCAGTCCAAATCCATGATTCTTTGCAGCTTATTAATAAGCTGTAGACAGCTTATTGAGGGTGTTATTGGGGGGGGCAAAAGTTCCAAGGGTTGGTGGACTCAAAGTATGCAAAAGTTCAAGTGTTCACTCCCCCCACAACTTATTCAAATTAAGCTCAAAACAGGATCTCTAAGGCTGTTTTAAGCCTGCAGCCCCACAGGGTTGAAAAATTGGAACTGAATCAGTTTGGTTAAGTTGAGCTGGATTGGGATTGATTTGGATGTGAGTTGGGTTAATATCAAGTTCAGAGCATTGTCCCATTGAAACCATGAGCAAAGCATAATGGCTAGGATCTTATGTGAGTATCAATTCCTTTGATCTGTTTAAATCCATATTGACTTGTTAGTAAGTTTCAATGCTGTTGACATTAGCATTTCTTAGCTTAATATCATTAGTGCAATTGCTCTTTTCATTTCTATGCATAAATTTCTTTGTCTGTTGATTTCTACATTACCATTTGAGCATCATTAGTTTGCATAGGATAGAATTAGGATTAGCAGAGGTTAATTTAGCAGTAAGGGTTTATATATAATCTAGATAGAGTGGTCTCAAGGATTGTAACAAGGATTCAGGTTGTTAAGAGTACACTACAGTCACTAAACCAGTGTTTGGGACAGTGGATTTGCCTGAGTTTTAGGTTAATTTAATAGGTGAGCTTTGTTGATTTGGAGTAACTTGAGTTTAACACACCAACTTTGGTCATGGGTCTGCATTGAAAGTTGCTCAAGGTCAAATCTGTGTTTAATCTATTCTCATCTCTTCACTGTTTTGATTCTGTCAAAACAGAAGCTTATTTTATGTTCAATTTTCAGTAATATAGCTTAATATAACTTTATTTTATCATCATATATTAACATCAATCCACAAAATCAACTCAAAGTTAGCAAAAGTCAACTTTCCAATTTTTAATCAAAAGTCAAAATTTTGAAACTCAGTTTTTGGCCCTAGTAGAGTGATTTTTCTTGGGCTCAATTCTGAACCAAATCAAATGTAACTTGTGGTTTTGGAAAGTGCTTCTGGTCTAGTTTCTTATGAACATTTTTTCATAATTTTGTTAATTTTCTACATGGGTCAAAAGAGCTTGTCAATATTGGCCTAAGTGCCCTGTGCATGGCTTTGATTCTGCACAGGGCTTTTCCAAGATTTGCAGACCTTGCACAAGTCTCATTTGAGCTTGTCTAGGTCTGTAATTTGGTTTAATAGCTCTCACCCAGGTCTAGTGTTAGTTCCAATAATTGGTTTTCTGTTTCAAGCCTATTTAGGTGCTTGTTTTTAAGCTCAAACTTGGCCCCATCTCAACTGTTTTAGCTTATAGCTTATAGTCATCAAATCTTTGCATCTAGCTTATCAGTGGTTAGGGATTGTTGAAACCTGTTCCATTTCTGTACCTTTAGCTTATTAGAGCTTATCCTTTGGTTTGGTAGCTTTTGGACTTCATTAGCTTATCCTAAGTGCTTATTTTTAAGCACTTTGGACATCAGTTTCAAAATCCTCCAAACAAGGACCTGTTTTCCCATTTTTCTCATATTCCTAATATTATTTTAAAGTTTTCCTGAAATTTTCAGATTTTTCTAAGTTGTTTTGCTATTTTTATTAATTTAAATTAGTTTTTAAGCATTTTTAAATAGTATTTAATACAAATAATTAAGAAAAGGTTCAAAAAAAATAATTTTTCATTTTTATCAAGTTAAGATAAATATAAAAACTCAAAAAAGTAATTTTCCATATTTTTCTTAGTTAAAATTGTATTTTTAAATAATTTAATTAGTTTTTAATAGTTTAAAATTCATAGAAAATAGAAAAATAATCATAAAAATACAAAAATAGTTTTGAAAAGTCTATTTTGATATTTTAGACTTTTCTAAGTCTTAATTTTATTTTTCTAGCTTTATTTCCTAATTTCTTGTATTTTAGGTAATTATTAAATAGTTAAAATTAGTTTTTAATTAATAATAATTAATATAATAGTTATAAAAATAATTTTCTTTTTCTATAAATTTTCTTTTATCATTAGGATTGTAAAAATGTATTTTTCATATTTTTAGGATTTATATTGTGTAAGTTTCACTTTTTATTTTGTGCGTTTACGTAATTTTTATTTAAACGTACGTTTTTAGTTTTAAGTTTTAAACGTTCATCATTTTAAATATAGTGATAGCGTTTATTTAATAGATTTTATCTTTTTAATTTCCTTTAATTTGCATTTAAGCCCCTGTAGTTTATGGGCTTTTTCCTTAGTTATAATCATCTTCAAATCTCTTTTCCCGTTCAAATCTCTCGATCACTACACGTCTGACTATTCTCGCACAGCTCGTTGGGACTTAACGACCTGGGGAAACACTATACTCTCCTGGATTTCATTGCATTGGTTTTTGAGCAGTTTTAAGTCTGTTACCGTCTGTCATTCACAAGTGGCAGACTTGCGTGATTAGACTTGACTGTTCAGCGGCCAATCAATATTCAACAAAGCAAAGCAAATTATTGAAAAACTCAGGCACCTGCTCTATCACCCTCTTTTTCTTAGCCTAAAAATGGGCACCATGCTCAAGGCTCTCAAAGTGGGCCTGGGTAGACCTAGCCAAAGCATCAACTAGGTCTTTGACCTCAACTTCCATCCCAACAACTTGGCTCTTCAAAGAAGCCAATTCCTTTTCATACCGTTTCACAATCTCAGCCTCATTATGTTAGGGTACACGGTGATCAGTCATGGTATTCTTTGACTTAGGGTACACGATGATCATTGGAGTCACATTCAAAGGCTTCGGAGACGAGCGGTTAGTTTTCTCACCAACAATGGAAACCCCACTCCCATTGTCCTCTGCATAAACACGATTCCTCTTCCTACGAGTTAAACGCTCAAACAAAGGTTCATCGTCTTCCACATCCTCTGCTACATGGTCTAGGACATGCATCAGGCCCCTGGCACAGGTGGAGGAGGAGGAGGAAGGTCATCACCAACAACATCTACCTGGATAACAGGTTCAAAGCCCACTGTCACGCCAATATCATTTGGCTCTTCAAGAATGGAAGAGATATCTATCACTGCAAAACAAAAGAAACTTCATGGTTAAATCAAACAAAGAAAGTCAAAGATACAAACAAGTGAACACAACAACTCACCCTCACCATCCTTGAACAACACATGGACTCTCCCAACCTCCCAGTTTTGACTCAAAGCTCCCAACACCAAAACGCCCTCCAATATAGGTCGCGCATAGACACGCAGCCTACTCATGCGATCGAACAACTCATGGTTATCAATGGGAACACCAGTTACAACACCCACGTCCATGTTCACATTACTACCTCACTTGAGAAACTGAGGAGCCAAAACCCCTGAGTCAACAGTGATCCACACCCAGTTGTGGTGCCAACCTGACAAATCCCTAGCAGTACTAACAACAGTGAAACACTCTTCCTTGGTTACCTTATTCTCAAACGTGTACCACGACCTAAATCTCCGTATCTTAAAGATATGACAAAAAACGGGTAGAGAAAGAGGCATGTTTAAACCAACACACGCAAGCATAAAAGCATTGAGCCTTTGATACCCAAAAGGGTGAACCTAGGAAAATCCAACCCCATAGTGTTGATATATCTCATGATATAAGGGGTGCAAGGAAAGCCTAACGTTATAGTCCCTAACATACTCTAAATAAAATACACTCACATTAGGCAGGGAGGACGATCAGACCTACCATCCTTTGTAGGTGTACGAGGCGAATATGTTTAGCCCACGCATGGTTACACAAAAAGTTATTAAACTTCGTAGTTTTAACCCCCGAGGATGAGAAACAACATAACTTTGCTCGGACGACATCACAAGACACTAAAAGACGAAGGAACAAGAAAGCAAACTAACCTTGCATCACCATCTTCTTAATAAGGAAAACTCAGAGGGAAGAAAAAGTTTCAAAGATGAAAAACTATTGGCAATTTCAAAGGAAATGGAGAGTTTTTTAGGGGTAAGTTGACAAGAGAGAAGTTAAAAGTATAAACCTCTTACCCCTCATGCCCTATTTATATGGAGGTAAAAAAAGGATAGTGGGACACAAGTCATCATGGCCCATTGGGCCAGAAAAACAAGCACACACGCGTGACACTCATGACTTGGTAGGAAACGCGTGCAGTCAATATCAGAATGATGTAAAGCAAAGTCGAATCGACATGTCTTACCCACCAAAATATCGAAGAGAGAGATTTGAAATCATTTCAAAAGGGATCCTTTCTACATTTCCCAATGCAAGCCTTACCTTGAGCACCCCACACGTCACTTGGGAAACGCAACCTAAAGTCTAGGTCATCATCACAAGGTAAATCAAGAGTCAGTCTAGAAACCTAACCTGGACACACGGACCCTAGTTGCCTGACACAAGACTGGGGGGACTCAGTTACTTCAAAGTCCAGCATCATCTCACTTGTACATGACATAACACTAGAATGGGGGGACTTGATAGCGTATCATTATTAGTGACCCAAGCCCACTAATCACACACTCGAATCAAGCCCATACACCAAATAGTTCGCAAAGACAACATTGACTAGAAAATCATAAACCCAGCCCGAGCTAGGCCTAATAACTCTTCTCGGGCAGCATAGAATATGCACATAGAGACAACTATTACAACAATCGCTAATGGTTAAGAGGTACGATTCTGACATAGCACATTGCGAAACACACGATCAACAAAACAGGAGAGCAGAGCACTCTCTTGTACGAGCTAAAGGATGCATGACACTTGTCCTCCTTTTCTGCTCTCGGATTCAGTAGCCATTGATCATCCCCAAAGGGTTTATCTCTAAATCCTACAAGCCTCTCTATAAAAAGAGATTATCACACATAACTTCACAAGCTTCACACACTTACGCAAATACTGCCTCACAACAGTGCAACATGGTTCTTGTTTAAGTGTTACCCGAGCTTTTTGATCTATATCTGTGACAACTGGAAATTAGGGAGTCTATTTTAGGTAACCGCATTACGTTAAACTAAACCGAGCTTTTGCCTTTATAACTATTTTTATCGACCATGACTTGATTTGATATCGTTTATTGGCTTTTATGATTTATTTTATTATCGTATGAGTTATCGAGTTTTAACTTTTTTTGTTAGGCACTATGCGATTTGGCACAATAAAAGCCTAAAACAAGAAATAACGTAACTTTTGAACCGTAACTCGAAACTTGACAAATAAATAGTCAAAACTCGTGGAAAAACATAAATAAACATAATAGAAAGTAGAAGGAATGTCATGGGACACTCGTAGGAAAATATATGAGCTCAGGATTGGGTAAACGGGATAGTTTATGAAAAATTACGGCTTCGGCCCCTCTTTTTACCCATGGCCGACCACCCCCCTCCCAAAATAGTTTTTATTTTAGTCCTTGAACCTAAATATAAATACCCCATCCCACCTCATTTCCACTCTTTCATTTCTCTCTCTAAAATACACACATTAACCTACTTTCTCGCTCTACTATCTCTCTTTTCCAAATTCATAAAACCCTAACCCTAAAACCACCATAGCCGCCGCCACCTCCGGCCATATTGTTAGGAATTAGAAATTCCAGGTATTAAAGAGTCGGTTACCTCAAGTATATGTAATCGTTAGAAAGCTCGTAGTCGTAGTTCATTTAAGTTAAGTAGTATTTAGTTTAGTAACACCGTGGAGGACGGACGGGTCTTTACCCACTGTATGCCTGATCCACAGCCCGTTGTGTGGCGTTTTATTGTAAGACTATAAATACTCTCTACCTTCCAAGGTAGAGAGTTGGAGCTCATAATAAGATCTTTTCTTTCTCTCACTAAGTTCCCAAAACCTCTAACTTTCTCTCTCTAGAACTCACCTTTATACGCCCACTTTGTGTTATGGTTTGATGTGTATGTGAAATCAAATATCCTTAAATTGGTATCAAGAGCCATGGTTAGATCATATCTTACATATCTTTGGATTTCTAGTGGTTTTTAGGTGGTTTTTGAGTTTGAAAAAGATTAGTGGTTTTTGCATCATTTGGTTTATTTCTAGTGTTAAAGTTTGGATTTTGGTAGTACTTTTGTGTTTAGAATCATCTCAAGTGTTTAGGTTTTGATTTAGAAGGTTTGAATCATAGTGGTTGGGTTGTTTTTGGATTGAAAAGTGGTGTTTATGTGTTTTTCATGCTAGCGACTTGAGCCACGGAAAAGTTTTCTTGGTAGCGACTTGCTTTACAATTTGGTAGCGAGTTGTAGTTGAAAGTCATAGCGAGTTAGGGTTAGCGACTTGTCTAGTGAGACAAGCCGACAAACAATACACTTAGTGGATTCTCCACTACGGGTAGCGACTTGGTGGACGTTAGCGACTTGTGCTTTTGTTCGTTAGTGACTTGGTGTTAGCAATTTGGTGCATAGCGAGTTGCTATTTAGTGACTTGACATTTTAGCGACTTGGATCTTAGCGAATTGCTGTCAAAATTTTGCTAGCGACATGTATCTTAGCGAGTTGTTATATAGCGACTTGACTGTGTGTTAGCGACTTGGGATTATAGCGACTTAGTAGTTAGCGACTTGGTTCAAGATTTCCTAGCGACTTGGGTAATATCCTTTGAATACGGTTTTCTCTTGATTTAGTAAAATCCCGTGAAAGAATCAATTTCCCGGTTTAATCATAGAGTTATAAAATCCCGTTTAATTTGTCATCATGTCTACCAACGCTCCTACAATCATCTCCACTGTTGCCGAGGATGTTCAAGCAGCTGGTTCAGATACTCGTCCACCCATGCTTGACAGAACTGACTACGACTCGTGGGCTCAACGAATCAGATTGTACTGTCTTGGAAAGGAAAATGGAGTCAACATTCTCAAATCCATTGATGAAGGACCATATCGGGTTGAGACAACTAGAGACTTAATTGATACAGCTGAAGATGGAACAATGATCTATGGAATTGACAGACCAAAGACATATGATGAGCTCGATGATAAGGAGAAAAAGAGATTTGATGCTGATATCAGGGCTTCTAACATCGTACTTCAAGGTCTTCCAAAAGATATCTACAAGCTGATCAATCACAACACCGAAGCAAAGGCAGTATGGGATAATGTCAAGATGCTTCTCTCAGGTTCTGAATTAACTATGGAAGACAGAGAATCACAACTCTATGATGAATTTGAACACTTCAAGATGAAACCAGATGAGAGTGTTTATGAGTACTATGTGAGATTCCACAAGCTTGTTAATGATATGAGGAACATCAGAATGACTATGCCTAACATTCAGCTGAACTCAAAATTTGTGAACAACATGAATCCCGAATGGCACAAGTTTGTCAAACATCGGAATCACAACCATCGGAATCAGTTCAAAACTAACCAGGGAGAGACAAGCTCTTCAAATGACTCAACTGCCTTCTACTCAAACATCGGAATCACAACCAAAGCCTCACAAGTCATACCCATGGGTAATGGTAATCACAAACTCATTCCTGATCCTATGTTCAAACAAGCTGATGCTGATGCACACGTGGGAAACTTCATTAATCAACTAGCTCTTCTGATTAGTCAAAACATGAACTCTCTTCCACACACCAACAACAATCTCATAACTGCTTCCAATCCACATAATCAAGCCACTGTCAGAGATGGGAAGGTTATGGTGCAGCCAGTTCAAGAACGACAATACGAACAAGCAAGAGGTGGAGCTGGTAGAGGTTATGCTGCAAATCAGTATAGAGGAAGGAATGGAAATCAGGGTCAAGCTAAGCCAATCAAATGTTACAATTGTGGTGGTGAGGGACACATTGCAAGGAACTGCACATCACCAAAACGCCCTCAGAATTGAGAGTACTTCAGGGATAAGATGTTGCTTGTGCAAGCTCAGGATAATGGTGCAGCTTTGGATGAAGAGGAGTTGTTGTTCTTGGCTGAGGGAAATGCTAAGACATATGATGCAGATGTGGATGAGCAACCAATTCAGGAGATAGGACATAATCATCAGAATGCCTTTCAAGTAGCTGATTGTGATGCATACGACTCTGATGTTGATGAAGAACCCACTGCACAAACCATCTTCATGGCTAGCATTTCTCCAATGGTCTCTCCTAAAGTCTCTTCATCTCCACAAGCTGGTCCATCCAAAGACAAACTCATTTCTGAGGTACTAAAATTATACGATGAAGTTGATGAGCAAAAGATACATAACGAAGCACAATCAACTGTAATTATTGAGTCAGATATTGAAAATATGGGTAATATCAATGTTGTCCCATATGATCAATATGTGAAACAAAGTAAAAGTGAGATTGTACCAAGTAATGCATCTTCTGCAGTCAACAATGATTATGTTTTTGATGAATTTACTGCATGTGCCCCTGATGATTCTATCATCTCTGAAGTGAATGCCTATAAAGAACGTGTTGCTATTTATGAACAACGTGCCAAATTTGAGTTGACCACCCGTGAGCAGGAAATGGATGACCAAATGCGTACAACTATTAGAAAAAGTAGGTTTAAAGAAGAAATATTAAAACAAGAGTTAAACTCCTTACAAGAGAAGCTTTCTAAAACTGCTAAGCAAAAACAAGAACTTCAAGAAAATGTTAAAATGCTTAAGCAAGAATTCAGTGCTAAGGAATCAAAACTTTTGAATGATTTTTCTAATCTAAAAACCTTGAAAAACAAGCTTGAAAATAAGTTGTACGTACAAGGAAATACCATTCAGACTGCTCACTTAATCACTAAGCATAAAGTCTTAAGCGATAAGCATAGCATTCCCCTTGTTGAGGAACCAAATCCAGAGGTCATTAAAAAGGCTAGAAATGCTCATAAGGTTCTTTATGATGGCAATGAAATCCTTAAACCTAGACAGAAACCTAGTTGCGTTGAGTGCACTGAGGAAGATAAGAAATCAGATGAAGTCACTAGGGAAAAGATGAACAAGAAATTAGATGATCCTAAATGTAAAGAAAAGAAAATAAAGATCACACCCCATGATTACAAGAAGGAGAATTGGATTTCTTTGAACATGTTTAAGCCTCAGAAGTTGTTAACACCCGAACAAGTGTTCTGGAAAAAGGATTTAGATAAGCAAAAAATTGAAAATCTTGTTGTAACAAACCCTCCCTTTAGAAAAATGCCTTCAGCGACTGTGTATCCTCCAAATACACCAATGCATTTAGTACCTAGAACTATTGCCACTAAAAGCAAGACCTTAATCAGTCAATATGTTATTTTCCAACTATTTGTTGATTTTGAGAAAACTTGTAAGAAAAGGATCACACCCACTGGAATAACTGAAGGGGAAAGGGGTTTTGAGCAAACGAAAGAATGTTATTTAACTGAAGTCATGCCTTTCTTTAAACAGCTAAAAGATCATTTTGAAAGTCTTAAAAAGGGAATGAACTTAGACATTAAAGAAATGGAAAAGGAGTTTGATGCAATGATAGTTGAGGTTAGTGACTATGAGCGAGCACTAAAATATAATGAGATTGAGAGGAAGAACTTGCATACATTAAATGAGACTCTTATTACTGAATGTGTTGCTCAAGATGTGTTTTTCACTGCTACAAATTTTTCTATTAATGCTTCCCAATTTCATGAATTATCTGTTGCCCTGAAAGTCTCCCATGATCGTGTCATTGAGCTTGAAAAAACTAATTCTAAACTAAATGAGAAAATTGAACTGGATGATCACGAGAATTTGGTTAAACATTTTTCTAAACTAGAAGTTGAGCATTTTAATTTACAACTAAAATATCAACATCTTAAAGAAAATGTCAAAACTTCAAATATCAAGACATCCTCCGATGCTCCAGAGTTTGATGCAGTTATTCAAATTAACAAACGTGATGAAAAGATTCAAGCTCATTGCAACACGATCAGAAAGTTGAAATCCCAAATCTCTCAATTAAAGGGTCAAACAAACAATATGACAGGCTCCCAAATGCCTCCTCCTCTAGATTCTCAGAATTCTCAAACGTTTCATCTTCAAAACTTGGTAAATGCATTACAAAAGGAAAACGAAAGTTTTCTAGAAGAAAATAAAAAGGTTAAACGTCATTTCAATGAGTTATTTGAATCAATAAAGGTCACTCGTAACAAAAATAACGAACAAATAGCTTCATTGCAAAAGGAAATTGAGAATCTGAAGAGTCAGGTAAAAGGGAAAATGCCAATGACCAATGGGGAGAATGGTGTATCAAAGGTTCACTCTTGTAATAAATATGCTTTGTCTGTGAAATATGTTCCCCCTCATCTCAGGAATAACAAACTTGCTATTCAAACATATTTCTCATCCCTTAAGGATTGTCTAGAATGTCTACGTGAGATTGTTGAAGAGGATAAATTAGAGAAACCACTTGACAATGCAATTGGGCATGCATGCTTATATGCCAAACGATCTCAAGAAATTCTAGAATGCTTAATCACAATATGCCCAAAGTTCTTAGGTGAGAGAGTTAATCCTTTGATTCCATGTTCGATGCCTAGTGCCAAGTATGATATTCATTCGATGCCCAATGTTTTGAATGTGAACCTTAGTGTGCCTTTAAGCAGTTCAGATTCCAGATCTGTTAATACTAAGAAAGCGAACTCTAGTGTGCCTTCTAGGAGTACAAATCCCAGCACTTCTAGTGTTAAGAAAGTGAACCTTAGTGTGCATGCATGTAATTCAGATCCCAGAACATCTAAACAGGAGATGCAAAGAGTAGCAAAACCAACTAATGTTCCCATTCCCTCTACAGGAGTAATCAGTGACATTAAAGCGAGCAGGTCAAAGTCTCAAGACATTACAAGAAATAATAGGACCTCGCAAGCTAAGAATGTGCATTGGAAGAGAGTAGAAGACCAACCTAGGAACTTTAAGCTTGAGTCGAATAAAACGAATTGTGTTGATTCTAGTATTAGCCATAGGCGTACTGTAATTAATTCGAATTCTGATACTATTTGCAAACCTTGTAATGATGTCTGCTTGAATTCTGTTGCTAATCATGAATGTGGTATGAATACTTTGTCTAATACTGTCAAATCCCCAGTGAATCTTGTCAATGAAAAATATCATGCTAAGAAGGCAAAAAGGCAAAGGCGAAAGAAAGTTAGAAAATAGTGGAAACCCACATGAAGAACATTTAGTAAGATAGGCTATCATTGGATACCTTTTGGTCATAAGACTAATCAGACAATGCCCACTAGAGAATGGATGCCTACTGGTAGAACTATTCCCTTAAGAAGTGAGCACACTTTGAATAGGGCTAATACAGACACTAGTACTGCATCTATTCATAATGATTCCATTGACTTAATTTCTGATATGAATGCTTCTATTTCTGATGTGGGTGTTCCAACCATTGTTACTAACCAAATGGAACCCATTCTTGCATGGGGATCCCAATTATCCAGTTATCCAGTTATCCAGTTATCCATTCTTGTCTGTGTTCAACTGCAGATCGTTCAAATCGTTTTGTGGTACCTGGACTCAGGCTGTTCCAAGCATATGACTGGCGACCGGTCGCGGCTCATGAACTTCGTGAGCAAATTCATAGGGACAGTTAGATTCGGGAATGATCATTTCGGAGCTATTATGGGTTATGGAGATTATGTGGTTGGAAAAAGTGTAATTTCCAGGGTATATTATGTAGAAGGACTTGGTCATAATTTGTTCTCTGTTGGTCAATTCTGTGATTCCGATCTAGAAGTAGCTTTCAGAAAACATACTTGTTTCGTTAGAGAACTTGATGGTGTAGAATTGTTAAGAGGTACCCGAGGTTCAAACCTATACACCATATCTATCGATGACATGATGAAGTCCTCTCCAATCTGCTTGCTGTCAAAGGCTTCTAAAACAAAGTCTTGGTTATGGCATCGTCGTCTCAATCACTTGAACTTTGGTACCATAAACAACCTTTCTAGAAAGGATCTAGTCAGAGGCTTACCCAGATTAAAATATGAAAAAGATCCACTTTGCTCAGCTTGTCAATTGGGAAAAAGCACGAAATATGCCCACAAACCAAAACCCACAAACTCTGTAATGGAAGTTCTTCATACCCTTCATATGGATCTATGCGGTCCAATGAGAGTGCAAACTATTAATGGGAAGAGATATGTGTTAGTAGTGATTGATGACTACTCCCGATTCACTTGGGTTAAGTTTTTGAGGACAAAGGACGAAACTCTAGATGTCATCATTAAACTCATTAAACAACTTCAGATCAGACTCAACAAAACAGTTCGAATCGTCCAAACTGACAATGGAACTGAGTTTGTTAATAAAGTACTCATTGAATTTTATGAAAATGTTGGAATCAGTCCTCAAAGAAGTGTTCCTCGAACTCCTCAACAGAACGGTGTAGTTGAAAGACGAAACCGAACTCTTGTAGAAGCTGCAAGGACAATGCTGATCTACTTAAAGGTTCCAATGTTTCTATGGGCTGAAGCTATTGCCACTGCTTGTTACACTCAAAATAGATCTCTAATTCACACATCTCATGGAAAGACTCCATACAAACTTGTCCATAATCGAAAACCTGATCTATCATACCTTCGTGTGTTTGGTGCTTTATGTTATCCAAAAAATGATGGTCAAGACTTAGGAAAACTGAGAGCCAAAGCAGACATTGGAGTATTTGTAGGCTATGCACCAAACAGAAAAGGTTACCGAATCTACAATAAGAGAACCCGAGATATCATGGAAACAATTCACGTTACGTTTGATGAGCAGACAGGTCAAATGGCTCATGGACAATCCAGTTCTGGACCCGCACTTCAAAACAGTCCCATTGGTTCATCCCTTGTACCAAATTCCTCTCCAGCTATTCCATATGTACCTCCAACTGAAGATGATTTGAAGAAATTGTTTGATCCAATGTTTGATGAACTCTATGAGCCAAGTGCTATTGAACTGACAATTCCCACAACAAAGGCTGCTCATATCCCTGAGAATGAAGTCAATCCTTCAGTCTCAATATCATTAAGTCAAGAAGCACCTGTTGCTGATAACTCAGTCTCATCAACAAATCATCTATCTTCAAATGTACATCATGGAACTGTTTCTGGCATCAATGATGAAGTTAATCCCTTTGCTACTCCTGAAGATGCTCCATTTGAAAACATATTTGCTCCTGAATCATCATCAGAACCATCTTCTTCAGGAGACATCGACTCTGCTACCTCAGTCCCTCAACAACTTCCACATGAACACCTTAGAAAATGGACTCACGATCATCCCTTAGACAACATCATTGGAAATACCTCTCGTCCAGTATCCACATGGAAACAACTTGCAACCGATGCCTTATGGTGCTTCTTCAACTCAGTACTCTCTAAGATCGAACCAAAAGATGTTAAAACCGCCATGAATGAAGATAGCTGGTTCAATGCCATGCAAGAAGAAATTCATGAGTTTGATCGACTTGATGTATGGGAGTTAGTACCTGCTCCAGATTATGCTATGATCATTGCTCTAAAATGGATCTTCAAAGTGAAACTTGATGAGCATGGTGATGTGTTGAAGAACAAGGCTCGATTAGTTGCTAAAGGATACCGTCAAGAGGAAGGTATTGACTTTGAAGAATCGTTTGATCCTGTTGCTCGAATCGAGGCAATCAGAATCTTTTTGGCTAATGCTGCTAGTAAGAACATGGTAGTCTATCAAATGGATGTAAAGACGGCATTTCTGAACGGAGATCTTAAAGAAGTCGTCTACGTCAACCAACCTGAAGGATTTGTGAATCAAGAGCATCCTTCTCACGTTTATCGATTGAAGAAGGCTCTTTACGGTTTAAAGCAAGCTCCTAGGGCATGGTATGATACACTATCAAAGTTTCTTCTATCTACCGGATTTAGCAAAGGAGCAGTTGATCCAACATTGTTCACCAGGAAGTCAGGCAAACATTTAATTCATGTTCAAATTTATGTTGATGATATCATTTTTGCCTCGACTAACCTCAATGAGTGTGACCGTTTTTCAAATGAAATGGGTTCAAAATTTCAAATGTCAATGATGGGACAAATGTCATTTTTCTTGGGATTACAAATTTCACAAAGTCCCGGAGGCATCTTCATAAATCAATCTAAATATGCAAATGAAATGTTAAAGAAATTTGGATTTGAATCAAGTGACCCTGTTGACACTCCCATAATTGAACGAACTAAACTAGATGAGGACCACTCAAGGATCATGGTAGACCAAACAAAATATCGTAGTATGATTGGATCCCTGATGTACCTCACAGCTAGTAGACCAGACAACTTGTTCGCTGTTTGCATGTGTGCTAGATACCAGGCTAAGCCTACTAAAAAGCACCTTGAAGCGGTTAAACAGGTCTTTCGGTATCTCCAAGGAACCATCAATATGGGACTTTGGTACCCGAAGGACACCGGTATGTCACTAACAGCCTATGCAGATGCTGATCATGCAGGGTGTCAAGATACTCGTCGAAGTACGTCTGGAGGTGCTCAGTTTTTGGGTGATAAGCTTGTGAGCTGGTCTTCAAAGAAGCAAATGAGTACTTCTATTTCCTGTATAGAGGCTGAATACATAGCCATGTCATCATGTTGTGCTCAAATCCTATGGATGAGATCCCAATTATCTGACTATGGCTTTGAATTTAACAAAATCCCTCTGTACTGTGATAATAAAAGTGCTATTGCTCTCTCATGCAACAACGTACAACACTCAAGAGCAAAGCACATCAAAATTCGACATCATTTCATCAGGGAACAAGTGGAAAAAGGTGTGGTGGAACTCTATTTTGTGAGGTCTGAATACCAGTTAGCAGACATCTTCACCAAAGCTCTTCCTAGAGAACGTTTTGAGTTTATTCTTCCACGACTTGGCCTTAAAAGCCTTCAACCTGAAACACTCAAACGTCTTCAAGAGGAAGAAGAGGAGTAAAAGGTTTCCTTCATCTATCTCTTGTAAATATCTTTTCGAAAAGCAAAATACAAAATTACAAAACCTTCAAAAAGCAAATAGAAAATTATAAAACTTTCAAAAATCCATAAAAATTGAAAAATCTTGAAAAAATTGAAAAATCTTGAAAAAATTCAATATGTATATATATATATGTATATATATATATATATATATATATATATATATATATATATATATATATATATATATATATATATATATATATATATATATATATTGTCTTTTTGTCATGTTTTTCTTGATTCGATAATATCTACGGTCTTTGTGTTGTCATTCAAAGAATGACACGGGACTTTATATATTGTTCGAATTTTTATTTAAATATATATATATATATATATATATTTTTGGGAGAAAGAGAATAAAATGGTTTATTGTCATTTCAGGCAGTAACATTCTTTTCAAAGAAAGAACAGAGCCATGCTTTTTCATGTTCTCAAATTCCATGCTCTGATTCTATAAACATTTTTCTGCTGAAAACTAAACTGTTTTGAAAAATAACTCGGACTCTATTTTTGATAATCATCTGGACTTATTTGTCAAAATATCTATCTCTCAATCAACAACCTATGTCATTGATTGAGGGGGAGAATGATTTCAATTAAATCAAAAAGTTATTTGTCATTCAATTGTTTTCAAAAGATATTTATGCATGTTTAATCAATGGAGTTTAAAGTCTTAAAATCCGATCCTTATCAGTTAAAACGTTTTTCATAATCAAGTCACAATTCTCCTTAAAAATCTTTCAAAATTAATTTAAATCTACAGAGATCACAAATCTCAAATGATTTGATATTTGTGATCGGGGGAGAATTTGTGATTGAAATTGAATTTAAACTGACAATTCGGTAAATGGTTTTATAAGAATGTACAAGCTCTCCTTCCCACATGTGACAAACGATTTCAAATTTTCCATGCACATGTTGAGGGGGAGCATCTATCTTAAACCACAAAGATCCGAAACGTGATCAATTTATATCAATGTGCATGTTCCCTCTAGTATGTACAAAAATCTTTTCAAATCTTAATGCACATATTGAGGGGGAGCAAAATTGTGAAAACCTTATCCTTCCCAAAAATGCTTTATCTACTTGTTTTGTTCAGGGAAGTGATGTTGATATCTTTTAAAAAATGGTAATAAAAGAAGTTAAATTCTTTCTTTTGCCTCCGTGTGCAAAACGATTTCAAACATTTGATGCACATGTTGAGGGGGAGCTCTTATTCTAAAAATATCAAAAACAATTCAGGTGCAAAATGCTTTGATAATATATCACAAGCACCTGGATTGATTTTCAAATGGTTTTCAATTGGTTTCTATGGCAGATGAACAATACCAAATAGACCGACCAACTTTACTTATGTATGGTGATATAAGGATGATAAGGTTAGGTATGTGTTCCAATGATCCGCCAGAACCGGAGGGATCTACCCAGGGACTATCCACTAGTTAGTGTAGAGTTCTTAGGTATGATGATAAAAGGAGAAAAATGAGATATGGGAAGAGTGCGGACTGAGACTGAGCTAGTACTGGAACAAACCCAACAAGGTTCTTGCTGTGAAGTCTCGGTAAGCACTGAAGGGGTTGAAGAATGAAAAAGAATTGAATGAGAAAAGGGTGAAAACAAATAGCCCTCCATTTATTCAACCTTAGGGCAGAAACCAGGTTCAATTCATATGCTACTGATGATAACATCGGTATTGAAGACAAGACGTCATGGACCCAGTGACGCACTGCACTTCAACTTTCCAAACCACTCAAGTTCCCCTTAAAAGGACTTGTTTCATTCTCACGAGGAACCTACATTATCTATCGACTTTCTCTTAGAGATTGTTGATATTGAAGAAGGAGACCCTCTCCCTAGTCTCCGACACAGGATCCAAATATGCACATATTGAGTCTAGAGCCACGAGATCATCAATAAATCTCATTAGGACACTTTCATTGAAGACTCTCTGTTTAACACAATGTGGAAAGAGAGATTTTATCTTGAGTCCTACGCATTATCCTTGTGGTATTGCCAGAACATCTGAGTGATATGCAAACATACTCACAATGAAGATGGAAAGCCTTCTGGAGCCAACATCAAACAAGCTCCTCGTGGGTGGCATGTGAGATCTATCAAATAGATCAACCATGTGACAACTGAACAGAAACAATGGGGCGATTCAATTTTTTGAATCAATCCTGGTTCAGGTTATGGATTGACGGATACCTTTGAAAAACCGGTCTTTGTGCTTATAAACTCTTTTCTTTAGCAAATCGACCGTGTACTGATTTTTCAAATCAAAAGGTGTTTTATGATTGATTATTGATGTTCATTAAAACCTTCGTTGTATTGCAAAAACAATTTCTATTGAGCAATACACGATTGTTTTTCAAATATATTTTCATCAATCGGTGAATTTCTATTTGCTGGTTCACTCACTCCGTGTTGTCTTCTTTGAGACGTTCCGGTTTGAGAACAGCTAGAGCAGCTGCGAAACCCTGTCAAGGAAATTCTTCGGAATTATACCTGATCACAGGCAGTACTTGTACTCATCAACGGGGAACCGTGGGCCGTGTACCTCAATTCAACGAAAGTGATCAAAGACACTTTCGTGCGATTTATTGCTAACTGTTGTATGCAGGTACGTCCTACGTTTGCAGCTGATCAGAATGAAGCGGTCAATTCATAGCCGCATGCTCACTTAACACATTCATCTCAAAAGAAATCATGATTAGTGTATCAATGACTCTGATATTTTCACTCCATGCTTCTGCTACGCTGCTGCCAATATCATGAATCAACGAAAGCTACCGCTACTCTGATGAGAAGATATCATGATCCAGAATGTGAGCATGTCGGTCCGATAGTCACAACATCACATAATACCAACACCACAATGGATGTCTCAGAGATTTTTGTTAGCTGATGATCTCAAAAGCTGGCTTAAAATTATTATCACGTGGATCAGTAAAAGACCTCCACTTGGATTAACCAAACATGCAATGAGTGGAATCAATGACTACGAGCTTCGGAGCAAAGTACTACATCAAGAATGCAAGAACAATTGTTAATGTAATATCTGTTTGTATTCAATGTAATTTTAGTATATGTTTGAGGTGACCTCCCTTAGGGGGAGATTGTTAGGAATTAGAAATTCCAGGTATTAAAGAGTCGGTCACCTCAAGTATATGTAATCGTTAGAAAGCTCGTAGTCATAGTTCATTTAAGTTAAGTAGTATTTAGTTTAGTAACACCGTGGAGGACGGACGAGTCTTTACCCACTGTATGCCTGATCCACAGCCCGTTGTGTGGCGTTTTATTGTAAGACTATAAATACTCTCTACCTTCCAAGGTAGAGAGTTGGAGCTCATAATAAGATCTTTTCTTTCTCTCACTAAGTTCCCAAAACCTCTAACTTTCTCTCTCTAGAACTCACCTTTATACGCCCACTTTGTGTTATGGTTTGATGTGTATGTGAAATCAAATATCCTTTATATTCTGGCCAAAATCCGGCGAGTGGTATCTCACCTCCACCACCATTTTGTAGATCTCTCTTTCCTCATTCTATCCATATACATATCTCTTATAAAAGCTTTCATTAACACCTCCAAATCTTACAAAAACGATTCATGATTATAGGGTTTTCATTAAATCTTGTAGATCGGGTTGAGAAAAGGTAAATGGAACATGGGTCTAGCTCGTATGAGCCATGAAAATCCACGTATGGGTCTCCATAGGCTCGTACATGGCTCGAATATAGTGGGTGTTGGGTGAAACTTGGGTCTAAAACTAATTTACACTTAATAAAACATGTAGCTAGTGATTTGGTATCATGTGGTGTATCATATTGTTGTGTTTTTGCATTTTAGGCATCGTTTCGTACGATGGGTTTAGATTAGTTGATGGTTTTGATGTTTGGATGTTGATTGGAGGTTGATTGATTGTGTCTGGTTGTAGTAGAAGCCATTTGGGAGCATTTGGTTGTGTTTGTTGGGGCGTACGAGCCACCAAGACCCACGTATGGGTTGGTGGTGTGGTGTACGAGACCCTCATGGACCACGGGTCTGGGTCGGTTTGTTGTGGTATCTTGTTGGTTGTTGTTGTTGGTGTTTGGATGAGACGCGTGGAGCCGAAAAGCTTCTAGAGCTTGTTTGGTTCACGTGGTCTTAACCGTGACCGTGTCATGACCATTAGGGTCATAACATTGGTTTCGGGTATATTTGGTAGTTTGATTGGTTGGCGAGATTGATTTGGGTTGATTTGAAATTGAGTTGCGCTATTGTGATTATTTACTTGGACTTATAATATAAATTGTCAACTTTGAGCAACGTCGGTGTTACTTTGAATTTTTAGTCATAGTTGACCCCGACAACGCCGTAACATGGAATTTAGTATATTTTGGACTATAGATTGATTAAAAGCCGAGAAGTCGTGACTCGTGCTTGTGGACTCGAAACGAATAACGATATGAAACTAATATTGAAATTGACGAAATATATATATATATATATATATATATATATATATATATATATATATATATATATGAAAATGTTAATAAACTATGAAACATAAATAATAAAAAGGCTTTTATACCAAAACTATCGATAACAAGACTTGTCTTGTTATTTACTATTTTAAATAGGAATTAACAACTTAAAATGGAAAGGTTTTCTAATAAATAAGTATTTAATGTTTCGAGTGTACGTTTATCGAAATGTGCCATTTATGAGCATTTAATACTAGTTTCAAATATTTAATTTATTTACGTTATGTGCATGGGTTATGGATGACCTAACATTAATAGCGTCGATCAACGTGGGTAGCAGACTTATTAGGTTGACGAATCTAATAAGAGCCCGCTAGGTACGTAGGATAACGTTATTAATGGGTGGATTATCCGTATGACTCGTTAGGATGCGACCGGTTTATGAGATAATAAGCGACAAGAATAAATAATTGAGTTTATCGAGTTGACGAATTCGATAATGTCTACTATTTATTCCGAAACTTATTGGACTATGGAGCTTATCGCTTAGATGTCTCATTGTGTTGCATTGAGTCACATCACGATGATACCAAACGCTAAGACTAAACGGTGAAACAAGACATTTTTGGAGATAAAGAAAATGAATACATTGGGGTAGATAACGTTGATTTTGGGAAATATATATTAAAATTGGTTTACATTAATAGGTTGTGCCGAGTCGATAGTTGCTGAGCTGTGATTAGCTGTTATCTTCCTGCTAGTGTTTGTTTGTGCGTTGCTTGCTTGAGGTGAGTTTCATAGCCCCACTTTTATTTGTATTTTTAACTAATTTGGGGTGAGAATCATGCTACTATTTTTGGACCTTTAAAACTATTTTGATTTGCTTATGTGCTTGACTGTGTAGATAGATATGTGGTAGCTGTTGCCTTAGTCTAGGGTAGCAATACTAATTGCTATAACACGTTGCCTAGATAAGAATAGACTCTACCTCGACCTAGTCCAGGGTTAGCAATCGTTCTAGACTTTGCTACGACTGTGCTGGCTAGAGTCGCTAGGGGCCCACTATGACGTCTGATATGACATTGATGATATTGTGATTGAGATATTGGTATGTGATTGATGTGTATCTATCTTAGGTCTCACATAGAAAATAAACTCCTACAAGTCCACTATTTTAAACTTGAATTTAAACCTATGAACTCACCAGCGTTAGCTGACCTTTTAGCATGTTTTTCTCTGGTATTTAAGTGATGTTTGGAGTACGTTTTCTGTGGAAACTTGGCAAGGAGGCATGATTCAAGGATCATAATCAAACTCTGATAATTTATGGGGACCTATTTTTATAAATCATGTTTGGGCCTTTTATTTACTTTTTTGGGATAATTGTTTTGGATAATTGAATTTGGGATTGGTTTTGAATGATAATATGTCTATCTTGTTTGCTATACTTGTGTGAGATACCAATCCAATGTAACGCCCCGAAAACTTGATTAAGTCTTCCGCTGTACCGAGATTTGGGGGTGTTACAATATCAATCTCATCGAGTCCTTACTGTTTAACACGGGAAACCAAACAACAAAACCACTCCCATCACATTTCTAAACCGATTTACATACCATACGTAAACACTATCACACTAAAAAGAATAAGATACAATGAACCTCACTACAACACTCAAACACTATAAATCAATCTAACCAATGATCAAGATGATCAACACAATACCAGACTATCAACACCAAAGATTGAGAGACAACCGGACTTGTGAAAGTGAGAGAATGAGAAGTTATCAAACCCTAGATCCGGATATGAGCTTATATAAACCAATGTTTCACCTCAGTCCCTTCAATATAACAAACTTGACAAACAAAGACTAAATATATTAGAAGAATAAAACTTGTCACAACTAGTCCCTGTGGTTTTAGACAATATGAGTTTATAAGGTCAACCAAAGTCAACACATTATTTCAACACCCCTCCGCAAACTCATTCAGTGAACATGTTCACCATATTCAACTTTGAACAAAACTGCTTATGTTGAGTTATACTCAACCATTTGGTAAACACATCTGCTACCTGATTAGTAGAATAACTTTTACAGTTTTAATAACACCAAAAGCTACCTTTTCCGTCACTAGATGCACATCAATATCAAAATGCTTTGCCTTTTCATGAAACACAAGATTAGCATCAATTTGAATTGCTGATGTACTATCAAAATATAAAGGAAATGATAACAGACCTTCAACTTTCAATTCTTTCAACAAACTTACAAGCAAAATTACCTCACAAGTAGTATAAGCCATACACATGTACTCAACTTCAATTGATAATATGGAAATAGTAGCTTGTTTCTTACTTTTCCAGGACACCAGGTTACCATTAAGAAACACACAGAAACCAGACACTGATTTCCTAGAAACCAAACACTTAGCCCAATCTGTATCAGAATATGTATGAATACCAAAAACACTTCCTTTACTAAACTGAATACCATACCTAGGAGCAGTTTTAAGATATCTTAAAACTCTCAATGCAGCTGTAAAATGTGACTGCAAAGGTGAATGCATATGTTGACTTAAGCAATGTACATCATATGAAATATCTAGTCTAGTTACGAACAAATATATAAGTTCTCCAACAAGTTTTTGATACTCTGTTAAAATAGCCAACTTCTTATCTTTTTCAGTTTCAATATGACTTAGCAAATTATTCTGCTGCATAAGTGTTGTAGCAAGCTTACATTCCAAAATACCATATTCACAAAGTAACTCAAGACAATATTTTATTTGTGAAAAACACAAACCCTTTTTGTTTTCCAAAACTTCAATACCCAGAAAATATTTTAAAGTTCCTAAATCCTTAATTTGAAATTTAGAAGACAAAAATTGTTTGAACTTAACAGCTACTTCATCATTATTATCAGTAATGACAATATCATCAACATATACTAATAAAGCCAGAAAACACCATTTTCATCTTTGGTAAACAAAGAACAGTCATTCATACTTTGTTTAAAACCATTTTCTTTTAAAGCACTAGTTAATTTTTCATTCCATTGTCTTGGAGCCTGTTTAAGTCCATACAAAGACTTAACAAGCTTGTAGAATCTGGTTTCATTTTTATCAGAAAACCCAGGTGGAAAGACATATACACATCCTCATTCAGATCTCCATACAAGAATGCATTATTAACATCTAATTGATATAAAGACCAATTATTATGCACATCAATGCTAATAAATTAATAATACATCTCACATTCACCATTTAACCACAAGACTAAAGGTCACCTCATAATCAACACCTTCCCTTTGATTATACCCTTTAGCTACAAGCCTAGCCTTGTACCTATCTATCTCACCTGAGGACTTACACTTGATTTTAAACACCCACTTACAACCAATAATTTTTCTACCAGCAGGAAATTCAGTTAGCACATAAGTAATGTTTTTATGTAAAGCCTTAAGCCTCCATTATTTCATTATTCATAGCTTCATTCTAATTCTTATCTTGAGAAGCCTCATGATAAGATTTGGGTTCAGCAGACTTATTAAAAGTGGTATAAAAACACAAGTTTCTAGCAGACAATTTAGCATAACACAGAAAGTTTTCAATACCATACCTTAAACAACTATTAACAACAAAGTCATTTAATCTTGAAGGCAAATTACTAACTCTAGCAGACCTTCTCAGCACAGTTTGTGGAGTACTCCCCTTGTTAGTGATATTTGTTAATACAAATAAGCCGTTAAAACGTTTATTTATATTTTACGGTCTTCTAATGTTTTGTCGATAACAAACGTAAAATCATTTTAATAAAACAAATAAAATACGTAAATAGTTTAAGTTAATAGTTTACTAACACACTTACGTTTTCACATTAAACACTAAAACAAGTATAAGTGTTTTTATGATTTAAATACATATGTACAACAACTAGTGTTTACATATTGGGTTACCATATACTTAAACTAAGTATACTAAAATGGGTAAAAACAAGTATATACTAAATGGGTAAAAACTAGAAAATGGTATTGACCCATAACCTATGGTTTTATATATACCACTTAACCAAGTTCATTGTATCTAGAAAAGAAAACCATGGATCAACCCATAACCCATGACCCATGACCCATAACCAAAAATACCCATGGGTAAAGAGGAGCGTTCCACGGATCCCTGGCTTTGTGCTAGCCGGATCCCAAGTGGAAGGGATCCGTGGGATCCGAGGAAACAGTAGAAAATTTTCTCTATAAATAGAGAGCCATTTCTTCCTTTCTATTCATCACTTAACACACATACTTACCCCAAGTATTCTAACCCTCTAACCTCAGATCCAAGTGATCTATGTAGTTTGTCTTTTGTTTTTGTGTGATCTTCTAGGTTTCTCTTAAAGGAAAGATCACCATTTCTTGAAGACATGCAAGCTCAAGTCCATGAGTTGCCATGCTTCATCATCATCAAGACAACGAAGGTTCTTTTGTTGATAGATCTACCTTTCTTCATATATGTTGGGTTGAAGGCATTAGTGAAGAATGCCGAAAGTGTCAAGATGAAAGTATTAGTGAAAGGTGCTCATCATCCATGTAAAAGCATTAGTGAAGAATGCTAAAGGTGTCAAGACGAAGGCATTAGTGAAGGGTGCCAAGCGTTGTGTCAAAGACATTAGTGAAGGATGCCGATGAATCAAATCAAGTAGCATTTGGGAAGAATGCTTAGTTCGTATAATCGATGAGGTGCATAGTTATACATATAAGTATTTGTTTATTTACAAGGATGGTGATATCCTTGATGGTGTTGTAACAAGGAGTAGATCTCCTTGAAATTAGGTTTTGTGTCGTGAAGGGTAGCAGTTCCTCCATAGTAATGGAACTAGGTGCTTAGCCTAGTACCTAATAAAGGGTAGGCGAAGTTGTGATAGGATTAGTTCTCCTAAGGTGTGAAAGAACTCGGTGGTTAGCCTAGCACCGTATAAAGGGTAGGCGACGTTGTGTTAGGTGTGGTTCGCCTTGGTGTGAAAGAACTCGGTATTTAGCTTTGTACCGAAAAAAGGTTAAGCGACGTTGTGAAGGCTTCTCCGCCATAAGGAGATTGGTGTAGTGTTTACGAACTCTCGAGTAGGTGACTTGAGGAGTGGAGTAGGGCAAGGAAGGTGTCCTTGTAGCCGAACCACTATAAATAACTTGTGTCGTGGTGATGTGCTTCTTACTCTTTATCTTTCATTACACGTTTATATACTTATCTATCAAAGTCCAACATAAACAACCAAATAGATTGACATAAGTCGATCTAAACATTTAAAAGGAAGTTTTAAATTGGTAAAACTATTCAACCCCCCCTTCTAGTTTTCCACAATTGGCATCAGAGCTTCGTTACCAAGTTTCTTATAGTATATTGTACTTTAAAGACTTGATACGATCCGTGTATGTTTGAAAACTACAAAGAAGGATTTTTTTTGGGTCATATTTTTTAAATCATTTTGTTGGACATTGATAGATGAATCTAACAACTTTTGTTCCTAAGAAATCTTCATGCTAGAATCTCTCCAAAATCGTCATTCAAAGAATAATGAAGTCAACATTCAAGGAAGGATCTAAAAAGTAATCACAACTTACGTACACCAAGTACAAAGGATTACTTTAAAAGCTCATGAAGTATCTTTGGTCTTATGCAAAACCAAGAAGCATAGAGGTATGTTTTACTTTTCATTAGATAGGTTACATGAGTTCAATTTATTTTCATAAGTTCTCTTTGTTTATTTATCTTTAACATCATTAGAAGTCTCTTTCGTCACTTTTTCGTCTTTTTCATCATCGGGAATAATACTCCTTTTGATTCGTCAAACTAACGCCGTCATCACATATGAACCTTCGATATGTGATTCATCAAAAGCCGTCATCCAAAAACAATCTTCATCTAATACATCCGAACTATTTTTTTAGTAAGCTAATTTATAAGCCTACTAAAAAAATAATGCCGAACAACCCATTTTCTGTCCACAGTAGCCGGATCCCCCTAGTTGTACTAGCCGGATCCCAAACATAAAGGATCCGGGGGAACCGTGGAACAGAACTCGGCTATACGCTTTCAAAAATTCACCACTGATTGTTTTTCCCTCTATTCACACAATACAAAAAATGACCAAGCTACAGAATTCATCCTTATTGGCTTCCATACTTTCAAGTATCCCCTCCTAGAACACCATTGTAAGTAATTACATTAACTTGTTATAACTTTCATCATCCTCATCCTAGGGTTTATGGTTTCTTAATATCTAATCAATTAACTCAGTTAGGGTTTTTCAAACTAATCATGAAAAGGGGGATTTTAACAAAATCACTTTGTGTTCACAACATTTTTAATACAAATCAAAACCATAAACCCATTCCAACTAATTTCTCTTAATTGAAAATTTGTATTTTTAGGACCAACCATGCCCAAAGCCACTCAACAAGATCATCATGACACCGTCCATTACCTTACTCACTACTATCGTAAAAGGGGATTGACCAAAACCGACCGTAAAATATTCAAAAGCCTTGTAAAATGACTTATCCACGAAGGTCGTGTAGTCAAGGAATATTTTCTTGAAGATACCGACATTCGTCTGTTAGGAATTAGAAAATTCCATAGTGAAGTTTCGGTCACCCCAAATAATATCTAGCATAAGTTAGCTCGTAGACGTATCATTATTTACGTTATTAAGTAGTTTATTAGTTAGTTTATAACGTAGTTTAGTTTAGTGCAACACCGTGGAGGAAGGACGGGTCTTTACCCACTGTATGCCTGATCCACAGTCCGTTAGGAGGACGTTTAGTTTGTAACTATAAATACCCTCTACCTCCCAAGGTAGAGGGTTGGACCTTTTATTCATCTTAATCTAACCTTCTATGTTTTCTTTCACTTTCTCTCTCTAGAAAGGATCCCACTTTCTCTCTCTAAACTATACATAATTCGATCCATATATTGTTTTGTTATGTGTTTATGAAATCCAATATCTAACAATTGGTATCAGAGCCAGGTTTGATCACTCATCTTTAATGTTCTTTGTTTTGGTGGATTTCATAAGGTTTTTGGGGTATTAAGTGTTTAGGAGAGTTTGAATCATTTGGACAAATTCTAGTATTAAAGTTTCAATTTTGCTTGTACTTTTGTGTTTAGGATCATCATATGTGTTTAGGTTTTGAATTGGAAAGCTTAAATCATTGTGGTTTGGTCGCTTTTGATTGATAAAGTGGGTATTTGTGAAAAGTGTACAAAGCGAGTTGAGACTCGTAGTTGTGTTTCTTGGATGCGAGTTGCTTCTTCATTTGAAGCGAGTTGGTATAAGCGACTTGGCTACTTAGCGAGTTGACTATTTATGCGACTTGGTTATTAAGCGACTTGTTTCTTTAAGCGAATTGATTGTGTAGCGAGTTGATACTTAAACGAGTTGCCTATGCGAGTTGTGTTTCATGCGACTTGGCTATTAAGCGAGTTGTCATCTTATGCGAGTTGAGCCTTAAGCGAGTTGTCGTTTAAGCGAGTTGTCTTGGAAGCGAGTTGTCCTGGATGCGAGTTGATTGAAGCGGTTTGACCAAAAGTTGACTTTTTACGGTAAAACTTCAAACGGCCATAACTTTTGAACCGTAACTCCGTTTTCAGCGAAATACCAGTCAAAACAAGCGGAACAGGCTGAATATGGTGAGATTTCACGACATAGTCGTGAAACGAATTTTTGAGGCCCAAATCGCCTCCGGAAGGAAGTTATTGAGCTTTTTAAGTTTTTGGACCTAAATTTCTCCGTAAAATCGTGCATCAACCAATCCAAATCTTAACCAAACAACATCTCTGCTAATCCTACAAACAATCATAAGTCCTAACACACAATTGTCTATCATTGTGACAATCCATCAGTCATCTTAACATGTTCCATTGCTCATTGCTTAACGGTTTGGTCTTGATTTTAGTAAAATCCCGCGAAAGATTCTATTTCTCGGTTTAAATTATAGACTTGTAAAATCCCGTGCATACTACCACATCATGTCTTACTCTACTGACCCAGTGATTTCAGAAGTGCTTAAACTGTATGATGTTGTGGACAACAATGATAATGAATGCTACACTGAATAATTAAAGATGCTTGAATCAATCAATGATGATGTTAGATCTCCGTGTTCAGAATCTAATGAGAGAGATTTTCACCAGTCTAGGCTACAGAATGCCATGCAAAAGGAAAGCAGTATTGAACCTTATCAACACCTTCACTCTCACCTCATGTTACTTCTTCCCACATCAATGGATCGAACATGTATTGCTCTTTTCCGTCAGGACTTATCTACATTGACAAGAACTTTGCTGTTAAACCTAGAGCAATTGGAGCTACAACTTGACAAAGAGAAGGTTCAAAAGGATAGTTCCAGTGCTGCACTTCAAGTGATCTACAAACATTTTCAGTCATTCATTAGAAGGGAATTCACAACAGATTATGATCAAGACATGACTGAAATGTCTTGCAAGAGACACACTGGAATGGAAATTTGCGTGTTCACAGAGACACTTATCCATCTCATGGATAATGTGGAGAAGTATATTGAGGAAGTTACTCAGAAAGATGAAGAAATGAATGAGAGTCTGGTGCAATTGACAGAAAGTTGTGATGAGTCAGTTAATGTATCAGATAATTGGTCGGGTGTTGCTGAATGCAGAATATCAGAGACAAAAGTAAATGATGTAACCAGATGCTCGGTAACTCCTGTCACAAAAGAGGTGGATGATGTGAACAGTAATATGAATGAATGTGGGGTGCAATCAAGTGGTAGTATGGTTGATTCGGGTAATGCATCGAATGTTGTATTAGTTGTCACTGAATGCAGCAGTACAAAGAATGACAATCTTGATACAAGCAAAAGCTCAGTGACTCGTGCTAAACAGAATGCAGAAGCAGATTTCAGAAAAACAAATGAACACGTGTCATTTGCTGAGGTACCCTTAATTGAACAACAAAATGAATTTGTTAATGTTCTTAAACATACTGATCACGATGCTGAACATGATTCTAACAAATGTTCTTTGACTGAAGCTGAGTCTGAAACTAGTGTTTTCAAAACTAACACTATGGTTGATAAGAAAAAGTACAATGAACTTTCAAACAGATTTTCACAACTTGAAAAACATTGCATTTCACTTGAAATTGCAATACAAAGTAAAAAGGAAAGTTTCCAATCTCATAAACCATGCAAAAATCCAGAATTTCCTGAATTCTGTGAATTTTTTGAAATAAACACTTTGAAAGCTCAGCTTCAGGACAAAAACTTGACAATCAACAATTTGAAGAAACATATTTCTGATATGCATGTGAAAAGTAATTTGGTTACAAGTAATTCTGATGTTAATGCTATTGATGATATTCAAACGAGAAATGATGAATTAGTGGTTTGTGTGGCCAAATTACTAAAGGAAAATGAGTCTTTGAGAAAGCATCACATAGAACTAAGTGACTCTGTCAAAGAAGTTAGAACTAAGTCAATAGAACAAACAAACTCTTTGATAGCAAAAATTGATGATCTCAAAGCTCAACTTCAGGAAAAGAGTTTCGCTATTGTTGCTTTAAAAAATGAGCTCAGAAAATCAACAGGGAATAGTGTGAACACTAAGTTTTCAAAACCATCATTCTTGGGGAAACCAGTTATTAGACAACCGAATGCGTTTAGATCTGAACGACCAAAATTTTTAAAAACACGGTTTGCCTCCCAAGTTGATGCGAAACAAGTTTTGACAAAACCAGTCACTTCACCTCATTTGCCTAGAAAAATTGATATGAACGACTTGTATAAGAACTCTTATCTAGAAATGGCTAGAAAGAAGGCACAAAATCGTAAAGACGGAATTTTAGGTGCAAGACCTAGGGTGATGAATTCTTCAAGATTGCAAGGCATTGCTAGTAGTTCTAAACCATTACCTAGGAACACTAATCTAAAGACTAGGGATTGGCTTACATCTAAGAGTAGTTGTGTTTCGATTAAAGCTATCCCCATAGCAGATCACTCTAAGAAATCTAGACCTATTTCTGAATCCAAACAAGCTGTTTGCTCAAAGTGTCTGAAATGTATCTTTAATGCTAATCATGATAAATGCTTCACAAAATCCCTGAAGCAAGTAAATGCTCATGCAATGGTAAAACCTGTTAAGTCTAGGATTTACACTAAGTCATCCACAATGCATATGAAGCAAATGAAACCAAAAGCCTCGCCTAGATGGTTTCCAACTGGTAAATCTTTGGAAACAAGGAATAACGATAAGTCTTCCACTTTGCATAAGAAGCCTAACAATCCTAGACCTTGCCATAAGTGGATACCATCTGGTAGAATTTTTAAGGATGCTGGACTTAGGTGGATACCTACAGGAAAGATGTTTACCAATGGCATTCTCAATGTTGACCGTGAAACCCCAAAGGGTTTGGATACTGATGTCACTAACCATAATATATGCAATCAAGTTTGTAATATTAGTGCAGGTAGTCCTTACTCAGTTGCAGATACTTCGATCCTTCAATACATGGACTGGCTTAAAGTATGGATAACAAAAGGATTGATATCTCATAATTCACGGGTTCAAGTTACTCAACATTGATTTTCAATTGACAATGACGTCTGTTCACATCAGTTCAGGCCTCGTTCTTCATCACTATGATGTCTGTTCT
Source organism: Chrysanthemum seticuspe (assembly GCA_019973895.1). Lineage (NCBI taxonomy): Eukaryota > Viridiplantae > Streptophyta > Magnoliopsida > Asterales > Asteraceae > Chrysanthemum > Chrysanthemum seticuspe. The sequence continues at coordinate 36,592,499 of BPTQ01000007.1, forward strand.
CATCAGTTCAGGCCTCGTTCTTCATCATTATGGCATCTGCAGATATCACTTCAGGCCCCGTTCCTCAAAGAAAAGAAAGGTGTACGCTTCAGTGCGCTTTATCTTCAGAAGAAGAGAAATCTTCACGTTTTTGACCATTCTCATCGACATTCTTCATCAACATGCTTCATGCTTTTTCCATGCGCTTCAGTCATCAAGTGAACCGGACTACTGATAATTACTCTTATTCCACTTGCTCGATATAATGAAGATGGCGACATCATGTGCTAACTTTGCGGGGGATGAATAGAATACATTTGTATGATAATCACTTGTTTAATCAGGAATGGCATCTCCATATGCAATTCTTGAAGGGGAGAAGAAGTGTGAATTTTTTGCATGGTTGACTGATATATAAGAATATATGGTCAAACGGCTCCTAACTTATGTAAGAACCGAGATTCTTCTTATCGGATCATCTTCACATGTAGTTTCTTCTAAGAGCCGTTGGTTGACATCTTCACACGGGCTGATATGATTAAATGACAAAGTGCTTCTAGTTGCTGGGCTGATTTCTTTGATGAACATCTTTCTGTTCTTGTTTGATTGGGAGGTATTTTAATTAAGGGGATTTGCTATTTACAAGTTAACGGGAATGCCTTTGGTGTGAAGAAGATGTTAACAGTCTATTTCCCTGTTCGGACAATCTTGAAGAAGGTCGAGTCTACAGTCTAATCTACATTTTCTGCTACATGATTAGAAGACTAAAGACGAATTGCATTTGATGATCTAAAGACTTCTTCTTAATCCGGACTGAGAAGAACACTTGAAAATCTTCGTCAGTTTAGGGGAGAGTACTAATTGGGATTCATTATTTAATCCCCAATTAGACTTGTTCATATTCTTTAGCAATGATTCATTGCTTGATTTTTGATGACACTCCTCCTACGCATAATGCTTCAATTACTAAGGATAACTGGGATTCATTGTTTGGGATTCATTGTTTTTCAAGGATATGTTTGATGAGTACTTCCAACCTCTAACGAATGTTGATTATCTAGCTTCTGAAGCTCATGCTCCGGTTCCTACTGACTCAACTAGTTCACCATCTAAGAAGTACTTCTCAGAATTCTCAAGAAACCTTATCTCCAGTTACCTCACAAGGCGTTGATAATGACTATCATGATATTGTAGTTGCACTACTGAATAATGATCCGCTCTTTGGTATTCCTTTGCCAAATCTTCACGGATCATTGTTTCATTTTTCTTTCCTAAATGTGCACTCTGTAAATCAACCACATGAACATTAAGGAAAATGACTTCCTCATCCGCTCGAAGACATTATTGGTGAAACTTCCAGATCAGTCTCTACATGTATACCTTTAGGAAGAATGCATTGATGTTGAGGAATCATTTGTTCCGGTTCATTCAGTGGGTCAATGTACATCCGATTGTATGTTTATTCACGTGTTGGGCATGTGACATAAGTTGATTACTTCGAAGTTAATCTGTTATCACTTATTTGAGATTGAAGTTGACTTTTACAAAGGCGTGTTCTTATTTGATAACTTGCTCAGGCTTAAGTATTTGAGTTGAAGACTTGGTTTATCTAGTTACCAGCAGTCGGGATGGATGGTTGAAGACCTGGATAACTATCACTATTAGGAGTTACGTTGTTTTACTCAGTGTCACATGCAGATGACGATGTGGATAATCTCAAGAGGTGTTAATGTCTCATACTTTGTTTGAGTAGTGAGTACTTAGAGATTTGCTTGATGCATAGATTCTCGACACCGTTCTTCCATCATTAAGTGCAAGCTTAGAACACATGCGGAGAAGTCTACTTCAGTTTCAAGTTAGGTATATCAGGTTTTATTCAACAGTGGTCACATCAAATTGTCCTCATATGGGTTGATAAAGATAGTCAGTGAGAGTTTCCATTGTAGTTGATTCTCACAGGATTCATTTGGGCTATTTGAGTTCTTCTCACAAGATTTCGAGTTTTTGGGTATATTATGTTTTGCTGAATCTGAGGTATCAAAACCAGAAAGGGGGAAGGAGACATATATCTAAAAGCACAACGAGTACACATGATGAACTTAACACTTCTATCTGATTGAAGTTATCCCGGAAAGACAATGGTCATAACCGTAGAGAAACTCAGTGTTTAACTCGTAACCTTTGGTGTATTATTCCAACTAATTGGGGGAAATGGTCTCTGGAGACTTTTGGTATGTGTTACTTCAGCATTCAATTAGAAGAAATGTGAAAAGAATATTTGGTTCGTGAGATAATATTGCATATCGACATCTTCTATATGATTTATGATAAAGTGCTTCCGGTTAGTGCTTAATGTACACAATGTAATGATGATTCTGATGAGATCGCAACGATCAAGGGAGATATATGTGTACATCAGGTTCGGACAACATATTCACATGATCGAGCTTAGTCAGTTATTCTAGAGTTGACATCCGCAGAGGAGATCAGTGATTCAACCAGTTAGTGTGATGTTGTTGTCTCTACTCTGGTTGGGTACTTGTGTACATTATGCGCTGATTGGTTATATGGAAGATAACCGGAATGCATTTGGTAAAATGAAGATGTTGGTGTATTGTTCCCCTGAATAAGACAACTGGTCAATCTCGAAGAGTAATGTGTACATCGGGGACGCACAACAGGTTCATGTGATCAGACTTCATCAGTTATTCCGGATTTGATAACCGCTAAGACGATCAATGTCTTAACTTGTTACCTCGGTGTTCTCGAGTTCTTCGGGGTGCTGAGCTTCATTCTATGATACTGTTTCTCTTCTCATTCTTCTTCTTGGGAAAATGGTCTTTATTCGAAAATTGTCGGTATGGGGGGAAGCTACCAAAGTCTCACTTTCTGCAGGCTCATGTTCTATCGTCTATTCTGAAGCCTCGGAAGCTTTGGTGGTGTATGTTTAAGAGATGATGACTTCTATCTTCTACAACGGGGCTGCTCGATATTCATATTTCAGTTCTCGTATCATCATCTTCTTAAACTATATCATCTACTCTATCTGTAAATATTTGTCAAAAACAAAATAAAAAATATAAAACCAGCAAAACAAAATAGAAAAATATAAATCCTTCAAAAATCCATAAAAATCAGAAAATTTCAAAAATACCAAAAATATGTTTTCTAAAGACATGTCTTCTGGTATCGATAACATCTACGGTCTTAGAAATGTCATTCAATAATGGCACGGGACTTTAGATGAAGTTCGAGCAGGAGGTGTAAATATTTCTTTTTAAACATGTCTCAAAATATGGCTTACAGTTATTTCAGACTGTAACCCGGGCTTCAAATAATGGCTTGCTATTATTTCAGATAGCAACGCGCTCTTCAAGAAAGGAAAGTGCTACGCTAAACCAATTTTCAAACATTTCGTGCACTTATCCTATAAACAGAATGAGGAAAGTATGTCGAAGGACTGCTGTTCCTACTCAAATATTTTTCCGTCTAAAATTCTTCAGAAAAATATTTGTAGTATTTCAAAATGGTGGAAAATGAGTTGCTTTAAAAACAATCAGATTCAGAGTTTTTATAAAAATTGAAAACTCAATCAATGACTTCAGCGCTTTTAAAACTTCTTATAAAATGAGTCATTGATTGAGGGGGAGAATGTTTTCAAATCTATATCATCTAACGAGCTTTCTTAATTATCCTACGTGCTTAATTAAAAATGATATTTGCCTGTGTCGAAGGACTAGGAATTTAGGATATGATTGTTAGGATTAGATGATTAGAGTTTGATTTAACACATAAACCCATGCCTTATATGATCTGATTGATATGTTGAATTGACTTTAATTAGTCGATTGCTGTTATGGGTGATGTCGACCACCATATATCTGTATGTGTGTTCACTAACGTATGCAGGTATATTGGTATATAAGAATGTTCCCGATCCGGATCCCATAATTGAAGATGATTGGATGCCGAAAGGAAAGGGTAACTATATCTTGGGTTGACAAATGAAGAAACGGAGCTTAATTGGACTTCTATGGAGAGTTGGCATAAATGCAACGTAAGAGGTCTCACTGCATCAGCAGATGGTTTTCTTCTAAGTGATTGAAGAAACAGAGCTTAATTTGACCTCAGTTGGCATTCAAAATGCAACGTAAGAAGAAGTCTCACTGCATCTGCAGAAGGTTTTTCTTCCAAACCCTACAGCAACAACAACAGAAGCTTCTCAACCACCTAACGTATCTTTGTGCAGGATACCATTTTTAAACAATTCTGAATAATTTGATTAAATTGTTTTGAAAAATGGAAAATATTGTTTTGAAAATATATTGGACTAATTTTTGAAAATCACCGGACTTCATGTTATCAAAACCTAAGTCACTCAATTATTGACTTCTGTCATGGATTGAGGGGGAGAGTGATTTAAAATAAAATATTTTCAAGCAATGTTTCTTCACAAAAGTTCCGTTGTGTACGAAATTATGTGGTGATCTAAAGATTTAATGTTATGTCATGGTATGATTTTTTTTGAATCAAGGTCTTTCAAAATGAAATTCTTTCTGTTCTTGTTTGATTGGGAAATTGTTTTGTTTTACTTAAAAGATCTCTTAAAAACTATCATACCTGACACTAACAATCTTTAATGTCTTAAAAAGGTCCTTATCTATCATCTTTCAAAATTGAATCTTGCCAAGTCTTTCCCCAAAATTTTCTAAATTATTTAAATCAGTTGGGATCACAAATCTCAAATGGTTTGATATTTCTGATCGGGGTAGAGATCGTGATTTAAATCTCAAATCTGTTTTAAATGGAATTGGTTTTAGTCCTTCAAAGGCACTCCTGCCTCCATGTGCCAAACGATTTCAAATACACAATGCACATGTTGAGGAGGAGGATTTATCCAAAAACCAGATGAGTATTTAAACAAGGCCACATTTTCTCCCATGTTTTCTAAACCTTATTAAATCACTTGGGATCCAAAATCTCAAAGGGTTTGATATTTTTGATCGGGGGAGAATTTGTGATTTAATAATGAAATTTGATAAAAGGTGATCGTTTTGATTCAATTGTGCATGCTGCTATCTCATATGTGCTAAACGCTTTCGAATCTTGAAGCACATATTGAGGGGGAGCATTTTAAAGGAAAATAAGCTATCGAGGTACAAAAGCTTTTATGTTTTAACATAAAGTACCTTGATTGAGTTTTCAAATGGTTTTCTTAATGGCTTTTGTGATCGTGGATGTGCTTCAAAAGAACTCTTGCCTCTATGTGATAAAATGATTGCAAATATCCTATGCACATATTGAGGGGGAGAATTTTACCAAAGAAATTCAAATGGCTTTTTCTAAAGAAATTGTGATCAAGAAATTATTTCAAAGAACTCTTGCCTCCATGTGCCAAACAATTTTAAATCATATGCACATGTTGAGGGGGAGCATTTCTAAAATGATCAAAACTATTAAGGTACAAAATGCTTTGATCTCGTATCACAAGTACCTTGATTGTTTTTCCAAATGATTTTTCGATTGGTTTCATGAAGGAAAGAACAATACCAAAAGACCGACCAATTTACTTTATGCATGGTGTTATAAGGATGGTTAGGTTAGGTATTCGTTCCCATGATCCGCCAGAACCGGACGGATCTACCCAGGGACAATCCACTAGATAGTGTAGAGTCCTTAGGTATGATGAAAAAAGGAGAAAAATGAGAAATGGGAAGAGTGCGGACTGAGACAGAGCTAGTACTGGAATAAACCCAACAAGGTTCTAGTTATGAAGTCTCGGTAAGCACTGAAGGGGTTGAAGAATGAAAAAGAATTGAATGTGAAAAAGGGTGAAAAGAAATAGCCCTCCAATAATTCAACCTTAGGGCAGTAACCGGGTTCAATACATATGATACTGGTGTTTACTAAGGTAATACTGGTATTGAAGACAAGACGTCATGGACCCAGTGACGCACTGCACTAAACTTCCCAAGCTACTCAAGTTCCTCTTAAAAGGGCTTGTTTCACTCTCACGGGGAACCGACATAATCTATCGACTTTCTCTTAGAGATTGTTGATATTGAAGAAGGAGACCCTCTCCCTAGTCTCCGGCACAGGAACCAAATGTGCACAATTGAGTCTAGAGCCAAGAGATCATCCACAATATCTCGTTAGGACACTAAATTCTTGAAGACTTGCTTTTTCACACAATGTGGAAAGTAAGTATATATTAAGAGTCCTACGCATTATCCTTGTGGTATTGCCAGAACATCCGAGTGATATGTAAAAATATTCACAATGAAGATGGAAATCCTTCTAGAGCCAACATCAAACAAGCTCTTGGTGGGTGACATGTGAAATCTTGCAAAAGATCAAGCTTGTGACAACTGGATAGAAACGATGGGGAGATTCATTCTTGAATCAACCTTGGTCCAGGATTGGAATTGACGAATACTTTTGGAAAAACCGTTCGATGTGCAAACCTTCTTTTCTCTAGCACGTCGAATGTGTATTCATTTCAAATTCAAAAAGTATCTCTGATTGAAAAATACTTTTAGAAAAACCGTTCGATGTGCGAATCTCTTCTTTTCGCTAGCACGTCGAATGTGTACTCATTCTTTAATACAAAAAGTATTTTGATTGAAAATTGATCTTTCTCATAAAACCTTCGTCGTATTGCAAAACTCTTTCTTCAAGCAATACGCGATTGTTTTTCAAATCATTTTTCATCAATCAGTGAATCTCAATTTGCTGGTTCACTCACTCCGTGTTGTCTTCTTTGAGACGTTCCGGTTTGAGAACAACTGCGATACCCTGTCAAGGAGATTCTTAGGAATCCTACCTGATCACAGGCAGTACTTGTACTGATCAACGGGGAACCGTGGGCCGTGTACCTCAATTCAACGAAAGTGATCAAAGACACTTTCGTGTGTTTTATTGCTAACTGTTGTTTGCAGGTACATTTGGACAGTTGCAGCTGATCAGAATTGAGGAGTAAATCCAAAGCCGCGTGCTCACAATATCCACACTTAATTTGAAGAAATCATGACTGGTGCATATCTACATAACCTGGCTTTCATATTTCATACTATGCTTCTGCTTCGCTGCTGCAAATATCATGAACCAGTAAGGCTTCCGCTACTCTGATGGAAAGATGCCATGATTCAAAAGTGTGAGCATGTCGGTCCAAAAGTCACAACTTCACATGATGGCAACGCAATAAAGGGTGATCCAGAGATTTACTGTGGCTGATGATCTCAATGAAAGCTCGAAGATCATCAAAGATGTGGATCAGTTGAAAGGCCTCCACTAAAGTACAAACTATGCGGACTTTAAAGAATCTCTGCTTAAGCACAAAGATTGCAGAATTGAAGAATTGAAGTCTACGAGCTCAAGAACAAAGTCAAGAATAGAATGCTAGGATTCGAAATGTAAAACATGGGGCGACCTCCCTTAGGGGGAGATTATTAGGAATTATAAAATTCCATAGTGAAGTTTCGGTCACCCCAAATAATATCTAGCATAAGTTAGCTCGTAGACGTATCATTATTTACGTTATTAAGTAGTTTATTAGTTAGTTTATAACGTAGTTTAGTTTAGTGCAACACCGTGGAGGAAGGACGGGTCTTTACCCACTGTATGCCTGATCCACAGTCCGTTAGGAGGACGTTTAGTTTGTAACTATAAATACCCTCTACCTCCCAAGGTAGAGGGTTGGACCTTTCATTCATCTTAATCTAACCTTCTATGTTTTCTTTCACTTTCTCTCTCTAGAAAGGATCCCACTTTCTCTCTCTAAACTATACATAATTCGATCCATATATTGTTTTGTTATGTGTTTATGAAATCCAATATCTAACATCGTCAAGTTTTCTCGACAATCAATTTTGACTGTCTCCTTGACATAGATGAACAAATTTGTCCGGTCTTCATTTTTGAATTTTACAAAAGCTTTAGGAACATTAGAAACACCGACAATAGCATCTCAATCGCCTTCATCATCAACAAACAAAACTTTATTTTTCCTCTCAACACCTTTGCTCAAATTCTTCGCATTCCTTGTGAGGGAATTTGTATGTACTCTCAAGATTGGGCAATTAACGCTCAAAACCATGCACTTGATCCTAAGCCTCTCTATAACACTCCTCTCGACGATCCCGAAACCATTAGAGATACTATCTTCAAAGTTAGGACCGACCAATCTCGTTACTACCGTAACAAAAAGCTTATTCACCGTGATCCCTTTCAAATGGAACTTTTCGAAATGCATCCCATGTTTAGAAAATGGGAAGAAATCCTTAGGGAAAATGTCATTAGCCTAGTTGGAAACAAAGATCATCCAAACGCATGTCTTGTGCAAATGATCTATTATCTTACCCACCAAAGGCCATTTAATCTTGCCTATTACATGGTAAGGAGAATGGCTGGGGTATTCAAAGCTTCCAACATGGTACTTCCATATGGTATGCTCCTAACACGACTTTGTAAGTATGTTGGTACATTGCAACCATCTCCTATTAACGATGATCATTACCTTTCGGATCACGTCATGGTGCCTCTTATCAAACAACGCTCTAAACGGTTCATGGTTAATGGAGAGAAACCTAAAGCTCTCTCGGACTCCTCGGCCGGTGAAGAAGAAGATGAAGATGAGGAAGATGTCGACCCCGTAGCCAACATCAAATTAGAAATCCTTGAATACCACGAACAACTTCCAACCATTCCAAACGAGACCGCGGAATTTAAACAATTAAGGGGCATGATTCAAAACCTCGCTTACAACCTCACTAAGCCGTCAAAAAGGAAAAGAAAGGATTGACGAAAGAGACAATAGGATTTTGCTTATTTTCATTTATTTTATGTTTGGATGATTACGTGTTAGTTCTTTTGGTTTATGGATATTTGGATATTGTTACTTTATCATACTTTTATAAGTTGTGTCTTGTGATGACATGCTTGTTTCTGTTGCTTTACTTATTGATTTATTAGTGTGCAAAATCTGCACATCATTTCTGTGTAGAGTCTGATCTGCAGATGCCGGATCCCAAGGATTAGCCTAGCCGGATCCCTTCCTTGAGGGAACCGTGGGATCCGTGACATCAGATCAGCAATTCAGCATTTCTTGCATCAAGATAACTTTCTAGATAACGTCTCATTAGCTAAGCATATGTTTTTAGAATCCAACTAGAACCATTTCAAGGATGAGAAAGGCTTAGACTCACTAAAAGCTTACTTAAAATCTTAGTCAAAATGCCTCTTGATTTATCAACACATCAAAACTCACCATATTTCCACTTCAACTACTCACAAACTATTTCTCATCTCTCAAAACACTTAAAGAGGATAAATTAAACATATTTTTGGAAATTGCTTCTAGTCATTTCTATCTCAAAATAAGATAAAGATTAGTTTTTCAACTCTTGTGATTTTTAAAGAATTTTTCTTAAATATCACCTCAAGCTTAAATTTGATCACTAGGATAATTTATTATGACTTGACACCTATATAACTCTTAGTGTTATCCTTGGAAATCCATTGGTAGACATCTTGTTCCATCCTCCTTCCATAAGAAGCAATCATTTGCTATAACACTTATTACCTCTGATCATTCAAGTACCCTTTCATCTTAAACACTTAGGAGAACTGAAACATTCAAAATGAGATAGGCTTGAGCTCCTAGAAACCTCATTTCAAATCTGTCATAACTGCTGAGAGCCGGATCCCTAGGATTAGCCTAGCCGGATCCCTCCAAGGAGGGAACCGTGGGATCCGGGTGGCAGTTTATGTAAATCATTGCTTGAACAATCATTTCTACTCATCTTCCTAACTCAAACACTCCATCTCATCTTAAATGAGTTCCTAGATCAGTGAAACTCTGAATCTCAACCTTGTGCATGTTAATCATCACATTTCCAAGAACATTAGTGGATTAAGTCTTAAATACAATTGCCAAGCTCTTCCCTTTATAAGCCATATTGCCAAAAAACACTTTAGGCATCAAACACAAACACAAACCATTAGCAATTACAACCATCTTTCTTAAGTCATTTCATCATGAGAAATGCTCCTAGTGCTAACTCATCCACTCAAGAACCACCCTAGAAACTTGCTAGAATCATACACGAAGTTTCCTCAACCGAATCATCTCCGATTAAGTCTACCAATGCTAGGATTTCCCCTACACCAAGGAAACCAATCAAACTAGTTCCCAAGAAGAGTGTTCCCACTAGGATTTCATCACCAAACCCTACTATCCCAAACATACCCTCCACAACTCAACCAACACCATTAGTGCCTAGAACCACCTCACAATCATCTCCACATTCTCACAATATAGAAGATTTACCTTCTTGGCCATCTCACCTTTCACCATTACCAACAAATTCACTTGAAAAGATTGAGCAACAAAATCAAAGTGTTGAATCAACACTTGCTCCAAAAGCAAACTCTATCATTCCCCCCAATAGTCCTTTTTGGATTATGAGAAGACATCAAAGGCAACCACCCGACCATATGGAAGTTAATGCTTCTTTACCTTCACCCTCAAACATTGTAGAGCCATCACTTAATAAGCCTCCACCAATTCCTCCTTCATTTGAAGATACTTAACCCACTTTACTTGAACTTCCAATACAAGAAATTCAAAACCATGACAAGGATTGCTATCACTGTAAACATGTTGAAAGGTTGATACATGAACTACGTGAAGAGCAACGTTTCATGTTTTATCACCTCCTCGAACGTTTCGAAGAGGTTAACAAACCTAAACTACAATGAGCATCATAGTCAAAAGCTCAAACTTAGAACGTTTAGGAAACCTTCCTCATCCTTGATCATCATTAAGTTTTAGTTGAACCTTGAATTTGGGTAATTCATGAGCATTAGTAGTACTTGTATGGCTAGTTCATTCTCTTAGTCTTAAAGATGTGTGTGGTTATCTCTTGTTTTATTGAATGAACATTTATATACTTTGATTATTCTGTGCGTTGTGCTCTTTACTGCACACATATATATTGTCTCCACACTAGCATTGATTGAAACACTCTCATTACTGAAGAAACTATCAACAGACAGCCGGATCCCTCCATAATGCCTAGACGGATCCCTCTAAGAAGGGAACCGCGAGATCCGTGTATCAGAAGTACAAACTTCTACTAACATGAGTCTTATTTGCAAGAAATTATGCACTATACTCTTGTTTTCTAACTTTTGTTTTGCAGTTATTCAAAATACACATGAAGATGTTGACACCATAAAGCTAGGGGGAGCTTTGTGTCAAACGACATTGCAAAATCATTTGCAACTTAATCCAATGTTGGATTACTGTTGGATCGATATACTTTAATCAAACTAACTTAACTAGCTTGTTAAGATTTAATAACCTCGGATAAATCCTAAGTTATTAACAAAGAAACACTGAGAAATCTTTATCAAGTACGCGGAATTTACTTAACAAAGCTAAGAAGAATAACTTTATTATAAACTCTAAATCTGCTTATTATGCAGATACTCTAATACAACTCTAAGATAATCGAACTTTTCTCTAAAACACTAATTCGTAAACTCTAAAACTCTTTTACTGAAATCGTACCTCTAATGCCAATCTAGGAGTCCTTTTATAGGCTCAAGGATATCCTAGTCGGTTTACAATTGATAACCTTGTACGACAAGTAATCTAAACATGGAATACAATTCTTTCCATAAACGAATATAACAGTTCTTTTGTTCTAGCAGTACTTTGACTTTATCTTGCAGTACTTTGACTCTGTCTTTAGCAGTACTTTGACTATTTGACTTCTTCCAGTTCTTTGCAGCTTACAGTACTTTCATATCTTCAGTACTTTCATATCTTCAGCACTTTCATATCCCAACAATCCTCCCCTAACTTGAATTCTACTTGCTTGACTTCAAGTTCCTTTGTGAATATATCTTTAACAGCTTCATCTTTAAAATGGATTGTTTCTTAGTCTTTAGATTGTATCTCTGTAATATCTGTGCTTGTCAAAGTATCTCTTAGAATTGTTCTCTTCACAGCATCATTCAGCAATCTCCATCTTTTCAGCAACACAGCAACATATGACAAATTGTACATTAATTCAGTTTAAGTTGCATACTATTCTCATCACTGTCAAGTGAATCATTGAAAATATAATGGATTTAGATCTCTTTACCAAAGCCATTATCTCTGGAGTAGCCAAATGTTTTGGTGTGTAAGACCATGGTACATTGATAACCATATGATTTTTAGCAAACCACCAGCTATCAACAGATTTGTTTTGTCTTTACCAAAAGCTGTACCCTTCTGGACTAGTTAGTTCTTCTATCTAATGGTGAACTAATTACCAATAATGGTTTTTCCACAGCCTTTACCACAAGCCATTTTCTTGTAGGCTAGCCAACTCTTCACATTACTGATATGGTGAGTTGATTACCATCCAACTTATTAGCAAGTTGTCAACTAAAAACGGATTTTATATATCTTTACCAGAGCCGTTTGCTCATGGATTAGTCAATCCTTTTGTAACCATGGTGGATTGATAACCTATTGATGTTATCATCACAAAAACCATTTATTCAACCTTTATTTCAAAATGTTGATTACTTAGCAAAAAGGTTTCTTCTAAAATTCATTTAACTGGTTTAGTTCAGCAAACAGTACTTTGATGAAAGTACTGTCTGATCAGCAGTACTTTGAATAAAAGTACTGATATATCAAAAAGTATTTATTCAAATAAAATTCATACCAGTCATTGATCATTTTCAGCAATAGTAGTCCAGTTTATAAACAAATTGATAACCATGCAAGCAGTTTCATTATCCTCTTCTACTTCCAATCCATGCTCTAGCATTCTTCTCATGAGCTCAACTGTAAGAGGGTATCTTCTTTTTGCAAACATGTGTATCATTGTTCCATTTTCTAGCTCCAAAACATGAACTCCAGATTCTTCAAAGAATCTCCAGCAAACTATTTCCCAGCTTTCTTGATTCTTCCAGATATCATCAGTGCTTTCTTCTTCAGTTTCCCACATAGTTATGAGATCACCATGTAAAACTAAACCAATCCCTTCTAATGGATTATCTTCAAAATAAGTTTTCACAACATGATACAAGTAGAATAGGTCTACTCTATCTATAATGTGTAGTATATCCCATAGCCTTTTGAAAACTTTGAAGCTTTCATCTTCTTTATGAAAAACCATGTAATCTTCATTCTTAGATTTCCCAACCTTGAAAACACTAATCTTTGATCTGTTCATCTTCATGTCATCATCTTCCTTTGTATAATCAAAATCTACCACTCTGAGATAATTCTTCAATTCATCACTAGTCTCAGATCTTAATTCAACCTTTTCTTTCTTTGAAAATTGAACATCTGTAACTTCAGTTTTTCTTTTTCTCTTTAAGCTCTTCTTCCTTTCAGCTTCAGTCCAATAAGCTTCTTCTCTGAAGTCTTTAATGTCAGCAACACTCTTCTTATAAGCTTCTGTTTCAGCATCATAGAGTCTTTTCATATCAACATAATTTAGCTTCTGCAGTCCTTTATATCCTCTGCTTTTCAAATATGCCATCATTGCATTCCTTTCTTTAGCTAAATTAGGTCTTCTTGACATAAATCTAACAGGTGTAGGAGACTGTAAAGATTCAACAGTTTCAGCATCTAATTCATCTTGCACCTTTTGAGCTGCTTCTCTATTTTTAGCTTCTTGAGCTTCTTGTTCTTCTCTATCTTTAGCATCTAACTCTTCTTGAACTTTTCTAGCTGCAGCTTCATTCCTAGCAACTTCAATTGCTCTAAGTTCTGCCAAAGTGAGTTTCTTTTTCTTAGTTTCAACCAGAATACCTTTCCCTTTGTCTTTAGGATCAATTTCAGGTTGAGAAGCTCTTGATTGTTCTTCTTCTTGTACATCTCTAATAGTAACTCCTCCTCTTGGTCTTGACAAATCTAACATTGTAGCAATTAATTCATCATCACTCGCAGAATGAATATGTTTGAATGTAGCTTCCTCCTCTTCTTCTATAACAGTTGTAGAAGGACCAGCTTCTTCTTTAAAATTCAATACCCTTGGAGTTATTGGTGTTATTACTTCTTGCCTAGATGTATCATGAAGATCAGAACTTTGATGTTCAGTACCTTGATCATCAGTACCTTGAACTTGCACTTCTTCTTCTTGTTCCTCAGAATCTGAAATAATCTTTTCTGCAGTACTTACAGATTCTTTCTTTGTAACATCTTCTTTCAAATTTTCCTTTTCTGAATTCCTCCCCAAGTTGACAGAAGATGATTTAGGAACCTTCCTTCGTTTTAATTCTTTTCGAAGTTGTTTACGACGTTTGTTTTCCTCTTTAACCCATAAGTTGAAACCTTGAATATAGGGTTTAATAAAATTTCTCAACCAGATATATTTACGCCTCAACTTCCTAAGCGCTTTAGCTTGACTCTCAACAGTCTTGTTCAACCGAACTAGCTCCCTTGTCAAAGCATAATTATCCAAAGTCAAACCTTCGCGAGGTATAGTATGATCATCACCTGGAAGATGTGAATGTGTCTCTGAAACAGGAACAGAACGTTGAGGAGATGTAGGAGGTGATCTTTCAATCTCTGCTTGAACCTCAGGGCTTGGAGAAACAGTACCCTGTAAAGATGCAGTACCTTCAATAGAAGCAGTACTTGCAGATGCAGTACCTTGTGAAGCAGCACTTTGTGAAGCAGTACCTTGTACATAATCAATACCTTCACTTTCTTCATCCTCTCCAGCTGCATCACGTACAGCTTGAACAACTTCCATCATTGTAGTAGTTAATGGAATGTCTCCACCTCTGAACAAATTACTTCGCCTAGCCATAAACGTAAATATTTTGGCTTGTTGCACAATAACAGGTAACAAAGCAGCAGGTTTTGGAACATCAACCAATTGCTTGTTTAAGAAAACCTGTATAAACCTAGGGTACATCAACCATTTTGACCCAGATGATATATGTGATAGCATCCCATCCAAAATAAGCCTTGAAAAATTAAACATTCTGTCTGTAGCTAAACCAACCACTGCAGATGCTATATTTGACCCAAACTGCTCCCAAGAAGTACTTTTAGAACTTATGCAATGGAGCAGTACATGAATCAAGAACTTCCATTGAGGACAGAATAATGTTTTCTTGAATGTTTGTTCTGTCAAAGATCCTTCATAACCAAGATTCCTAAAAGTATCCCAAATCAGTTGCTTGTCAAATCGAATAGCCCCATCTTCATCACCAAATAATAAATCTTCTCGAATAGAGGCTTCTGTAATCTTGATAGTCCATCCAGCAACTGTTGATCTAATATAATATTCATCCTCCTCCATATTATCTCTTGTATTAGCCCAAAATTCTTGAATCCATGGTTCAATTATATCTGGCTCAACTAAAAGAGCATAACTAATAGGCGACCCAGTAAGATAATCAATAATATCATAAAAAGCCACATTCGCCTCAGTCTTGTCCAAATTAGCCACCATATTGTGCTTTGAAACAGTTAAACGATTCACCATTATTGAATAAGTGAGCACAATAAAGATTTTGATCGAATAATAAAGAGATGATGATTGGGAGATAAGTATAGAAAAGATGTGAAGTAATAATATGAGAGGGAAAATCGGAAAGTAGTTATTTATAGGTGGGATTTGAAAAATCACAGCCTATAATAACAAAGTTACCGTTACTATCAATTACCCATCAATATTACCGTTGGAACAGTACTTTAATACGACAAACAGTACTTTCCACATAAGCAGTACTTTCCCAAGCAGTACTTTCAGGAAAAAACAGTACTTTGCCAAATACCTTCATATAAACTAAGTATAAACAAGCATCCTCCCCTCAAGCAATACACAGGACTATACCTAACACCTTATAGTCCTCCCCAGAAACATAGCTTAGTAGTTAATCATTCCAATGCTCATGACCAAGTGATTGAATCGTGACACATCAAAACCTTTTATGAGTAAATCAGCTACATTGTCATCCGTGTGAACTTTAACCACATTAATGAGCCTATGCTCATAGCAATCTCTGATAAAGTGATGCCTAATCTGAATATGCTTTGTCTTGGAATGATACACATGATTCTTCACAATACAAATTGTACTCGCATTATCAATATTGATAGGAGTATTCTTAAAATTGAACCCATAGTCCAAGAGTTGATTCTGCATCCACAAAACTTGACCACAACAACTTGCAGCAGCTACATATTCAGCTTCAGTAGATGATGTTGCTGCAATTGTCTGATTTTTGCATTGCCAGGAGACTAACCTTCTTCCAAGATATTGGCAT
Organism: Chrysanthemum seticuspe; assembly: GCA_019973895.1. Taxonomy (NCBI): domain Eukaryota; kingdom Viridiplantae; phylum Streptophyta; class Magnoliopsida; order Asterales; family Asteraceae; genus Chrysanthemum; species Chrysanthemum seticuspe. Next base: position 36,608,771 of record BPTQ01000007.1, read on the forward strand.
CCACCAGTTGTGGATCTTCTATCATAATTATCACCTGCATAGTCACTATCTGAAAAAGCTTCTAAGTGAAAAGGTGACTCTTTAGGATACCACAACCCCAACTTAGGTTGTTGTTTCAAATAACAGAAAATTCGTTTTACTGCATTCAGGTGAGAGATCTTTGGTGAGACTTGATATCTTGCACATAGACAAACTGCAAACATGATATCAGGCCTTGATGCAGTAAGATACATAAGAGAGCCAATCATAGATCTGTATAACTTGACTTCAACAGGCTGTCCATCTTCATCTTTACCCAATGAATTGATAGATTTAATAGGTGTAGTAACAGCCTTCATACCATCAAAATTAAACTTCTTAAGTATGTCTGTAACATACTTGTCTTGGCTAATGAAAATTCCTTCCTTGGACTGCTTAACCTGAAGTCCTAAAAAGAAAGTTAACTCTCCCATTGAACTCATTTGAAATTCCTTCTGCATCAGCTGCTCAAACTCCTTAACCATGGACTGTTTGGTAGCCCCAAAGATGATATCATCAACATACACTTGAACGAACATGATATCCTTCTTGTCTTTCTTGATAAACAAAGTCTTGTCTATAGCTCCCCTCCTGTATCCATGTTGCAGTAAGAATGTAGAGAGCCTCTCATACCAAGCTCTAGGTGCCTGATGAAGACCATAAAGAGCCTTAACCACCTTATAGACTTTGTTTGGGTGTTTAGGATCTTCAAAACCTGGAGGTTGTTTCACATACACCTCTTCTGTAATAGTGCCATATAGAAAGGCACTCTTGACATCCATCTGATAGACTTGAAAACCCATGTATGAAGCAAAAGCAAGAAATATTCTAATTGCTTCAATCCTTGCTACAGGAGCAAATACCTCATCATAATCTACCCCTTCCTCCTGTCTATAACCCTGAGCAACTAACCTTGCTTTTTTTTTGATAACATTCCCTCTTTCATCTCTTTTGACTCTAAAAACCCATCTGGTTCCAATAACTCTCTTCCCATCTGGAAGATCACATAAAACCCAAACTTCTTGAAGTTTAAATTGAAGAAGTTCTTCCTGCATAGCTTCAACCCAGCTTTCTTTAGTCAAAGCTTGAGCAATATTCTTGGGTTCCTCTTGAGAGATGAAACAAGTAAATAAGCAGGTTTGATGGTCCTTATGATTCAGCCTGTTTTGTTTATATACAAAGCTAAGTAAAGCATTGTGAGGTTTAGAGAGACCCTTAGCTTTGTGTCTTGTAATAACTCCAGAAGTAGAAGGACCAATGATTTGATCAGCTGGATGATTATTATGAATTCGTAAGATTGGTGACTATGGAACTTCATATGTATCATCTAAGTTAGTATAATCAGCACCTTCATTGGAATCTGTGAAAATACCTTCATCTTCAAGCTCATCATCAGTTTCTTCTAACCCAGGCATGATAGGATCATCCAAATCATCTAAAGTACTGTCAGCAGGTGCAGCAGTACTTTGGTCGAAAGTACTGTCCAAAGTACTGTGAGAGTATTCTGCAGTCTTGTTCTTCTTCTTTGCCTCTTCATAAGCTCTCCTTTGTTCATCAGTGTAAGAATGTGCTAAAACATCTTGAAGAAGCATCTGATTAAGTTCCTCTTGAATAGATTGATCCTCAGCAGATAATGAGGATTGTGGTGCAACAGTACTATGTTTTGGAGAATCAGTACTTTGCTTAGGAACAACAGTACTTTGTTTTGGAACAGTATCAGGTCTAATATGAACATCATGAACAACATATTGGATATCTTCTTCATTGTGCAAAGGTTGATTTTCTTCTCTAACAGGAACATAATTCATCGAAGGAGATAAAATCTCAAGATCAAACATCCAATCAGGACCTTTACCTTTCTCATTGTCTTGATCTTCTAAAAACTCAACATGAAGACAATCTTGAATCTTCTTAGTAACTCTGTTGTATACTCTAAAGCCTTTACTGTTAGTACAATAACCCAATAGGTAACCTTCTTCAGACTTGCCATCAAATTTTCCCAGATTATCAATGGTGTTCAATATAGTAAGAGGGCATCCAAAAGGCTTCATAAAACGAATGTTGGGTTTATTGCCCATCAGCAATTCATAGGGTGTCTTCATCTGTGGTTTGGTGACAGAGACCCTGTTGAGTACATAACATGCAGTACTTACAGCTTCTGCCCAAAATTGAATAGGGAGATGGGAATCTGCTAACATTGTCCTTGCTGTTTCAATCAAGGTCCTATTCTTCCTCTCTGCAACACCATTTTGCTGTGGTGTTCTAGCAATACTAAACTCCCTTTTTATGCCTTTTTTTGCACAAAAGTCATCCATAGGCTTGTTCTTGAATTCAGTTCCATTGTCACATCTAATACCTCTAACCTTGAGTCTTAATTGGTTTTCAAGTGCTATAATTAGAGTCTGAATAACATCAAAGGTATCATCTTTAAAGCCCAAAAAGAAAACCCAACTGAATCTACTACAATCATCAGTAATAACCCAACAGTACTTTTTCTTATTTAAACTTGCCACAGAGACAGGTCCAAATAAATCCATATGTAATAGCTCCAATGGTTCTCTAATAGTTCTTTCCTCAAGCTTCTTGCAGGAAGCTTTATGTTGTTTACCCTTCTTGCATGCCAAACATGATTGATCATTCTTGTAAGTCTTTGAAGGTAAACCTCTAACTAAATTGCCTTTGACCAGTTTGTTGATGTTCTTGAAATTAACATGGCCCAGTCTTCTATGCCATTGATGTGCCTCTTCAGATGTTGCTTTAGCCACCAAACATGTAGCTATTCCATAGGAATGTAGACTCTTCATGTCTAAACTATACACATCATTTGTCCTTGGTACTCTAAGTACTACCAAGTCATCATCAACAGGTTTGAAGTCAGAAGAAAGGATGAGACATTCTGTGTCAGTGAATAATACAAGATGCTTTTTATCACAAATTTGAGAGACTGACAACAAGTTGAACTTTAGCTCCTTCACATATCTGACATTCTCGAAATCGATTCTACCAGCTTTAATAGTTCCTTTCCCAGTAATCCTTCCTCCATTGGGATCATTCCCAAATGCAACTTTTCCTCCACTAATATTTCTAAAATCAGACAGGATCTCTTTATCGCCTGTCATACTTCCAGAGCAACCACTATCCATAATAAGATGATCATTAAACTCCTCTTCTGGGTTGCCCTGCACACAAAGAAAAGAGTTAGAAACTTTTAGGAACCCAAGCCATTACTGACTTGTGTTCCCCTAGAGGAGTTACAAACTCAAATTCTTTGAGTATGTAATTCCCACTATCTTTCAAATGATGATCCAAAATTATCTTATGATTTTTAGCATGTGGATTTTCAAAACTCTCTGGTTTTTCAACATAAATTTCTTTCACCAGATTTTTAGCATTCTCTTGTGTCACAAAAACATCTGATTCACTTTTTGTTGAACGTACTGTATGTCCCTCAACAATACTTTCCCTTTTAATCCATTCAGTTTTAACAGGTGGTTCCTGTGATCTAGATCCCCTATATGAATTGTGATACCTTCTAGGTTGATAGTGAGATCTCCTAGAATTCTTATTCCAAGCAGTGTTATCAGTACCTTGTTTCTGAGCAGTACTTTGGAAAGTACTGTGAGATACTGAAGGTCTTCTCTGATGTGGGTATCTATGATCTGGTGTGAAGTTTCTGTGATTAACCCTATGTGAATTTGTCCAAAATGGTTTGTGCTCTCTAGGTTTCTGGTTGGTTGACTTATTCCTTGGAAACTTGCTTAGATATTCTGAGTGTTTGTCACAATCTTTGATTAAGTGAGTAGGACTATAACACACAAAACACAGTTTTTGACCCATATGACCAAAGTGATTTCTTCTATGTCTATGCCCAAAATTATTTTGCCTTCTTGATGACTGATAAAATCTGTTTTGACCAAAATTATCCCAAAAAGGTTTAGCAGTACTGTTTTGAAAAGGTTTTGCAGAAGGTACTGCTTGTTGAGCAGTACTTTGGTTTAAAGGTACTGCTTGATTTTGAACATTGTTTTTAACAGTTTCTTTGGGTTTCTCAGACCTAGATTGAGCAACAAGCTTCTTCCTAAACTCTAGATTGTCTACTCCATAACGAGAAACATCAGGCCTAGAGGGTTGATGACTAATGGGATGAGGAACAACATGATAACCATTGTCTTTCTTATATTCAGGAGGTGGTTCACTTACTGAGCCCTCATTACTAGATGAATCTACATAGTTAATGAGCTCATCATCACTAGTGGTTATGTCCTCAATAACACCATCATCCTGATCACTAGTTTGGTTTTCATCTATGTTACTAAAGTCCATTCCAAATCCTAAGCCTGTTCTAATGTAAGCCCTTCTCTGTTTTTCAACATAAGCAACATGGGACAATCCAGACTCTCCCCAAGCAGCAAACTTAGCTAACAAATCATCTCTTTCCTTAGTTAATTTCTCAATTTCAGCAATTTTACAGTTTAGTTTCCATTCACTAAGTTTTAACTGGTAATCCTGTTGTTCATACTTTTCAGCCCAAGCCATTTCATTATTTTCATGTGTTATGATTTTAGCTTCTATAGACTCTAAAGTGATTTGATAACCTGCTACCTCAGACCTAGCCCTAATACAATTATCTCTTTCAATCACATAATTGTTAAGCAGTTTTAGATAAAACTCATAACAATTTGAGCATACCTCAGAGATAGGAGACTGAGTTGGTGAAGTAGCCACCATAGCAAGAAGAACAGGATCATCTTCACTTTCTTTGCTCCAATCAAATCCTCCAAAGCCATCATCAGTTTCCAAAGCAGCATGTTCAGATTCTTTATCAAAAGCAGTGCTCCAGTCCAATGCTTCCACTGTGTCTTCAACTGCATCTTCCACTGCTACCATACAGTAAGTCACCGGTTCATCATCAAATTCTTCACTCCAGTCAACTTCTGATAACTTCTCTTGAGCAACCAAAGCCTTTGTTTCAGTTATTGGAATTTCCTTGAGCTCAAGTTTAGGCTTCTCAGAAGTTCTGTTTGCTTGATACTTAGCAAACCTGCACTCCCTTGCAAAGTGACCAGTCTTTTGACAATTGAAGCATTCAATTTTAGATTTGTCAAAAGTTATTCCTTGTTTTGGTTTGAAATCAATACTTTTGCCTGTCTTCTTCATGTACTTTTTGATCCTTGCAGTGATCATAGCAACTTGCCACCTGATATCAATTTCTTCAAGTGCATCTTCTTCAATCTGTGCTAGATCCTCTTCATAAGTGACAGGTAAGCTTGCTTGTTGTGCAAAGAAGGAGCACAAAACTTCATCTGAGTGCAAAGTGGTAGATGGTGGGGCCTGCTGAGCATATGATGGGGGATTGTAAACAGCAGTACTTTGAGAAACAGTACTTTGAGGAGAAGCAGTACTTTTGGAAGTACTCTTCTTCTTTTCAGACGATAGAAAAGCAATACTGTGAGATTTGGAATTGGGTTGACCACTCATCTCATGTTCATACACCTTCAGTTGATGATAGAGATCATCAAAGTCCATAACATCCAATCCTTGTTGTCCTCTGATCATAGTAGCAATCACATGCCATGTAGATGGCAAACTCCTTAGAAACTTCAAATTAGCATCCTCAACTGATACTTGTGCCTTGTATAACTCCAACATGTTGAGGAGATTCTGAAACCTATCATATGCAGCATCAAGACTCTCTCTTTCTCCTACTGTGAAAGTTTCAAACTGTTGTTTCAGCAAGTTTCTATGCATCTTCTTAGAGGCTTCATTCCCTCCAAATCTGGTCTTGAGAGCAGCCCAGAGCTGCTTAGCATCTTTAGCATCATGAAACTTGAGAAGATGACCATCTGGAATGGCAGACAAGAGAATGTTTAGAGCCTTCTCTTGATTCCTTAGGGTTGCTGCTGGTAAGACTGCCTTTGGTGCTGTAGGTTGTCCAGGAACAACAATGGGATCTGAAACTACTTCATTCCCATTCACAATTACATTCCATAAAGCATGGTCTGTAATGGCAATATACTGCCTCATCTTCATGCACCAGAGATCATATTCTCCCTTCTTGATTATTGGAATTCTGAGTGAGGTGATTGAGGGTGGTGGAACAGCTTCAGTCGACATCTTGAATATTGTTGAAGTAGGGTTTCTTCCTAGTCAGAGTTTCCACACAAGCTCTGATACCACTTGTTGGATCGATATACTTTAATCAAACTAACTTAACTAGCTTGTTAAGATTTAATAACCTCGGATAAATCCTAAGTTATTAACAAAGAAACACTGAGCAATCTTTATCAAGTACGCGGAATTTACTTAACAAAGCTAAGAAGAATAACTTTATTATAAACTCTAAATCTGCTTATTATGCAGATACTCTAATACAACTCTAAGATAATCGAACTTTTCTCTAAAACACTAATTCGTAAACTCTAAAACTCTTTTTCTGAAATCGTACCTCTAATGCCAATCTAGGAGTCCTTTTATAGGCTCAAGGATATCCTAGTCGGTTTACAATTGATAACCTTGTACGACAAGTAATCTAAACATGGAATACAATTCTTTCCATAAACGAATATAACAGTTCTTTTGTTCTAGCAGTACTTTGACTTTATCTTGCAGTACTTTGACTCTGTCTTTAGCAGTACTTTGACTATTTGACTTCTTCCAGTTCTTTGCAGTTTACAGTACTTTCATATCTTCAGTACTTTCATATCTTCAGCACTTTCATATCCCAACAATTACACTTCATGATACCCCATTGCAACTTTGCAATATTCGAGAGGGAGCACGTTTTCGTCACTTAGACGAACCATTTGCAAACATAATTGCAAACACTATTAGTTTAGTTTACGTCATGTCCTTGACGCCCTTTCAAAGGGATGGACTCGTCAAGGGGGAGTTAAGACGAGTACCATTCCCGTCACTTGCTCTCTTTACATTTTTACATACCTTCTCTTATAAAAATTGTGTTAGTTTCTTTTAACACTTTTTGTTTCGACAAAAAGGGGGAGAAGAAAGTAAAAACTACAAATTCAAACTTCTACGAATTTTAGCTTTTCCTTAAAATAATTTTATGTTTTGTCATCAACAAAAAGGGGGAGATTGTTAATACAAATAAGCCGTTAAAACGTTTATTTATATTTTACGGTCTTCTAATGTTTTGTCGATAACAAACGTAAAATTATTTTAACGAAACAAATAAAATACGTAAATAGTTTGAGTTAATAGTTTACTAACACACTTACGTTTTCACATAAAACACTAAAACAAGTATAAGTGTTTTTATGATTTAAATACATATGTACAACAACTAGTGTTTACATATTGGGTTAGCATATACTTAAACTAAGTATACTAAAATGGGTAAAAACAAGTATATACTAAATGGGTAAAAACTAGCAAATGGTATTGACCCATAACCCATGGTTTTATATATACCACTTAACCAAGTTCATTGTATCTAGAAAAGAAAACCATGGATCAACCCATAACCCATGACCCATGACCCATAACCAAAAATACCCATGGGTAAAGAGGAGCGTTCCACGGATCCCTGGCTTTGTGCTAGCCGGATCCCAAGTGGAAGGGATCCGTGGGATCCGGGGAAACAGTAGAGAATTTTATCTATAAATAGAGAGCCATTTCTTCCTTTCTATTCATCACTTAACACACATACTTCCCCCAAGTATTCTAACCCTCTAACCTCAGATCCAAGTGATCTATGTAGTTTGTCTTTTGTTTTTGTGTGATCTTCTAGGTTCCTCTTAAAGGAAAGATCACCATTTCTTGAAGACGTGCAAGCTCAAGTCCATGAGTTGCCATGCTTCGTCATCATCAAGACAACGAAGGTTCTCTTGTTGATAGATCTACCTTTCTTCATAGATGTTGGGTTGAAGGCATTAGTGAAGAATGCCGAAAGTGTCAAGATGAAAGCATTAGTGAAAGGTGCTCATCATCTGTGTAAAAGCATTAGTGAAGAATGGTAAAGGTGTCAAGACGAAGGCATTAGTGAAGGGTGTCAAGCGTTGTGTCAAAGACATTAGTGAAGGATGCCGATGAATCAAATCAAGTAGCATTTGGGAAGAATGCTTAGTTCGTATAATCGATGAGGTGCATCGTTATACATATAAGTATTTATTTATTTACAAGGATGGTGATATCCTTGATGGTGTTGTAACAAGGAGTAGATCTCCTTGAAATTAGGTGTTGTGTCGTGAAGGGTAGTAGTTCCTCCATAGTAATGGAACTAGCTGCTTAGCCTAGTACCTAATAAAGGGTAGGCGACGTTGTGATAGGATTAGTTCTCATAAGGTGTGAAAGAACTCGGTGGTTAGCCTAGCACCGTATAAAGGGTAGGCGACGTTGTGTTAGGTGTGGTTCGCCTTGGTGTGAAAGAACTCGGTATTTAGCTTTGTACCGGAAAAAGGTTAAGCGACGTTGTGAAGGCTTCTCCGCCATAAGGAGATTGGTGTAGTGTTTACGAACTCTCGAGTAGGTGACTCGAGGAGTGGAGTAGGGCAAGGAAGGTGTCCTTGTAGCCGAACCACTATAAATAACTTGTGTCGTGGTGATGTGCTTCTTACTCTTTATCTTTCATTAGACGTTTATATACTTATCTATCAAAGTCCAACATAAACAACCAAATAGATTGACATAAGTCGATCTAAACATTTAAAAGGAAGTTTTAAATTGGTAAAACTATTCAACCCCCCTTCTAGTTTTCCACAATATTTTCAACATCAGACCTTATAGACCTAGAACCTGAACCATGGATGGGACTTGGATACTGTATTCCCTTAGATGGAGCATTGTCTTCACCTAATTGGGTTGCCATGGTTGGTTCCTCATTAGATGTATGTGGGTTGCTGACATCATTGAAAGCCATACCATTACCTTCCACAACAGATGGGTCTTTCTTTTCATCACTAGGACTTGCCTCATTAATGTTGTCATCAGTGTCATCAAAAAAATTTAAAAATCTTGACACAGACTCTAAAAAACTTGACTCAGATTCCTTTTGACTAAAAAAACTATTTTATCATTTTCAAACTTCATTTAAAGAAGACAGATAGTTTCATAAAAATTTACATCTCTAGAAAAGAACACTATTTTACTTTCAATACTATACAACTTATAAGAATTTTTACACAAGAAAAACCAATAAAAACACGTTTTTTTGATCTGGAAGAAAACTTATCACTGTCATTTAAGGCTATTGAATAACACAGACAACCAAAACACCTGAGGTGAGAGAGAGACTAGGTTCTTTACCATACACTAACAAATATGGAGAAGATCCAGACAAGACTGAGGAAGGCAACCTATAATAAACATCAGTTCAAATACACCCAATCCACATATTAAGAGGAATCCCCCCTGAAACATAAGACTCCTAGAAACATTCAACATATGTCTATGTTTCCTCTCAGCTATGCCATTCTGCTAAGGTGTGTGGGCACATGAAGTTTGATGGACAATACGTTTAGAGTTAAAAAATGTTGCCAGTTTATTATTCATAAACTATGTTCTATTATCTGACCTAAACACTTTAGCTCTTTTATTAAAATGTGTAAAAATAATTTCCTCAAAACTTTTAATATAAAAACCAACTTCATCCTTAGTTTTGATCAAATATGCCCACACAGATCATCCACCATAGTTAAAAAATATTGGTAACCATCTCTACTCACAACTCTATAAGGTCCCCAGAAGTTAAGGTCAACCAGATCACTAATAGACTTGGACTTATGATCAGACAAAGGGAAAGGATCCCTAGTCTGCTTAGACTTATGACGCAGATCACAAGGAGACACATGGTTATCATATTTAATTCCAACAGTTTTACTTATTATAGACAAAACATTATGAGATGGATGACCAAGCCTACTATGCCATAGCTGTTTAGAAGCATGACAGACAAACACATTATTAGACAAAGCATTCATATTACCACATTGTTCCACATCAAACAAGTATAGCCCACCAGAATCATTACCAGTCCCCAAAGTTTTGACTAGATTCAAATCCTTAATATAACACTTATGCTCATCGAATCCAATAAACAACTTACTATCTTTAATCAGTTTATGAACAGATAACCGACTAACACAATATTTTGGAACCACTAAGACATCAAACAGAAAAACATTACTAGTGAATCTCAGATTTCCAATAGCAGTGATTTTAGCCAAAGTCCCTTTGGGATGCCCAACGGTAAGATTTAAACTAGAAATACCAATGACATTAAACATATTTTTAGTTGAAACTGTTAGATGTTGATTGGCTCCAGAGTCAATAATCCAACCCAAAGACAAATTATACATATAAGAACCAGTTTGGGCATAGAAAAACTTGTTTTAGACCATTGATTTTAGACCATCAGGCATAACTAATTCACCTTGTTTTAGACCATTGATTTTATGAATCACATTAAAAATAACAGAACCATTCATTTTATCATAAGTTTCTTTTAATTTAGTCTAAACTTCTGAGGCTATCTCAAAATAAACTTGTCCTAAGTACAACCCAGCAGACAAAAAACCAAGAACAACCTAATACAATAGCATTACACCTCTCTCATTGCTGGGCCAAAACAGGACTAGTAACAGGTTTAACACAAGAATCATCAACAAAACCCATTTTATTTTTTCCTTTAAGAGCAAATTTCATGACAGTAGACCACATTATCACTACCAATCAACTTAAAATGCACAATATATACGAACATTAGAATTATCATTAGAATGCAAGTAAAGATGATACCAGCATCCTGAGCACTAATTAAAACATCAATCATGATTGCAGACAAAAGAAAACCAGATAAAGCAAATAACAAATAAAATAACTAACAAACCACAAAATAACAGACAATTAGACAAATAGTAGTAACAACCAAGAACAACAAACCGGATAACAAAAAAGCTAACAATCAGAAGATAACAAATAACAATAGATAGCAAACAAATAACACTCAAGAACAATAAAAAACCACCAGACTTCCAAGACTGTCAAATTCCTATCCTCCAGTAGTCTAGACTCAATAACAAGAACAGATAAACAAAAAACTATACAGACAAAGCAACACACCCCCAAACCAGATGAGATACTTAGCTTCACATCTATCAGAAGGAAGAGCAGGTATCCTTGATTTTTTAGGAAGTATGTCAAGATGTTACCCTATGAGTTTGCAGTATATCCAATAAGATATCCAGAGGTTTAAAGGAAGAAAAGAAGCTTACAGTGTTATAAATCGCAGCGGAAAGAACAATCACAATCACCAGTAGTCTTGATTCACTTAATAAAGACTGTTAGTAACCAAAAAACACGACCAATCACCACCAGGAAGCAAGATCCCCAAAAAACCAAAATTAGGGTTTGAAGAAACCCTAACCAATCGAAAAAAAACCACCTGATCTACACCAAAACCACAACGACCGTTGAGATAATAGCCCCAATCGAACAATTACACCAACGGATCAAGAAATCCCCAAAAAATTCCTTGAAACCCTAAAACCCCTAAAAGCACCAAGAACCATCGAAGATCAAAGCCGTGACTCTGATACCACGTAAAAACTATAGATCTAAACCATAACAGAACCACAACACAATCAATTCACTCAACCAACCACCCTTTGGTGAAATCTTTTATTACTCAATAGTTCAAGAAGATGAGTCCACAACTGTGTGCTCACTAAACAAATACAAAGAAAAGAGATAGTTCTCTTCAGAAGAATGCTATCTATCACACTACAAAGAATAAGATACAATGAACCTCACTACATCATTCAAACACTACAAATCAACCTAACCAATGATCAAGATGATCAACACAATACCAGACTATCAACACCAAAGATTGAGAGAAAACCAGACTTGTGAAAGTAAGAGAATGAGAAGTTATCAAACCCTAGATCCGGATATGAGCTTATATACACCAATGTTTCACTTTAGTCCCTGCAATACAACAAACTTAACAAACAAATAATAAAGCTGATAGAAGAATAAAACTTGTCACAACTAGTTTACGTGGTTTTAGACAAGTATTAGTTTATAAAGTCAACCAAAGTCAACACATTATTTCAACAGTATCAAATCTAAGACAACTTTCACCAAAGCACTCCTTTTTCCGGGCTCACAAAAACATTTGCACTAGGGATAGACGCTTAACGGATGGCCTAAAGTTGATGCCTTTGAGATTTGAACTTAAGATCTCATTGAGAATTTAAGCAGTCGCCTTTAAATTTTAACTTCTCTAAAAAATGTCGCTTTCAAATTAGAACCAATAAAGAAGTTTTTAAAATATAACTATGAAATATTATTAGCGTATAGAGTACATTGCATTTTTCTAAAACATTGTATATTTTAATGATAGATATTTAACTATAGGTAAAAGAAGTATACCATTAAGAAAACAACAAATTTGTAAAACTTTACTTTTATTCTAACAAATTAATACTGTTAGATGTCTTCTAGATCTCTTGCTTTTGAGCCCCGGGTATCATATTTTATCACAAAACAATTAAGCCTTGAACATCTGAAAAACATCACATCTCTATATTTATAAGTTATAACAGTGGAAAACTTTTTGATTTCTTTTTTCTTCAAGTAATACATATATCCTCAGAATGGAAAAGAATATTCAAACATAATATCATATCATATCTCATGTTGTAAATTGCATTGACAAATACAGAGAAGTTTCATACTGAAAGTAAATGAAGATATAAAAGTATCTATAACAACAACTTCCCCACTAGAATGTAGGACCATTCTAAATTTAGCTAGGTGGGGTAATAATCTTAACCATCAATAAAACGTTTGTGCATAGGCTTCCTCCAAGTGAGCCACTTCAATTCAACTAAGATTTTGTGGCTTCTATCTAAAATATAATCAATTAAGCAAGGACTACATAATGAAGCATGGACTACATGAGCCCGGCCCTAGTAGCGTACTAAATAAACTGATTAGCTATGTATTAATCTCAGCCCTTCGAGCGAAACTAGTAGTAAAGTGATTAGCAATGCATTAATCTCAGCCCTCCATACGAAACTAGTAGTTTCTTGGACACGACTAGCTAAAGTTGATGTTGATAGTCTCATTAGAGAGGGGTACGTCTTCGATTTGGTTATCTTGTTGATAATTAACTTGATATGCATATATAGATGTTGAAATCAAACTAGTGTGATGTGTGAATGAAACAAACTGATATTTGAATAAATAAGTTCAGGAAAACGGAACCAAAACTTTGTTGGATCGATACATGTGATGCTTGTTTTGATAATGTATGTTTAGAAACTTTCAAAGCTAAGCAGTCACTTATGTGTCTCATACAAACTCTAGACCTTTTTAACTAACATAAACAAGTGTCGTAGAAGTTAACTGATAACTCCTAACAAGTATCAAAACTAATTAAGTCGATCCTAATATTTTATAAGATATATTAATCCAAATAATTGATTGACAAACTAACCTTTTAAGATCCAATTCAAGGTGATTGATACCACAAATGATGGAGTAGAGTTCAATCAATTTAATGATGTCATTTTGATTGAAACAAATATGCAGCAACATATTCTGTTTTCCATTTTCATACACTTTTGATAAACCAAAACCAATCATTTGCTCATAAATATTTCTACATTTAAGGCACTTGAAACATAACATGGTGGTGCAATATTCTTTCTGAAAAAAGAAAGACAAACGTCTAACTAAAGGTATGCGTTTAATTGAAAAAATATATACCAGTACAATCATGTTATAATCTATGTGCATGTTTTAATTCAAATCTATTCGACATATTTTTTTCTCTATGCAAATTAGATAAAATATCTTATTGTAAATTCTAACATAGGGCTAATAATCTATTAAAACACTATACTTGTCAAAAATGGCAGTTCTGCGTAGCGAACTAAAAAAATAACTTTTTTAGACATTATTGTTGACATTTTTGTCTTTCTTTAAGTATTATGACCAAATTATGACCATTTTACCATTCGAAAAATATTTCAAAAAAAAAAAAAAATCGAAAAAAAATTTCAGAAATTTCGAAAAAAAAGTATTTCGAAATAAAAAATTCAAAAAAAATTTTGGAAAAAAAATTTCAAAAAAAAAAAGTATTTTGAAAAAAATTTAGAAAGGGAAAAATGGTCATAATACTTAAAGAAAGACAAAAATGTCAACATTAATGTCTAAAAAAGTTATTTTTTTAGTTTGCTACGCAGAACTACCATTCTTGACAAGTATAGTGCTTTAAAAGGTTATTAACCCTTCATACATATACATTATTGTAAGTTCTTACTAGTACTAATTAAGAAAACCTGAAAATGCTAGTAATATATACAGAAAGCAAGAAGTCGATATATAAGAGTAAAAATTTATATATATAATAATCCAAGAAATTATAAATAATGCATGCACTAATTAATAAGTGTAATTACATAGTTTAAGCAAGTAGGTGTTCTCACTAAGTATGAGTAGCAGAAGGAGACATGATCAAAATCATGAGGGTCATCCTCATACTACAAAAAACAACACCATACCCATGAATCAAATGGTGATAGTCTACAAAAGGTCAAAGGTTGTTTTGGGTGAGGTAGGGGTCAGGGTGGGGTGGGGGTGGGGGTGAGGGTGGGGGTGGGGGTGGATATTGATTAGGGTTCTTGTTTAAAAGTCATGGAGGGGACCATATCTTGTAAAAGCCCATAATCAGGAATCTGAAGTTGCTGATGCATTGGTGCTAGAGAGGTTTGTTGGTAGATCGAACCACTGCTTGCACCGCCATTAGGGTTGTAGAAGCCATGAGGTATTTGAGATAGAAACTCGTGTGAGAAGCTTGAGCCACCACTAGCCATCATTGCACTTTGCGCCGCTAACATAGACTGTGGGTACAACATTCCACCAACATTTCCTCTAAGTGTTGCTGGCAAGTGGTGGTTGTGTTGTCCTTCATACGTAGTGATCACGGTCGATGGATCTTGATAGGATCTCTCTACTCGCTTCTTCACGGTGCACTTTTGAGTCGTACATCGATAGTAGCTTCTGTAAAATAGATCAAAAATAGTTCTAACAAGATTATTTCTTGCATAAAATAGATTGCATATTCAATTTGAATACACACTTCAAATGAAAAATAAAATTTAAGAACTATTGAATGTGAAACAAGCTAGCTGGAACCAATGACTTTGCAGATAAAGTACAAAACTGGTAGTTGCAGAGAATATAGGGTTTCATTTTGAATAATATAAAGAACCTACCAAGATTTACTAGTCAATTTTAATATCAAATAATTAGGATCTAAGAAACCAAGTAGACTTTTGAGATCAAAGAAATGAAGATGTATAATATTCAAACACACATTTGTATTGTACTTATGTAAGTATATATGTATGTACTCACCTCGGATAAGGGCTGTTCTTGACGGCTTTCTGTCCATACTTCCTCCAGCGATATCCGTCTTCAAGATGATCAATATCGCTCTTTGTCATAAAGGCGAACCGTGGCTCTCTTGGCTTCTTTTCGTCTTTCTTCTTTTGCTTGGCCCTATTCATAGTTAATTTAAGCAATTAAGAAAAAAGAAACTAATATAGTAGTATTGTAAACCCTAACATGATCATGTTACGTGTATGATCATATATACAAACTTACACTTTCTTAGAGCTTTCTCCTCCATCTTCCAATACACCTTTTTGTTGATTCTCCTTCTTACCTTCGTTAAGCTCGGGCTCGTCATCAGGAGCCTCAGTAGACGACGAAAGGATAGAAGAAGAGTTGGGAGTAACAGGAGTCATCTCACTAGCTCCAACCAAGTTTCCATGATCCATAATTGGCTTTTGGTCATCTTGAAGAGCAAACACTTGTTGTGATGAAGAAGATGTGTAACCAAAAGTGGTAGCTGGTGAGTTATAATCACTAGATCCATTATTAAAAAAGTGAGTCAAGCCCATGTAGTCTTGAAATCTTTGATGATTTGGAGGCGAAGACTCGTCTCTAATGCCAGAATTCGGGCCAAAGAATGAAAAAAGAGTCTCACTAGTTCTTTGATCATCATGAAATGGATCATGATAGTATAGATCTCTTTGGTCTTGAGACATGGTTGTTCAATATGAAGAAACACAAATTAACACAAAGAGATATAGAAGAGAGGAGAAGTTTGACAAATAATAGGTGAGGAGTCTTTATTTATGCTTTGACAATATTTATGTGTTTATTGGAGAGAGAGATATTTGAATGAGAGTTGCTAACCCCACTATCTAAAAGAAATGTTTGACAAAGATGATTGTTGTTAGATCCTATGACTTTATTTTTTTTTCTCATATAGTATATAAATTTCCTATATTTAAAATTTTCAAAACCAAATGACAATAATATATGGTGTACGATATAGGATAAGTTGTCCTACATGAGATGTATAACAAGTTTAGATTAACAAGGAATAACCAAATGTTTTTGGTAGAGTATAAATGCATGAGGCGAAATAATTTGACTTTGCTTACCTATTAGTTTTTGAAGTTTGTAGTTTTTTTTTAAAACGACAATTTTAACTATCTTATAACAAATACAAATTTATCTCATATGTCTTAATCATGAGTTGAACCCACAACCATTTGATCGGGGAGTTTCTCACAAGTTTATTTCTAATCAACACAGATTGTTTTTCTAACAAAACAAGGTATACATGGTAATCGTAACTTAAAACCAATTGCCGTTTATAAAAAAGTTAATCGTAACTTTTTTAGACTTATATATTGATTTCGGCTTAGGAAGAAATCGATCCTTTAATTTATCTCTAAGCTAAAGTGGGTGTGAATTAATTTTCTTAATTAGTGTCAAAAGTGTGCTCATAATTTGTCACTTAATTAAATGGGTTAATAGATGTTGGTTTTCTAGAATTCATTTGTTTTGATGAAGTTGAATTTTTCAAAATTGGACCATAAAGATGCCAAAGCAGTCTTTCTCAAAAAGCAAATAGATGGAAGTTGAATGTTACTACAACTTTGCGGTCCATTTTTAAGAGATATATAAGACCACATATATACGTTTTTATTAATGTCGCCCATTATGGGCTATATGCACACTTTGGTATTCTTTTCTTACCATTTTTTTAATCTAGTAAAAGAATATTAATTGGCTTTTCTATAGTTGAGTGATTCTCATTCGAGATTATAATCTAGAACAAAAAAAAGTCTTCTTTTTGCTTAATCCTTTAACGTTATTTATTGATTTTGAGCTTAGTTATATCAAAATTCAATTCCTGTATGTTTGGTAAAAGAGCATCATATAATAGTATAATACTGTGGATAGATTAATAACCATGAGTCCATGACTATGTATATCTTTTGATCAATAGACTAAAAACAGAAACTACAAATATTTCATAATTAGTGTGCGCATTTTTAACCGTAGATAATAGTAGTACTCTTCGTAGTTTACACCACAGGTTTCGATCTCCTTAAATGTCTTCATATCATTTTGTCAAAGTTGCATATATGAATGCTTAATGCATTGTTATATTTTGGATTTTGCTCAACCTAGCTATCGGATTTACTTGATGTAACAAAAGCTATGTTGCACCTTCAAGTGTAAAAGCTCTTAAGAGTGTTTGATTCCCTTAGACGCCGATACTTGTATTTTGGTTATAATTTATAGAGCGTAAATTCGAACTGAAGTAGCGTATTCATACGCTGGCAAAATTAATAGGAGACTGCTCTATATGCTTGTTTTTATCTTTTTGTATTTTGCATGTTTTTTCTTGTTATAACTCACTTTCACACATATACTTTTTTTATAAGTACTCTTACCGCACATACTTGCCGGAAGTCTTTCTGAAAGCAGTCTCCTAACTTTCGGATTTATCCTGAGGTAAGGGTAGGATCTGTATATATTCTACCTCTTTGATACCCTGCCTGTCAGGATTGAATATGTTGTTGTTGTTGATCTCCAAATCACTATATCTCTCTAACAAGCATGAAAAATATGCAAAAGAAATGACTTGCCGACTATATTAAATGTAAATGTATGATTCTCTCCGTATATGATTAAGTAATTGACTAGGTTATGCCGTAATTAGCTCAAGCAAGTTGCTTTTTTCACTTTTAAAAATCCTTCTGGGCATAATAAACAAAAAGATAACTAAACTTGCGCTTAGTTTTAAATTGGTTACCTAACTAACAAAAACAAATTCTATAAAGGTATCATTTATCTCTATGACCAATAACAACAAAACGCCTTACCTATAACTTAAATATCCTATATATAATAGTACAAAATAAAAACAAATAACGTGTACAGAATTAGAAACCCACACTCAAAATCAGACAACTCGACAGCAAGTGGAAAAACGTATTAAAACTACTTAAAAATGGTTATGTGGCTAAGACATCTTGTAGGATAAAAGGTACTTATATATAATCAATTATCATAACATGAAATTGTGATACTTAAAGATGAATTTAACTTTCATAGCTTCATTCTTTGTTTTCATACGACACGTTAAGTCGTGAGCTAACATAACTAGTTACATTGGAGAAGCTAGTAGGTGACTAGCTGATGTTGAACACCTTCATATTAATCGAATACAAAAAACTTTGTACTACTTTTAGTGTAGTAGCACCTTCATTTCTAAATATTTTTGTGTCATGTTAGTCAAGTGCAAAATATCGTATTTGTTTCATTACAACCAACACTAATAGAAATACGACATGCAACATTGTATTTAATAGTATTGTAATTCTCATATTTGACTTTTTGA
Source organism: Chrysanthemum seticuspe (assembly GCA_019973895.1). Taxonomy (NCBI): domain Eukaryota; kingdom Viridiplantae; phylum Streptophyta; class Magnoliopsida; order Asterales; family Asteraceae; genus Chrysanthemum; species Chrysanthemum seticuspe. The sequence continues at coordinate 36,627,525 of BPTQ01000007.1, forward strand.
TGATAGTTTGATGAACATGTCAAGTTGTGGACGATAACAGCAGTCAAAGGTTTCCATAAAAGAAAAAAAAAAGTCAGCATAAACAATTAGCGGATCAACGTGTCCTCTGTTGGCACCGGCTTTTGACCATACATGCCACGTGGGTATGTTCTTTCGCACTATAAGCACAAACCTAACTTTCCCTTTGTGCTCATCACGTGAACTCAAGAAATCTAATTGTTTTGCTACATAAATAAGTAGGGTAGAGTAATGAAACCGAAAAATCAAACCAAACACTCAAAAACCGTCCTAAAAAGCTGAACAAATTCTAAAGCCGATGATACAATTTTGGTTGTTTAGAAAACCAAAAGTTTTGATTCGGTTTTTGATTTTATATGAAAACCAAACCAAAAAAACTGAACCGTCCTATACTAATCTTTTATATAATAAGATAACTCACTTTTGGTCAAATTAAGGGATTCGATTAACTGGTGAGAGGGCTCGATTTTGAATCTAAGCCATCTCATTGGTCAATCGAGTTTTTAAGTGAGAAAAAGTCGGGGCAGTTTTGGGGTTTTTTAAAAGGCTCCCCAAATGTAGACGTGTCGAAAACACGAATAAAAAAACCTTTGTGGAACCGGGTATGTTTTTTGAAACTTTGGTGTTGTGAAACTCTTGGGCATATCAGAGACGTGTTTCCAAATATGAGAGGTGTCTTCTAGAAGGTTTTAAAAATGATGGTAATATTCACCGATATCTTTTCTATATTTGAATTGCGTTATCTATTGGGGGCACGAGCACGAAACCTTAATCCTGAGCTTATATATACTCGTCCAATGTGGCTGCTCGTCGTTCATTAGTCTTTTAACCTTTTGTGCCTTCGTTTTCTTATCGCAAATTTCTGTTGTAGATTTCATGATCATCAGAATCATTGAAAACATTCTAGATATGGGTTTAACTTGAATAATTTAACCTAATAATTTTTGGGTTTATGCAATAATTTTTAATCTTCTTGCTTTTGTTTCGTTATCACAGGTAAATTTATGTCGATTAATTTCATCTTTTTAGGAATGTTCATCATTCGTTCATATGCTTCTTTGTAAAACAAATTATCAATATATTTATTTGTTTCTTATGCGTTTATTATTTCCAATGTGCCATTTTCCACACCGTATAATGACGATGTATTTATCAATGATGATATGTTTATGCATATAAAATTTTAATCATCTAATTTTTTTTAATTGCTTCATAAGCGTTTTGACACCATTGTGATGTATCAGAACCTTGACGAATATAATTCATCAGAACCATATGCATCAGAATTATGACAATATTAGTTGCATTATTAAATATTATTGTCATCCATATTTATGTTGTAGATTTCAAGATCATTAGAACCATTGAAAACATCATAGTTATGGGGTATTAACTTGAATAATTTAACCTAAAATAATTTGGGTTTATGCAATAATGAAGTTAGTATTTTTTGTGATCACATGTAAATTTATTTTGATTGATTTTATCTTTTTAGGTTAAGATGTGTATATATACTCAGTCAAAAAGGATGTTAAGTTCATACATGATAATATGTATAATTGTCATGCTACTAAGAAACATTGATCAGCAAAGAGGATTGTGGAGACAAACACGTTTGGTGATTACAAGATTAGCAGATCATGTCATCGAGGGGAAAATCATAACAGGAACGCATGCTGGACAAATTTCATATTTACCACGAATGTATTTACAAAGATGTGTCTAACATGATAGTTAAATTTTGAGTTTTAAAATTATATTATGGATTTGTTTATATTTTTTTTATTGTATTTTGGTTTGTATATCAGAAAAATATGTGTTTCTTATATGATATTTTGCTTATAATATGGTTTTCTAATTATGTTTTTGAACCAAACATCGGTTGCGGAAAACTATATTAACAATTTGTAAAGATAACGTAATTCAATCACTTAAAAACTTTTATCATTTTGTTACTTAGTTGTCAGAATTACAAAAAAATTAATGCATCAGACTCATGTATATCAGAAACATGGTCATATTAGATGTATTTATTGTTCACATTAATAATGTAATTATGTGCATATCACGTTAATTTTACAATCTAATATAATTATAATTACAAAACTGCCTCAATATCATATAACTATGACAACAAAACATCAACTTATAATCTTAACAAATCATTATTCAGATTTTGATAAATTTAACCTTTAGTTTCTGTAACGCTTTTAAACAAATAATATCCATTCCTATTAATATTTTAAAAATAACGTGTTTGTATTATTTAGATTATGGTTTCTAATTAAAAAAGACTAATTCCCATGTTGTCTATAAGTTGATGTATGATTTATTATATTGCTGATTCAACATTAAATTTTGTTGATTATTTTAACGTTTTTAAAATATATTATCCATCACTAGTAATATTTTAAAAAGAACAATTAATTCCAATGTTGTTTATGAGTTGATTTATGATTTATTATGTTTCTGATTCAACATTAAATTTTGTTGATTTGTTTGAACATTTTGTAAATAGATTTTATTTATCGTTTTTTTTTGTGTGTGTGTATCAATTATCCACCACTTTCGGTATAAACATACCCATCTGCATCTAAACATTCATATATCCCTATCTTTTTTACACACACAGTCAAAAACACCAATTTGATCAATAGAATCCCTAAATTCAAAAATCAAAAATGCAAATTTCATTAAGTCAAGAAAACGTGCCTAATGTACAACAAGATGCCCAACAACAAATATGGAAGCAAGTAGAGGAAGTATTAGACTTCCAAATAAAGGCAATTCCAATCGAAAACCAAAAGATTAAGAAAGCTCCACAGGTAAATAAAGAATTTTCTAAAATTCAAATAGGAAAAAACAACCAAGTTTCAAATCTTTTACCAACAAAACATTAGGATGGATATAATCCAATAATTGATTTTATTTGTTGTATTAAGGAAGTCTTTGTCCAATAACCATCTGCCATGTATGAGTCGTATTTAAAGGAATTTGATTTACAACCACATATAGTGCAGAGACGAAGCTAATTTCAATGACCACTAAAAATGATTCTTTTGAATTGAAATTTGGTGTCAGGACATTTATTTACATTTGTGGGTTTGATTATCTTGCTAAAGGACTTGGATATGATGAAGAATCCTCTTTTGATGAAATTTAAAAAACAATGCTAAAAATAGATTTGAAAAGCAAATGCGCCAGATGAACCGCTTGAACATACTCTTCTTAAGAATTTGTTCTCTACGAAATGGAAATTGCTGATGACTTACATTAGTAGCGGTTTGGGAAGCAATATTGGGTTTTCAGATCAACTGAATTATATGCATCACATGATTGCACATGGACTTATCAATGGTCTTAAAATGACCTTGCTTCCAAATTGAATGTTGATATACTTGTTGTAAATACATCTATTGGTGTTGCTCTTAAGTCAAAAATTTTTGGTACGAATACGAGTATGGATTCGATTACCAAAGTTGTGTGTACGAGTTTCGAAGGGGCACTTCGTGGTGTTTCTGATGCTAATGCTTCTATACATCCAAATTTTAATGTGGATAAGACATCCGCGACCAATTCTAATATGGATTCCTGCTCGACTTATGCTTCTAAAATCAGCCCTTCGTCTTTTAATAAAGCTAATTTTCGATTTATTGATGAGACGGTACTTAAGGATGCTGACTATGATGCGGGTTTACCCATTGGTTTGGTTCAGGAGGTTAATGAGTGGATGAAAAATTCGCTTTATGGGTATTTTAGTGGAAAAAGACTTGTTTTTCCTATGGTTGAATGGTCCGTGCGTAATAATTGGGTTAAATGTGGTATTCAAAAATTCACAATGAACGCGAACGATTTCTTCTTCTTCAAGTTCTCGTCTATAAAGTAATTTGAGGCTATACTTAGGGATGGACCTTGGATGATTCGTGTAATTCCTATCTTTCTCAATAAGTGGTCTCCTTTGGTAAGTCTTCTTAAGGAAGATCTGTCCTGTGTTCCGGTATGGGTGAAGTTCCACGATATCCCTATGGTTGCTTATACATCAGATGGGTTGAGTTTGATTGCTTCTAAAATTGGTATTCCTATGATGCTTGATTCTTATACTGATACCACGTGTTTGGAGTCATGGGGACGTAGTAGTTATGCGAGAGAATTTATTGAAATCAATGCTTCCAAGGATTTCTGCAACAATTTAGTTTCGGCTGTTCCTAAACTCGTAGGGGAAGGTTATACTAAGGAAATTATTCGCATTGAATACGAGTGGTATCCACCTCAGTGTGGGACATGTTTGCTTTATGGTCATTTGAATGATGATTGTCCTAAAGCCGCTCCTAAACGTGTGGTTAATAGGACGAGTAATAAAGGCAAAGAACCGGTTTCAGGAGCTACTAAGGAGGTGTCGAATGATGGGTTTACTACTGTCAAGTAAAATGGTCCCACTTATAAGTCGGGTTTTGGGGTTTCTAAGACCAAGAAGTGGAGTATCGTCCGGTTGCTCCTAAGAGTACAAAGGCTTCTCCTCTTAAAGACTCTACTTAGGAGGCGTCTATGTCTAAACAGCCAAGTAAGGATGCTGAAGTGGTTAAAATGTCTAATGCATTTGATGCTCTTAGTAATTTGGACGAGGATCCTATTGTTAGTATAGATTCAGATTTTGATAATGAATTTGGGAACATAGATAAACACCTATTGTTGAAAAGATTAATAAGCTTGAAAGTCAATTTATTGAGGGGAAGCTTGTATTTCTGGGTGATGATGGGAAGCCGCTTATTATTTAAAAGGCTAATGTTGAAAACTATGCAACCATCCCAAATTCTTCCAATGTGTCTCCTCCTTGTATTGCGAATAGCACTCCTAACATGGGTAAAGAAGGAAAAAAGTAGGCAATCCATTTTCTAAGGTTGGTGATCTAGTTATCTCGGATAGTGATGATGATGAAGTCCTTGATAACTTCAATGAAACTTCTAATTTTATGTCTTTTGACGGTTCTAAAGGTGGTAGTGGAGTGGGCATGAGGAGCTTATTAGAGCAATGGAAGGAAGATACCCATGACCAAAACCCTTATGATGACGAGTTTGATGATTGTGGTCTAACCGATGCTCAATTAAAGTTTGCTAATACTTATGACATTAGTCTCCGTGGTCAGATTAGATAGGTTGTTTTTATTTTGTTTTGCATAAGTATGACATGTCATTTCTTATGCTTGGTTATGTCTTAAGCACTGTAGGCGCTTTTGGTTTGCCTTTTTTAGGCTGAGGTGTGGGATTCACCCACATCTATTGCACTTAATTATTTTTTTAGAGTAATAATATTTTACCGGGGGTAACCCTTATACCAAAAAAAAAAAAAAAAAAAAAAAACAGTATACACAAGATTCATTTCTGCTTCAGAAAAATAATGTAAAGTATGAATAAGAAGGAATCAAGCTTCATATAATGGGAAATGCATTATTTAATACTCAACCAGAATTTTTTGAGGTTCCAATCACATCCGCAATGGAAAGTTTGTGCTAGAGTTTTGATAAGGATTTAAAACGTACGTTTTTAGAGGGTCATTTAAGCCATAAACTAATGTATTTATGATCAAATATTGCCTAAATTAATTCATTTTCACTTTTTAGGTACTTTGAAAGCAAAATATGAAAATCATGCATATGTATATGAAAAAGGATGAAAATGTGAAGAAAACGACTGAGTCATGAAAATTCTAGAAAAGAACACCAGAAGGCATCACAACCTATGAGGTGATGCCGTCACTTGCAAACAGAGATACCAAAACAACCCAGATTTTACTAGAGAAGACTCAATGAATAATCGAAGAAGTAACAAGTGACGATGTCACTTGTTAGAAGAGCTGGAATTTTCCGTGAAAATTATAATGTGACGGTCCAAAATTATCAAAGAGGGACGACGTTAGAGATCTCTGGATGACGTCTGAAGTTACAAAGCGAACCCGTCACAATGCTGACTTGGAAAAGACGAAACCCTAATGGCGGCGACTTGATAGCGTCACAGCTATAAAGTGACGCTGTCACAAATGTAATCTATATATAGTTTTAGAATTTTTTGCATTAAGTGTGCACACTTGGAGAGTAACTTTGGTGTGCGAATTTTGTCTAGTTTTTACAGTAATTTTAGGGTTTTTACACCCTCTATCAATAAGTGATAAGTCTCTTAATCTCTTTTATCATTATGTTTAATTCATTCTTGATTATGATTACTTGTTTCTTTATCTTTAACATGTCTAGCTAAATTAACATAGTGTTTGCTTAGATGTAATGAAACCTAGTTGTTAACTATTTATTGTCGTCTCTTGTTTAAATGGTTTTTGTTAATACAAATATCGTCATTAAACGTTATTTATATTTTTGATCTTTACCTAAGTTTTGTTAACGACAAAAGTAAATTTAATTTTTATAAAGCTTAAAGCTTGTCAAGTTTAATAGATATTAAAACAAGCTTTTTCAAACAATATCTTCATCGTTTAAGCATTTACATTGTGACTAATCATATCTTAAATATGAGTCTAAGCATAATGTATGATAGTAGTTTTTAGAATGCTTTAGTTTCTTAAAAACTAAACATTACTTATGTATTTGCATATTTCTAAAAATAGAAAAACAACACATGACCTCATGTGATGCATCATGGAAATCATTGGAAGATTTCATTAGATATTTTGTGTAGATTTGTACTCTTCATATCTTACACAATCTTGCATAGATATGGTTGTCTTTGGCAAGATCTTGATATCTTGCTGTCAGACCCCGGCGACACCAAAATGTATAACGGACGGAACCCTTTCAAGGGGTCTGCCGTCCGTGGTGCTTAATGATGGTTTTGGCTATAAATAGCAAAGCCAAACCAAGTAGTTTTTCATCCCTTTCTATCATACTCTCATACATATCTTCTCTCTAATCTTTCTAACTCAGTTTCATATCATATTAGTGATCTCTTTTGTAGCAAAGAAGATCAAGTCACATTCAAGCTTCAACGAGAAGTTGGAAGTCTTGTTTGTTTAGTGTTGTATGATCTTGTGTTGATTCATACTTCATTGTTGTACTAAACTATCATAATCTTGTGAGTGTGAGTGGTTAGTATTTTAGTCCTCAAAATACATTGTGTGTGGGAGTGGTTGTACCCTTGGAAAGAACTCGACATTTAGCTTAGTGTCGGAAATAGTGTAAGCGAAGTGTAAAGGTTTCTCCACCGGTGAAAGGAGCTTGTTGACTAGTGAAGTTAAACTCTCGAGTGTGAGACTCGGGGAGTGGAGTAGGGCAAGGAGAAAGAGTCCTTGTAGACCGAACCACTATAAACAACTTGTTGTGGTTTGATAATTTCTTTTCTTATTTACTCTTTACACATTGCTTACATATTTCATCAACATATCTAAGATCAATATCAATTGATCTTTCAGTAAGTTTCAAAACAAAGTTTTTAAGTGGTAAACTATTCAACCCCCTTTCTAGTTTTCTACAGTTTATACACGTTAGGTTAGAAAAACTTACTTCTTCCTTTAGTGTTGCGAGCTTGAATGTCCTAAACAACGTATTCATGTACTAGAGGGCACTAGTAGACTTTTCGTTGTGTTTATTGCGTGAATTGTGATTGTTGATAATAGGAGAATTGGGGGAGATAACTTAGGTTACTTGGTGATCTCGGTTTCTTAGAGGAGATCAATACATTCATAGATTTAGGGCATTAGGCACCTCCCTACGACTAATGGAATACAACGCGCCAATTAAATAAGGATGTGACAATTCAACTAATCAATAGGAGATAACTAGGGAGTTGTGAAATCTAAGTAAACACGATTTTACCTATCAATAAAATCTCTCATTTAATTTACTTGCAATTTAATTTTAATCATTAGTTTTAATTAGTTTAATTATTAGTTTAAGTAGTTGATAATCAAACTCCCCCAATCCAATCCCGAGATTTTAATTGCTTTTGTTGGATCAGTCCCAGATATATCTTAAGAGCCTTAACACAGCATGATGATGATAAGAAGAAGAGAGCTTTGGGCCTTTTTTATAACTAATTAGAGTTGACATGAAATGGAATGAAAGTATAGTAAACCTGTGTAATCACAAGCAAACTATGGAAAATCTTTATTAGACTTATGTTCACGCGGAATATAAACACAAGAATTAAGAAGACAACAAACACCAAACACTTGATCCTCTATGGATCTATATTAATTTACTAATAATGTTCTTGAAAGGTACATAAAACCCTAGCCGTTGGTTTCTTTTATACTATTAAGAAACCCTAATTCTGCAGCTCACAAACCACGTAAAAGATATGCATTATCTATTCCTAAATTAACTCATGCATGTCCTAACTAAATACTAATAATACGGAAACTACATATCCGCAGAAATAGAAATAACTATCAGCAGTAACTGCACTATCCGCAGTAACTGCACTATCAGCAGAAATACTAACACTATCAGTAGGAACCTTTATCAGCAGGAACCTACTATTACAGAATTCCTAACAATCCTCCCCTAAACTTGAATTTGACTAAGTTAACTTCAAGTTTCCAGATAGATCTTGAATCGTGCAAGAGGATTGAACATAACCAGCAAATGAAACAAGATAAGTAACCAGCAGACCACCTAGAACCACCAGAAACAGCAATGAAGACCATGATTCCATCAGCAACTCCTAGATCAGCAGCATCAGGAACTAGCAACAACAGTAACCAAAGTAGATTTGATAAGCCTTTACCAAGTAGCTACTCATTCTTGGGCTAGCTGGTTCTTGAGTGGAATCATGACATCACCCTGGTGAACCAATAACCAGTCCAACACTTAGAACGTGAATCAATGGTGTGTTGGAAAACCCTAATGGTTTTTGGCAAACCATCACCGCCATCAACGGATTTGATTTGTCTTTACCCGAAGCTTTTAACTCAGGACTAGTCATGGTAATCCACTGCCTTTACCACAAGCCATGAACTTGTGGGCTAGCCAACTCTTCATCTATTAGGACATGGTGAGTTGACCACCATACAACTTATTGACAAGTTGTCAACCTTCCAACGGATTTGATGTCTCTTTACCAGAGCCGTTTGCTCATGAGTAGCCAATGTTTGGTGTGTGAGACCAAGGTACATTGATAGACCCTTTGATTTTTTAGTAAATCAGCAACTATCAACGGATTTGAGAATACTCACTAGAGCCGTACCCTCATAGCAAGTTAACCCTTTGTCACTTAAGACATGGTGAGTTAAAAACCATATAAGAGACACAACTGTACAACATGATCCTAAAAGATGAAAGTTAGCAGACAACCAATATATATAGAAAAGTTATTTTATTTTATTTATTTATTTTAAACACCAAATAAAAGATAAGAAAGAAAGAAGAAATATATCAACATACCAGACTTCAAGAAGAAGAATCAGCAGAAGCAACAACGAGTTTATCCTTAATACATTTGACTAACTGCTCTTCATTAACCATATCATTTCCAACCGGAGCAGTAGAAAAACCCAGCCTCTTTTTTAGCATTTGCTCCATCAGAGGTACAGACAAAGGGTAGTTTTGATCCGAAAACATATAAACATAAACCCCAGACCAGGTATGCACAACATGTACGCTAGACAATGGATAAAATGTCCAACCATAAACCCTCCACTGATTCTGACCTTCCCAAATCCTAAACCATGCACCATCCTGATATTCGGAATTAAACAAAACTTGAAGATCACCCAGCAACATTAGACCAACACCTGTTGCATGATGAGATTCAAAGTGTTTTGACACCATTCCATAAAGTGCAATAAGATCTTATCTGTCCAGAAAATTCAGTATCTCATTAAGAAAAGTAAAATGTCGGACAGACCCAAACCCCCAAGACCAGTAGGTGTGAGTTACTACTGGTTCCTCATCAGAATCATCCTCCACAAAATCCTCTATAAATGAACTGGCAGGAGCCTGAAGATCAAGAGAACCACCCTTCTTTCTAGCTATACTCTTCTGTCTTCTTCCAGAAATGGAAGAGGGAGAAGAAGCAGCAGTTACATCAGTAGAAAGAACCTCGTTCCCATCAGTAGAAGTAGGTCGCACATCATTAGGAGAAACTGATGTTGCACCTTCAGCAGAAACAGATACAAGAACCTGAGCAGAAGACTTTGGAGTATGCTTAGAAGGAATATGCTGAGCTATATCTACTGGTGTCTCTTCAGCAGAAACTGGAGCATTATCAGGAGCATCAGCAGTCTTTAATCTCTTAGGGTCAGATCCTTCCAAAAGAGATGAAGAACGTTTCAATCTGTCAAAATGATGGATACCATCTTTCTCCAACCTTGTGAGAATTTTGTTATACTCTATGACCAACTTATCATCTGGCAGGGATTTCACAAAATCTATAGACCATCCAGTGTTGTAGACAGCAGAGCTTGTATTCTTCACAAATTCCCTCATATGATTCCTCTGTTCAGCTTGAGAAAGAGGTCTATCCCGTTTAGCTTTAGCCTTGCGCTCCACATCTGCTTTCTTTCTCTGTCTAACCAAAGCAAGTATATCATGAACATAGTTCTCAGAATCAAATGCGCCACCCAATATAGATTGGGCAAGAGATAGATTGGTAGTGACATCACCCGCCAGTTGATTCCAAGTGTCATATGTAAATCGTAGAGCAAGATCATCAAGCTCTTTCATTCTCTGAGGTGTGACATCAGGAACTTTGTGAGCCTGACTTCGAAACTCTGCATCATAAGAAACCTGAGTCTGTCAGCCACTTCCGTATCACGTTGTGAAATCTCATGAAGTCTCAGTAGTCTAGCCTATTCAGCCTTATAAGCATCTGAATCCATATCCTCATCTAGTATTTTAGCCTTTCTCGTATCTACCTGAGGAGCAGACATGGATTCAACCTCAACAGAAGAAACCTTAGGATCAGAGGAAATGGGAGTATCAGCAGCATTAGAAAGAGGCTTAGGTGCAGAAATCTTATCAGTAGAAGTGGGTTCAGAAGGAAACTTCACAGAATCAGAAGACACATTTAAATCAGCAGCAATAGATTGATCCGGAGGAACCACAGTAATATCAGCAGCAACAAACTAAGATGTTGATACTTCAATATCCAGATTGACCTTTCTGGTAGTCCTTTTCCTTTAAAAACCTGGACCTCTGGATCCTTCTGTGGTGCAGTAGTGCCCAAAGAAACAAAAGCCAAGATATGAAGTGCTTCCAGATCAATTTGAGTCCTCTCAGTTTCTTGATCCCCTTCTGAATCAGAGAAAACAACATTTCTTCTCCTTTTGTTCGGCCGAATCTCTAAGTCATTTACCCTTTTTAACAGCTTTACAATAGCACCACCGAGAGTCTGCTTTGTTTCCTTAAGCTCATTTCTTGTTTCTGTGAGCTGAGCCTCCAAATCATCAACCTTATTAGAATATCTGTTAAGCAAGCTAGACATGTTCATTAGTACATCAGGATCCTCAGCTCCACCAACAGGTTTTCCTGAGGTATAGGGAGCTTCATTGGTCCTGGGAGGAGACACATAAAAATCATCCCCAAAGAAGGTGTCATCCTCAAAATTATGCCTAGGAGGACTAGAAGGTTGGACAAATGGTTGGTCAGCATTGTCCTCAGTCTCAACAGGAGCTTGACCCTATGGATCAGAGGCAATGACAGGCTCCTCAGGATCAACAATGCTTAGTGATGGTGGGACAACTGGTAGAGGAGATGGGGGTTGCTGGTCTTCAGTGGCAACTGATGCAGAGACATCAGAAGCATTGGAGGCACCAATATTAGGCTCTAAGCCACCAGCAGGAATACCTGCACCAACAGCTACATTGCCACTTGGCAACATAGAAGGTAACAGGGGTCTGTGTTCTCCAACAAAATTAGTTTTCATGGTTGCAAACAGTTTGGCAGTTAATTTACTTATCGCTTTTGGAGTTTTATCAGAGGTTTCAAAGTTTAATATCATCTAAAGAAATCTAGGATACATTAAGAATTTATGTTTGGTATCCTTGATTGAGCATTTCCTCAAAGATATATTTTGAAAAGTTATAAGTTCTCCCCTGAGCCAAACAAATGATAGCAGTAGCAATAGAGCTAGAGAACTGATCCCAACCCCCAGACTTAGGGCTAAGACACTGAAGAAGGGTATGGACAAGAAAACGCCATTTAGGACAAAATTTATTTTTATACCAAATAAAGTTCCCATCAGTGGGATATCCTATGCTGGCTAAACCAGTGATTATTTCATCTCTATTATTCTCAAAGAAACCACCTTCATCATTTAACTGCAACTGAGTCCTTATCAGAGACTCAATTATGACATACTCTACTCCATCAATGGTGGCCACAATCTCCTTGGATTGACCCTCAGGAGTGCGCTCATGGGCAGTAACCCATAATTGCTTGACTAAAGAGTCATAAACAATAGATGGAGAGAAAATAAGAGCATACCTGATTTTGGAGCGCAAGAGAAAATCAATCATTGATTCATACAGATCACCTCCTATGTCCTACTCCAAGAAAGCAACTTTATTATGATCGACTTTGTAAGTAAGTGTTGCCATTGATGAAGGTTGAAGAGATTGAAGATGAGTTTGATTTAAATTGAGAGGGAATTGAAAAATTAGGTCGTGGGATAATACTGATTGACTATTTAAAGTTGTTACCAAAAATAGTCGTTTAAATTGGCAACAAACTCGGACCGAATTTTTGACCAATTTTGACTTTAATTAAATCCCAAGATAAATTCCCAAAATATCAATACTAGCAGCAATAAAAAGTCACTCAGCAGAAACCATTTAGTCAACCAGTAGGAATGACTGAATGCTTGACCACTGTTTCCATATCAAAGCTATCAGCAAAAACCATTGCCCCTCAGCAGAAATAATCACGTTACCAGCAGGAATGGAGAAAAGATAACCCCTTCTGAACATAACAGTGTCTCAACAGTCTCCACACTAAACCTTTATTTATCCAGCTACCAACCAATTAATTACAGCCATAAATTCTACCAACCAAAAATCCCATATTTACTGTCTATATAACAAATCCATTGCCTCATCAAACACACATACAATCCAAATAACCAAAGTCGATTTCCTACCAAAACATCATGAATAGCTCACCCAATCATCCTATCAAAATATCTTCAGACTCTTCTGAGAGTGAGCCATCCCACGATGGATGGTTAAAATATTTTCCTCGTGGTTACTCTAGTGTGACATACATGTCCAGAGACCCTCCTCTCAAATCACCATTTGCTTACACATCTTCAGAGGAGGATCTGCCCAATCCTCCTCCCCATGTGGAGTTTGAAGTAAACAACTCTGAGCTGAATGGCATGAATGCAGATACTGATGAGGAGAACGGTGCATCTTCCAGGCCAATCAATGTTGCTCCTCTTGCTGCTGTGCTGCCACCTTCAGTGCCAGTTGCATGCCCTTCAGCTCCAAGACCAGAACCCTCCACCTCAAACCCTAAGAAGAGAGCTACAGTGCTTGGTATAGCTTCAAATCCAGTGTGGTCGTTTATTGACAGGTGGGGAAAGGAGCATCAGAGGATGCCATAGTGGGGAAAGAGGAGGCTTGAGTAGGTGCCTGAGAGATGGAGGCTGGAGGCTGTAGTCTGGGAATCTTTTGTGAAGCTTGTTAGGATGGAATCTTGATGTAGTCAGCAACAATGTTATGCAAAGTCTTGTAATGTTACACTGCATCTGAGAATGCAGTGTGTTTATATGAATAAAAGACTTTTGTAGTTTAATCTTTTGCTATCTTTTGCCACTGATTGTGTGTTTGAAACTAGATCTGCAAGATGGTTAGTAGAACACATAACAAAACAAAGATATATACAAATATATACATATACACAAAAATATACAACATAAATCCTCCCCTTAAACTAGAAACCTCCCCTTAGGCATAATCCTCCCCTCAAACACAACAATCAGGGCTTGATCATGCCTGTATGGACAATCAAAAATTGAAACCTTGGACCATCAAAAGCTTTAGTCAACAAACAAGCTACATTTTCATCTGTATGAATTTTAACCACTTGAATAAGGCGTTTTTCATTAGCATCTCTAATCAAGTGGTGTCGAATTTGTATGTGCTTAGTTCTTTGATGAAAAACAGGATTTTTAACAATGCAAATTGTATTTTGGTTGTCTATATGGATCTTAGTGTTCATAAAATTAAACCCATAGTCCAATAACTGATTTTGAATCCAAAGTACCAGACCACAACAACTAGCAGCAACAACATATTCAGCCTCAGTAGAAGATGTAGCCACTATGGTCTGCTTCTTGCATTGCCAGGAGATTAATCTCCTTCCCAGAAACTGACAACCCCCAGTGGTAGATTTTTGATCAAATTTGGCACCAGCATAATCACTATCACTATATGCTTCCAGCTCAAACGGAGACTCTCTAGGATACCAAAGACCCAACTTAGGTTGACCTTTGAGATACCTGAAAATCTTCTTGACTGCAGTCAAATGGGAAGTCAAAGGAGTGACATGGTGCCTGGAACAAGCATTGACTGCAAACATAATATCAGGCCTAGAAGCAGTCAAATACATGAGTGAACCAATCATAGATCTGTAGAGGTGAACATTGACAGCCGGATATGGTTCATTATTTGACTTAGCCTTTGGGGCTTCATAGGGAGTAGTTGCAGTCTTAACTAGTTCCATGTCAAACTTCTTGAGGATGTCATGCACATACTTCTCTTGATGAATGAAAATACCATCTGAACTCTGCTGTACTTGAAGGCCCAAAAAGAATGTAAGTTCACCCATTGCACTCATCTCAAACTCACTTTTCATCAACTCCTCAAATTCCCTGCACCAAGCTTCTTTGGTAGAACCAAAGATAATGTCATCCACATACACTTGAACAAGAATGATATCCCTGGAGTTCTTCTTGATAAAGAGAGTTTGATCAATAACACCTCTCTTGTAACCATGTTTCAGCAGGAATGAGGAGAGCCTAGCATACCAAGCCCTAGGTGCCTGATGAAGTCCATAGAGTGCTTTAACCACTTTGTAGACCATATCTGGATTGTGAGGGTCTACAAATCCCTTGGGCTGAGTGACATACACTTCTTCCTCAATTTCACCATATAAGAAAGCACTTTTTACATCCATCTGATATACCATGAAGCCCATGTAGGAAGCAAAAGCCAAAAAGAGTCTGATAGCTTCTACTCTAGCAACAGGAGCAAAAACTTCATTATAATCAATCCCTTCTTCTTTTCTGTGACCTTGGGCAACCAACCTATCCTTATTCCTCACCACAATTCCCCTTGCATCCCTTTTACACTTCAGAATCCACTTTGTCCCAATGGCATACTTGCCAGGAGGCAACTGAACAAGCTCCCACACATTTTGATTTAAGAATTGTTGCATTTCTTCTTGCATAGCAGCTACCCAATCATCATCTGCCAAAGCCTGTGCAACACTGGTAGGTTCTACTTGAGATAGGAAACAAGCAAATAGACAATGATGATAGTCTATGTGACTATTCCATTGTTGATCCTGAATGTAACTGAGAAATGCAGATTCACCAAAACTTGTCTTCTTTACCCTGCTTCTAGTTTGCATAGATGAAGTAGGGTCAACAATTATTAGAGATTGTAGATGGACTGTGTTAATCCTTTTTGTGACATTAGGACTAACATCAATTGATGTGGCCAGATTAGTAAGTGTAGGACCAAAGTCATCATCATAGGAAGAAGAATCAAAGATGCATGTTCTTGACAAATGATGAATGCCATCCAATTCAGAGCTTGAATGTTGTGAATTGGCTAAGTCAGATGGACTTGGAAATCTGGTGGGAGAATCATCTAAACCCAAAGTATCAACAGATAGAGTAGTGGAGGGAACCGCAAGAACAACATCACTAGCAGAAGGAACAAGAATACTACTAGCAGAATCACTATCACCAGCAACTGACCCATTACTAGCTGAATTGACATCAGCAGCTTGCTGATCAGTAGGATCAGACACATTACCAGCAGCATCAAACTTCCTGCGGGCTTCAACAGTAGTCTGCCTTAAGAGTTCCTCTGTTTCTTTGGAGAATTCATAACCATACTTTTCAGCATCATCTTTTGCTACATGCTCTTGGCGTTGAAGCTTCACAAGTTCTTCTGCATACCCTAAATCACTTGAAGCTGCATCAGAAGAAACTGTGTCCTTGGTACCTGAAAAGTGGTTAGTAGGAAAAGAAGGAACAACAATAAGTTGTTCATCATAGTCTGAATCTGACTCGTCATCTGAGGAACCCGCAATGTTAGATTAAGTTGCTTGTGGTTCTGCAGAAAGATTAGATTTATAACGAGTATAACCTAGATGATCAGTGCAGTAGTCAAGATCAAAGTACCATTCTTGACCTGCTCCCTGAACATTTGGCTTGTCCTCCATAAATCTCAAATTCAGTGTCTCTTCTATCCTTTTGGTGGAGATGTTATACACCCTGTAAGCTTTACTATGAGCTGGATAGCCTACTACAAAACCCTCATCAGCTTTTTCTTCAAATTTGCCCAAATGATCACTGGTGTTAAGGATGGTCACATGACAACCAAAAGGCTTAAGGTAGCTTATGGTAGGAATCTTTCCAGACAAAAGTTCATAAGGTGTCTTATTGTGAGGATGAGTTATCAACACCCTGTTCAAAACATAACAAGCAATACAGACTGCTTCAATCCAGAACATGGTAGGCAACTTTGAATCAGCAAGCATAGACCTTGCTGCTTCAATAAGGGTTCTATTCTTCCTTTCAGCAACTCTTTTGTGGAGTCCTGGCATTACTATAATCCCTTTTTATCCCCTTAGAAGCACAGAGCTCGATTAATTTAGCGTTCTTGAACTCTGTCCCATTGTCACACCTAATGGCTTTAACCTTTTTATTCAACTGATTCTCAACCAGGGCAATAAAGTCTTGAGGAATCTGAAATGTTTCATCCTTAGTCCCCAAAAAGAATGCCCAACAATACCTGCTATAGTCATCAATAACCACCAAACAATAGTACTTGTGATCAATGCTTCTGATAGATGTAGGACCAAAGTGGTCCATGTGCAGAAGCTGCAAAGGCTCTGAGATAGTGCTGACAGCAGTAATGGATTTATAGGAAGCCTTGTGCTGCTTTCCCTTGTTGCAAGCCACACAATTGTGCTCATTAGTAAAGACTTTGGAAGGAAGTCCATGAACTAACTCATGTTTTGCCAGCTTGTTGATTGTTTTGAAATTAACATGAGCCATCCTTCTATGCCATTTATTAGATTCATCCAAGGATGCCTTTGCCACCAAACAAGCTAAGTCACCTTCAGGCTGAACATCATTGAGGTTGAATGTATACAGATTATGTTTCCTAGGCACCTTCAGAACAACTTGACTTTCATCAAGTATCTGGAAGTCTTTTGAAACTACAAGACATTCAGTATCAGTGAACAGAACACAAATTTTCTTGTCACAGATTTGAGACACAGAAAATAAGTTGAAGTTTCTCTGTAACTTTACCATCTCCTCCTCCAAATGTAACAGTATCTCCTTGAATAGATACAAAATCATGCAATATGTATCTGTTCCCTGTCATACTCCTAGAACATCCACTATCAACAATACCTAAATCTTTATTTGTATGAGGATCATCCTACAAGTTAAAAGATATACAACAACATTAGTATACATGGAGACCCAAGTCATCACTGACTTGGGCCTGCCTTGTGGATCCTATTAGAAAAACTTGCAGATTGATGAGATCCACTATTGCTCTTGGAACCCTTCATGATTGTTGGTCTATTCTATGTCCAAGAACAACCTGCTGATGGCTTAACAGCAGTATCCCACCTTGCCCCCCTTTTGTTCAATGGGTCATTATTAACAGGCCTATATCCATTTTGAAAATAAGTACTAGTGGGTCTGATTAATGACCTAGGAACATTTCTTCTCCAACATGATGAAGATGATCTATCGGTAGAAACTGGGTTACCAGTAGGAACTGGTCTACCAGTAGTAACTGGTCTACCAGCAGAATTGGTTCTGCCAGTCCTCACATGTGTTCCAGAGGGAACAAATGGAGGAATTTTGGTCACATCATTCCATATTGGTCTGTGTCTCTGTTGATTAGCACAAACATCCATTTGTTTCTCATAAAAATCACAATCTTTAATAAGATGAAATGTCACTACAAGAAATCAGGTCTTATAGGACGCCGAATAGTGTCCTATCAGGTTACTTTATAGGCCTTTCGCATAATAGGACCAAGGAAATAAGTGTCACATATAAAGGCGTTGTATAAAGTGTAAAAATTATTAAGACACTTATAAGCATCCTAATAAGCGCCAATATTATGAAACAAAAAAAAAAGTCCCATAAATCATTTTATACGACGCAATTTTTGTCCTAATAGACAAGTTAATAGGACGCTTTAAAGTTTTCTAAGATATGCTAACCTTCTATCATGTATTGAGACGCATTCATTTGTCCTAAAAGGTACGCATTCATGCGTCCTAAAAAGTGCTTTCTTAGGACGAAATTGTGTGTTGCATTAACTCTTATTTGAGTGCAAGAAAAAGGTCCTAATACATATGTGCCTCTTGGGACCAAATTTAGTGTCGTGACATACATGCACTATATGTCTCTTTCTATTTTTATAAAATTTTATTTTCAATTAAATGAAATAGTTGTAGGTCCTAAAAACAACTTTAGTTTAACACTATATAAAACACAACATAAAAGAGATTAATGAGTCAAAGCCATCGAAAGTAAAAGTAAGAAGTTTCATATACATAACAAAAATTTTAACCCAATTAACGTTAACATCATCCAAAATAGTCTTCTAAATTTTATTACATGGAAACTCAACAACGAGAACTAAAGTGAAAGTAGATAATCTTAGTCATCATGGATCATCTTCACGCACCATCCTCACGTACCACCTACAACTATACAACCCATAATGTCGGAAGTAGATAATCTGAGCCATCCAGAAGTTGAGAGCTCAATTCTTCCATTTAATCCTGTATCAAAGATAATAAATATGTTAACTTTCCTTAAAATGACTACACTTGCAACAACAAACAAATAAACGTAAGTCCTAGTACATGTTAGTTATCTTTCAGGCAAGTATGGGTAGATAGTACATACAATTTCATTTGCAGGTTCCACATTTTTTGTAATTCCATCGGTAGAGAAGTAAGCATGAAACACTTCCCTTCTTTTTAGTTCATGTCCACCTAAAGACTCCTGTTTCGAAACATAAAAGTATTATCAGTACATATTAATATTTAACATTAACACTTGTACAATTATAAATGGATTACCTTAACTTCTTCAAGCATTATAGCATAACTCTTTTTTACTCGTGACTTGAACCATCTTTTTGCATGTTTACCTTATTTTTTTCACTCACTCTCTGTAGTAAAAAATACACAATCTGAATAATCATCTAAACATGGCGGAAACAGAGTTAAGATATACAGTTAGTATAATGGAATACAACTATACATGCCGATTCCTTAATTTGTTTCAATCTAGATCGGCATTATTTTCCAATATGTCCAAGGGTAATAGGTTTGGTTATCAGATATGACTTTTGTGGCTGCTATTTTTTGGATG
This sequence comes from Chrysanthemum seticuspe, assembly GCA_019973895.1. Lineage (NCBI taxonomy): Eukaryota > Viridiplantae > Streptophyta > Magnoliopsida > Asterales > Asteraceae > Chrysanthemum > Chrysanthemum seticuspe. The sequence goes on from BPTQ01000007.1 coordinate 36,647,135, forward strand.
TGTGCTATTAATATGCAGACAATATAATAGACATTACTATTATCTAAGGGAGTGTTTGGTTTAATAGATAAATTAATATAAACATGCAAATTTAGGATATGTTATAAATCCGCAAAGTCACTACTAATCATATGGAGTATGGACACTATATCATATGGAGTATGGACACTATATCATCAATTGTATGGCGTATGGACACTATATCAGTAGTATGCTCAACCAAGTCTTTTGCTTGGTTAAAATTCTGCACAAACAACTTTCATAACAGCTTAAGCACTTTTGAGTCTTTAGATAAAGCCAAAAAACTTTTGAATTTTCATTATTTGTTAATTGTGTTTCCAAGTAACAAACAGATACTCAGTCATTAATGTTTGATTATTGAACATCTTATTCTTTAGCCACTACTTAACTGACATATGGACACTATATCAGTAGAAAATCAAATGAACCAGGTTATATATGCATTCTACACCTCAAATCATACATTTTACACAATATAAATATAAACACGTCAATTTGGCTTGACCCGAACCCAATAACCTAATATTGTTATTGAGTCGGGTTAGGGTTGTATTATTTTTCTTGTCGGGTTATTGAGTCAACTCAATATGACCCGATATCTAGAAAACACTTGTTTCACATGTAATTTTAGCCCATTAATATTTCATTGTGTAATCGTTATTTTTTTTATTCTATACTTTAGTTCAGAATCTTTGACAAAACTAAAACTAAGGATGCTACCGTAATACAACTTTTGTAATTCGTATACAGCATATTGACACTGTGCCAATTAAGAATCGGGTCGGGTCGGGTTGAATCAGGTTTTGAAATTTTAAAAAGTAACCCGCAACCCGACCGGATTAAGAATCGGGTTATCGGGTTGTTATCCGTTTGTATTGAAAATAACTACATACCTCCTTCGTCATCCAAATAGTTTGACCCCATCTGAAGTACATCTTCAACTTGTTGGTTGTTGTTGCAACTTCTGGTGCGAGCTCTCTTATCTTTCCTTGACGGCGTCATCTGAAAATAAATCATTTATTCTTTAAACCATTACATATATTCTTATTGCCCTAATTTGATTATAAGCTTGGAGATATAACCAAAAGTTTAGGGCATATACTTATTACTCAATTCTATCAATTAATTACAAAAATCGTAGAGAATCAGAAAAAAATAATCATAGAACAAAAAACTAGGGTTTCAATATTTCGAAAATTATAATAAGCCTAGATCTCCATAAGGAGGGAAAGTGCTAAATATATTTTGTTTCATCAAAAGAATTTTAGTTTTACAAATACTTAACTTATTTAAAATAATAAAGATATATTGATCAAATTTTTAATAATTAAAATTTTATATCATTAAGTTTGAGATTTATAATGAGTAATTCAATATAAATTTTAAAAGTACATGTGATGTTTTCTTTATTAGATTTAGGACGTAATCGAGTCAATTACAATACAAAATTTCACATAATCTAAACTCAACGTGTTACAGTGCTTGACATTTTGGTCAACTAGTTGACGCAAAATTGAGTTTAGATCGTCACACAAACTTAAGTCACTTAAATATTTTTCATTTGGAATAGTTTGTGAAGTCGTTGTATGTTTGTCTCCCCCAAACGTAATACAAACTTGTCAAGCTTGACTTGAATATAGAATTGAAGTATCAAAACTTCAGTTGACTATGAAAATCATTGATCAAAACTTCACTTGAGTTCAACTGAACTTTTACTTTCATGCTTGAAGTTGAGTTCATTAAGTCAAATGACACTTTCAACCTAATTGGTTCGAAGAGTGGTGTAGGTTTTAAATACTGTAAAAAAAACTAGTAACACAACGTTAGAACAAATCTATTTGTAAAATACAATAATAACGTATATGAAATGTGCATAGATGATATACATTAGTTGTCCTATAAGGTCAAATACAATAAGACACCAACAAACTTGTATTCGATAAAAATTGTGATAATAAGACTAAAATATCAAGTGTCATATCAAGTTTTTTCCTTAATAAAACCTAAGTAAATAAGTGTCCCATAAAACCTATTTAATACGACCTGTATACTAAGTGTCCTATTAAAATTCTTCATTATATGACCAAACTATATAACTGTCGTATAAAATCAAATATAATAGAACGCATATACCTGTGTCATATTAGATTATATATAATACGACCTCTACGGCTTAGAGTCCTATAAAACCTAAGATATTAGGACCTAAATAGCAAGTGTCGTATTATGTTATATCATAACGAGACTCATTTGAGAAAGTGTCTTATAAAACTCATCTAATAAGACCAATACATGAAATGTCATATTAGGTTCCATAATAATAGGACTCATAAACTAGCTTGTCATATTAGATGTGTTTTTAAGACACTACTTAAAAAAACGTCGCAGGAAAAGGTCCTAAAAAGCCCCTTTTTTGTAGTGTGTACTAACACAAACAAAACATGATTTCTTCTTAAAATGCTTGTTCATAACAGGAATAGTCTTATCACAAATAAACTTATTCAAACCACAACCAAAATCAGAATTGTTTTTAACAAAATCAATAAAACAAGAAATGTTTCTAAAATAAGCTGTCTTTGAAGATGATTCAACAACAACTCTTAGGGCATGGTGAACTGGTAAAGGCTTGGGAGAGGCAGACTTGGGAGTTGTAGACTCTTCACTTGAATCGCAACTGGTATAGTCTTTAGAATGGGTCTCTGAAGTCCTATCACTGGAAGAACAGGAGACAAAATCATTAGTTTCACTGCCAGTGTCAGTTAAGTCATTAGACTTTTGGCCATAGGACATATGTGATTCATCCAAGTCTGAGTCTGGGTTAGGTGGCCTAACAATACCATTTATAGAAGAGGAAACATAATGCATTTCACATTGTTTTATAAATTTAACAAGTTTTCTATATTTATCTTCCTCTTCATCAGTGACAGGGTTAAAAACACTATAGTCATTGGGGTCATATACTTCATCTAGACCAATGTAGTTCTGAAAGCCTAACCCCATCTTAGTTTTAACTGACATAGAACTTTTCCATAATTTGTCTATATTTTTAGCCTGTTCTTGCCACTGTTTATGTCTAGTCACCTCTGTATCTAAACTAGCCTTTAGACCCTCTTTTTCTGCAATGAACTTTACATATTCTTTCTCATTAAATTTTAGCACATTAGTGGTGTTCTCCAAATCTCTTTCTAACACTTTAATTTTCTCTTCTAGGGCCAATTGATTTTGTTGGTACCAGACCTTTTGTTTTTCTAAAGATTTAACAGTTTTCTTATAGGCCTGAACCTGAATGAAATATTCTTTATATTGGCCATTGACATCATCAAATTCACTTTTAAGAGCATCATACCTAGCATTACAACCAAAAATACAATTTTGTACCTGAGATGTGATGCCCATCAGTGCAATCTCATCAGCAGTATCAGTAACTAATCCAATCTGAGGATTTTCATCCTGAACTTCATCCACATGAGCATCCCAGTTAACCCTTGAGTCCAGAGACAACAAAGCTTTAGGTTTCTGATCCTCAGATTCCTTAATCTTGAATGCAGAATACCTTCTCCTGTCACTTCCCATCTTATCTGGACATTCTCTAGCAAAGTGACCCACTTGGTTGCATTCAAAACACCTGATCTTCTTCCTGTCAAACTTGGCTGACTCTCTTCCCTTGTAGCCGAATTTCCTCCCAGAACCCTTCTCAAACCTGTTGACTTTTACAGCAAGCATGGCCATCCGCCATTTGAGATCCATCTCCTCCAAATCCCATTTATCTACTTGTTCAAAATCTTCATAGGCCAACTCTTGTTGGTCTTCAGTCTTAGCAAAAAATGAGTAAAGCACATCTTCTATCACAATATTGGACTTTGATTTTCTTGTAGAAGAAGTGTGTGTTCTAGTTGCTGCTGATGAAGAAGTCAGACTCTCAGCATAAGACACCATTGTGTTAGCACTGGTAGCACTAACAAAAGCTGAGTGTGATGAAGTTAGAGAATATGTAGAATGACCCTTGATATCAATTTCAAGGGTTCTAAGCTTATTGTATAAGTCATCAAAGCTTAAGTAATCAAGGCCACCCTTTGCCCTGAGAGTAAGAGCAACCTGTCTCCAGGAACCAGGAAGAGCACGAAGGAACTTGATATTGCATTCCTCATTTTTAGGTTTGGACTTCATCTGGTTGAGCTGGCTCAGGATTTTCTGAAACCTGTCATATCCCTTGTGTATGCCCTCCTCTTCAGAAATTGTGAACTCCTGAAAGCTCTGCTTGAGTATAGTCTTCCTCATTTTGTCAGACTCTTCGTTGCCTCTAAACCTCGCCTTTATTGCTCTCCAGATTTCTCTTGCACCATCAAGATGATGGAAGTCACTCATATGGTCTTATGGAAGAGTTTGAAGCAAGGTAGTCCTTGCCTTGGTTTCCCTCTGAAGTGCAATCTGTTTTGCATTAGTTGTTGCTGGAAGGATTATCACATTCCCATCAGGATCTCTTCCAGTAGCCTTCTTAATGTTGCCTTTTAATACAATGTTCCAGAGATGGTAGTCATTGTTGGTGATATAATTTTCCATCTTCATTGTCCATATGTCATATTCGTCCTTCTTCAGATAGGGAAACTTTGCATTGTTGTTCGACATGGTGGTAACCACCTGCTGAATTGTAGACAGAGCACTGGATGCCTCAGGCTTATCCTTATCATTTTCTGAGTCTGAATGGTTTGATGATGTCATTGTTAGAGTGATTAGGGTTATGAAAAAGAGAGTAAGGATGTCTTCTTTTAAAGATTCTCACCAGGCTCTGATACCACTTGTTGGATGACTCCCAGATAGATCTTAAGAGCCTTAATGAAAGTATAGTAAACCCGTGTAATCACAAGCAAAATATGGAGAATCTTAATTAGACTTATGTTCACGCGGAATATAAACACAAGAATTAAGAAGACATTAAACACCAAACACTTGATCTTCTATGGATCTATATTAATTTACTAATAATTTTCTTGAAAGGTACATAAAACCCTAGCCGCTGGTTTCTTTTATACTATTAAGAAACCCTAATTCTGCAGCTTACAAACCACGTAAAAGATATGCATTATCTATTTCTAAATTAACTCATGCATATCCTAACTAAATACTAATAATACGGAAACTACATATCCGCAGAAATAGAAATAACTATCAGCACTAACTGCACTATCCGCAATAACTGCACTATCAGCAGAAATATTAACACTATCAGCAGGAACCTACTATTACAAAATTCCTAAAAGCTTTCGTATAAAATATGAAAATATAAAAAGAATCATCCCTCACCTTAGACCTATTCGTCATACATCTCGACCTTCCCAACACAATTACCCTAGAGAACAATCAATCCCCCGAGTCTTACCTATACTACACTACAACGGTTAGGTACACTGCCTAGGAATATTGTAAAACTTCTTTGGAAGTCTTACAACCGCCACATCAAGTTTATCAGAACCTTCATCTTCATTTGAATATATCGGTTGTATGGCTAGCCTTGATGAGCTTGTTGTAGACAAGAATGGTAAGAAAGTAAAGACAAAGTCAGTTTTTGGTTTAGTTTATCCAAAGTCAACGAAGTGATCATCAAAAAGTACCAACAAGTAATTTGAGATATTTATTATTTTTCTTGAATCACATTTGTTATTAAGTAAATGTTAATCCAAATTTTTATGTATGTGTATTTTAAAACTTTTCTGAATATAAATATTATGTTTTTTAGGTTGTAGTGGTTCTGATTCAGCAAAAAAAAGGATGACGAAGTCCGGATGAAGTATGTTACACAATTCGATTTTCAGGCTTTTTTATATTTTTTTTATATCAGTTATGAGCTTTGTAGATCTTTTTCTATACCAGTCAACATGGCAATGAAGGTGTGAAATCAGCACAGGTAACAACATTTAAAGGTATGTTGTTATATTAGTTCTATTTCCATTTTAAGGGTATAATAGTTTGAATAATTTTCCTTAGAATATGAGGTGACTTTGGAAAGCCTTTTCATTTAGAACTCTTGTGTCCACTCTATGATATTCATTTAAGTCTTTAATTATTTTACTTTATCTGTCACAACCAATTTTTGGTTTAAATTTAGGAGTTTGGACAACATTTTTTACTGTGTTAATGTTAATTTAAATTTGTTGTGTATGTGAATTTTAATAATATAGGTTGTGGTGATTCGGAATTATTAGCTGATGTTTTAAAGGATTCACATGAAGTTTTGAACAATGTTACTAATTATGTGAATGAAGAGGTTATTGTAGAATCTTTAGCCACCACATGTCATTTTAGACATCTATCATTATTGTTGCGCAATATTCGTGAATATGTCTGTTTTAATTTCATTTACTTATCTCTGTATATTTTAACGAAGTTTTAGGATATCAATAACTTGTTTTTAGGTTGTGTTGATTCTGAGTTGTTCAAAGTTGGTCCCACAAAACCACGTGAAGATTTGACTGAACAGTTTAATGATACATAGCATCATGATTCAGAACTATTAATTGATGGCTTAAAGGATTCGCATGAAGTTTTGAACAATGTTACTAATTCAATAAATAAAGAGGTTATTATAGAACCTGAAGCCACCGCAGGTCATTCTTTCTATGTGGAAAACTAGAAGGGGGGTGGGTTGAATAGTTTTACCGTTTCTAAATTTGATTTGCTTTGAAAAAACTTTGCGTGAATTCATTCAATATAGATAATAAAGAATAAATATTATGCAAGTAAAGAAAGAAACGATCAAACCACAACACGGTTGTTTATAGTGGTTCGGTCTACAAGGACTCTTTTTCCTTGCCTTACTCCACTCCAAGAGTCTCAAACTCGAGAGTTATATTCACTAATCAACAATCTCCTTTAATGGGCGGAAAAAACCTTTACACGTCACTTACATAATATTTTTGACACAAAGCTAGATGTCGAGTTCTTTTACAAGGCCACAACCACTCCCAACTCACTATGTATTTTAAGGATTAATATACTAACCGATCACTATCAGAGGTTTATAATGGTTTGGTACAAACAATGATGTATGTATAACAATAATTCACACAACTATAAATAAACAAGACTTGCAACAATTCGTTGAAGCTTGGAATGCCTTGATCTTCTTTGCTACAAAAATAAGATCACTAAAATGAAATGAGAATGGGTTAGATGAAAGAGAATGAGAGAATGTATGTGTTTTATGATTGGAAGTGATGAGAAAAAAACTTGGTGAGACTTGCTATTTATAAGGAAAGTGATCAGCTAACCACGGATGGGACAAAACCAAAAAGAGGGTTCCTTCCGTGTATGTTTTTGGTTCCGTCGTCCCTGACAGAAAATCTGCACAAATCTTACCAAGATCTTAGCATATCTTACTAAGATTACATTTAATATGTTGAGTGACAATCTAAACAAAAGCTTCAAGAAATCTTCTAAGTATTTTTAAGATGATGCAAGACATGATGTAATATGCATTTTTATTTTTAGTTTTATATGTTTATGTAAATAAACATTGTAATGTACATGTTAGCAAACTAAATGAATTTAATTAGATGAGTGAAAAAAAATGTTTGATCATATGTTTTATTATAAGGTACATTTTTGTTTATTAAACTAATTTACTTGTGAAAACTAAAAATGTAATGTGACATTTTATTTAACATCTAATAGTGGCATTTTTCTTAAAATGACAAACTACCATCTTGTGAACAAATGGTGAATCAAGAAAAACTTGTAGCTATATATAAAAGTCTTGACAAGATTTATACTTTTGCTAAAATGAAATTTATTATTGTTAACAACAAAATATAGCAAAGATCATAAAATATAAATAACGTTTTTTAGACGATATTTGTATTAAGAATCTATCATTATTATTACGCAATATTCGTGAATTTGTTTGTTTTAATTTTATTTAGTTGTATCCGTATACTTTAATACTGTTTGAAAATATTAATGATTTGTTTTTGAGGTTGTGTTGATTCTGAGTTATTCAAAGATGGTCCCACAAAACCACATGAAGATTTGACTTAATAGTCTGATGATACATATCATAATGAGGAACAAAATGATGGTAATTTGTTTTCCGTTTTTCTCAGAAAACAAGATTCGGTAATTCATTCATATGTGAATCTAATTAAAGACTGTGATGAGATAATGAATGTTGTTGAAGATGATGAAACCAACGAAAATTCAATTGAAAGATATTCGCTAACTATGAAGAAGGATCTGGCTGAAGTCTCAGACAAACTTGGGCGGGATTAATTCTAGATAGCAAAGTGGGAAAACCCTTGGGAAGATAAAAAGTCATCGATAGAAGGGAAAAGTAACTTACATGTACTGTATGCACAAAGTTTCCAGCACAGTAATGCAACCCTAGCCATACAAGGGCACGTGCACCTGACTTCCAGTTTGCTTCTAGTTTGCAATTTGCTACTATCTCGTAACTACTAACAGTGTATCTCCCTAGTATATTAAGGGAGGATGTTAGAAGTAGTATGCAAGGGATTCCACCACTATAATCTTCCTCCTCTTCTAAATATAATCTTTCTCTTCATAACTTGAAGAGTATCATTTGTCAATACCAGGGATAGTATTCCGCAACTATCCCTCATAAAAGCCTTCACCTTAACCTCTAAGTGAAACTAATACATTCGTAATGTAAAAATGGGTATTATTAGTATTAGCAGGTCAAGATTGTGTAAACATGCTTTCATTTCTATTGTTCATCAGTTATTTTCATTTGATCAAACTGTTGTTCATACGTTTCATGGATTTACACAAAAATATCGGACCAACATGTATACTAAGGAAACTATCCACATTGAATATGAGTGGGAACCACCTCGGTGTGGTACATGTTTTCTTTATGGTCACCTGAATGATGATTGTCCTAAAGCTGCTCCTAAACATGTGGTAATTGGGACCGGTAATAAAGGCAAAGGTCCGGTTTTGGGAGCTACTAAGGAAGTATTGAATGATGGGTTTACTACTGTCGAGAGAAAATGTCCCATTTATTAGCGGGTTTTTGGGTTTCTAAGACCAAGAAAATGAAGTGTTGGTCGGTTGCTCCTAATAATGTTAAGGCCTTTCCTCCTAAAGATTATACTAAGGAGGCATCTACGTCTAAACAACCAAGTAGGATGCTAAAATGGTTAACGTGTCTAATGCTTTTGATGTTCTTGGTAATTTGGATGAGGATCCTAATTTTCATGTAGAACTCAGTGCTAACATTTCGTCAAGCAACGTGAATACCAGTACTACAATTGATGGAGGACATGTTAGTAAAGGCTCAGATTTGGGAAATGGAAGTGGGAACATGGAAAAAAATGAAAGTGCAACTATTGATTCATTTGGTAGTCCAAGTACTATATCGCTCATTGATAAGATTAATAAGTTAGAAAGTCAAATAATTAAGGGGAAGCTTGTGCTTCTGGGCAATGATGGGAATCCTCTTCCTATTCAAAATAAAGCTAATGTGGGACACGCGGGAAACAATGAAAGCATCCCTAGCTCATCCAATGCTGCTCCTTCTATTACTTCAAATAGCACACATGTCATGGTTAAAGATGGTAGAAAGGTAGGCAATCCATTTTCTAAGGTTGGGAATTTGGTTATTTGGGAGAGTGATAGTGATGATGAAGTCGAAGATGTTTATGATGAGACTTCTCGTTTCATGACTAGTGGAGGTGCATATGATACTAGTTTACATGAAGATGAAGATTATGATCTATATGACACTTATGACCTTCAAGGTTTAATTCCAGAACAGCGCGCGGTTTATGATGCGACGGATATAAATCTTCGTGGTTAGTTTAAACATTAGATTTATTTCTTGTCCTTATAGTAGTTGTTCATAAGATTGGTTTATCTTTTTTTATGTTAGTTTTGGTTTGAAGCACTTTTGGTGCGTTTGTTTCCCGTCTTTGTAACAGGTTTAGATGTGGGATTCACCCACATCCTATGTACCTAAATATTTTTTTGGATTAATGAATTTACCAAAGGTATCCCCTTTACCCAAAAAAAGATCACAAACCCCAAATCAATCACTGCTAATCAAGTATAGATCATTCACCTAATTAGTGAATATGCTATTATAAAACTTAAACACATGAGCTGAACAAATCAAATGAATCAAACATATCAAAGAGAATGAATATTTTGTGTGTGTAAATCAAGAGAGAGTGCAGAGAGAATTAGGGTTGCATTTGTTGGTCCGATATTTTCGTGCAACACCATAAATTGTAAGAACAAAAGATTGAGCAAATCAAAATAACTTAAGTTCATTAGAAATAATAACATGGTTACACGATCTTGACCATGATCAACTAATAATACCCATTTATACATTACTACGATATGAGACCCACTTAGTAGTTTTCTCATGTGATGGCTTATAGTTGTGGAATACTATCCCTAGTAATGACAAATGCTTCTCGTCAATTTTTGAAGAGGAAGATACCACTTAGAAGAGTAAGTTGTTCTAGAGGTGGAATCATTACCTATCACTACTACTAACATCCCTTTTATAGACAAAGGGAGATACACTATTTTTAGTTACAAGTATAATAATAACTAACTAGAAGCAAACTAGAAGTAAGGTACACGTGTACTTGTGTAGCTAAGGTTGTTTTACTGTGCTGATACTCTGGTACATGCAAGTTGCTTTCCCTGCTCTCGATGAATCCTTATCTTCCCAAGGGTTTTCTCGCTTTTGCTTTAGCTCAAATTACTCCCGCCTAAGCATGGCTGAGTACTTCAGTCAGCTCCAAGAATACACTTTGCAAGTATGTTGAAGAAATACTCTAAGTGTATCCGATAAGTGCAACTGGTTTGTCCGCAAGCATAAGATGATAAGTCATTCTTTAGAGACCTAAGGGTATTTGTCAGTCCTTGAGGTCTTAGGGGTTTATCACTTCTCTGCCTATTGTAGTCCGATATCAGGTTATAAAGTTTTCATTCTGTTTTGGAAATTGTCTTTTGTAAAGCAAGACTGTTATAGCTGAAAAGTTATACAACATATCTGAGGTGTTTATCCTCAGATATTTGAACAGTCAGGAGTCCCGTTAAACCATTGTTTTTTCCATTCAGTGGTCTTTCACTCTAGCTTCTCTGAGGTTCTCTTAAAGGTGTTCCACTTATAATTTATTTGGTTAGCTGATGATAATCAGTTGTGCCAATCATTCAGTCAAAGGTAAACTTTACTCTTTGGTTTACGTGTTGACTCTATCAGAAAGAGAGAGAGAGTTGGATCTCTGACGTGATCAACCATCCTTAACTTAGGCTGATTTAATGTTTTAAATACTTGTGAGGGATAACTAAGTCATAATTTAACTTAATAATCTCCCCCTATTCGAACATAATTCTAGCCTAAGTTTTATCATAAGTAAGTGAGCATAATAACTTCTTCTTATGTTCTGATTTACAATCAAGATTGAAGATCTAAACATCTGATTCTAAGTTGGTCTAATTTTATCAGATGTAAGTGATCAAACATGTTTCTTCTTACTCTCTGATTTACACCAAGTTTATATGTGTCTATTCTAGTGGTCTAAATCTATCAGATGTAAGTGACCAAACAAGCTTCTTCTTACACTCTGATTTGCAATGAATAATCTACATACAATTAAACATACGTCTGATATTTTCAGGGTTCTTTAGATGCTTGTCTTTATCCTTACGCTCTGACTTAGGTCTTTTATGATACAGAGACTCTCAAGTCTCAGATATTCTCCTTTAAAGGATCCCAAAATCTTCTCTTGGTTGTAATGATGCAGGATTTCTGACCAGGTTCTAATATTTATAAAAGTCTCGTCTACCTAAGGTCTACCTAATGCACTAATGAGCAGTGTACCTGGTAAAGCATTCGGTAAAGCTGAGGTCGTCCCAAGAGCTATGTGTGTGTATCTAATTTAAGTTCTAGTGTCACTGGTTTTAAAAAGGGGTTTTTATAATTTGATTAATTAACTAATGAAATGAAATAAAATAGAAAGCGAATAAAAGTGGAAGATGAATCAATAGAGAGAAATGTGCTAGCATAGTTACTACTCTTGTTATGTTATGACTACATTTTCTATTTAATGTTTTCTATCACTCCACATGGGGATTAAAGTCGCTAGACTCATATGATCAATTTGTCTAGCCTATTTTTCATAGCGTCCTATTCCGTAACCTGATGATTACAAGAGTTCATGGCTTTACCCTATGAAAGAGCCATTAAGTGCCACTACGATCTAAGACTTATTTAATGAAACCCGGCCGGTCGGATCTTAGGTCTCCTCTAACTTCTTAAGCATTTCTGTTTGGAAGGTGATCGTTGGGTAAAATTCTCACGCAAGATAGTGATAGTCCTATGGTCAATTCTTACCACTACTCGCAACCTGATTCACTAGGGTCCTATTGTCAATTATCCTAGCTTCCTAGATACTACCCAAACTTCCATGCTACCAAAATGAGGGTGTCCCAATAAGCAAAGAAAGTATACATATAAAGCGATATGAAAACGAGAAAACTACCTCATAACAATAACAATTTCATAACTAGGCTAACACCAAAGGTGTTTAGCCGATCATATTAAAACATAAAGAAAATTCAATGTTTAACATCATGAATGAAGACATGAATTAAATACAAGAATGTTATATGAAATACTAAAACTTATGAAGTGTATGGCATGGATTCTCCCTTGGAAATGACTTATATGCTGCTGGAATTCGTCCTCTCTGAAGCCCTGAATCGTTCTCTGGTTTTTGTGTGTTGAGAAGATATATCAAAACTGCAGAATCAGGGCTTGTATTTATAGTCTCGACTAAGTTACGGCGTAACCTTTAGGGTTAGTTATGCCGTAACTTTGAATCTAGGACGTTCTTATCCTCAGTGATGAAACTACGGCGTAACCTAAAGGTAAGTACGAATGTAGAACTCTCGTTAACCACTTTACACCATAACCATGAAAGTGGTAACTTCTTTTGCCCACGAAATTCTTCTAAGTCTTGGAAATATATATACGGTGCAACTTATGTAGGAGTTACGCCGTAACCTTGGTCAGCATTGACTTTGATCCTCAAGTGTTAACCCTTGTTACGTGTTGGGAATTTAGTAAAGACAGTTTGTACTGCCAAGGTTAAGGATTGTTAGGAATTAGAAATTCCATAGTGAAGAGTCGGTCACCCCAAATATAATCTAGCATAAGTTAGCTCGTAGACATATCGTTTACTTGTTTATTAGTGAGTTATTAGCTTAGTTTAGTTTAAAGCAACACCGTGGAGGACGGGCTGGTCTTTACCCACTGTATGCCTGATCCACAGTCCGAAGGAGGATGTTTAGTATGTAACTATAAATACCCTCTACCTTCCAAGGTAGAGGGTTGGACCTTTCACTCAATCTAACCTTTCTTTCTTTGTTTACTTTCTCTCTCTAGAAAGGCTCCCATCTTCTACTTTCTCTCTCTAAACTCTTAAAGCATACGCCTAATATTATTATGTTATGATGTGTTTGTGAAATCTAATATCCTACAATTGGTATCAAGAGCCATGGTTTGATCATCTCTCTTTCATATCCTTGGATTTCTAGTGGTTTTAGATGGTTTTTGAGTTTGAAAAAGTTTAGTGGTTTTTGCATCATATGGATCATTTCTAGTGTTAAAGTTTGAATTTTGGGTGTACTTTTGTGTTTAGAACCATTGAAAGTGCTTGGGTTTTGATTTGGTGAGCTTGAATCACTGTGGTTGAGCTTGTTTTGGATTGAAAAGTGTGTTTTTGAATTTTTTCTTGCTAGCGACTTGGTTCTCGTAGTGTTTTTCATCGTAGCGACTTGCTTTAGTAAAAGGTAGCGAGTTGTAGTGTTAATTGTTAGCGATTTGGTCCTAGCGACTTGTCTATTGAGACAAGCTGACAAACAGTACAACTTAGTGGATTCTCCACTACGGCTAGCGACTTGGTGAAGTTAGCGACTTGCTTTCAATTTTGTTAGCGACTTGTACTTAGTATTCTTAGCGACTTGGTGTTAGCGACTTGGACCTTAGCGAGTTGCTCTTTAGCGACTTGACTGTGTAGCGACTTGTGTTTAGCGACTTGGTTCATAGCGACTTATGTTTAGCAACTTGGTGACTTAGCGACTTGGTGACTTAGCGACTTGTCTTCATAGCGTTTTGTTGACTTTTCCCGATAAAACTTCAAACGGCCATAACTTTTGAACATTAACTCCGTTTTCAGCGTTCTAACCATCAAAACGACCGTGAGAACGAGGAGAATGGCACAAAGAATAAACTTTTATTTGGGTCAATCTTCGAGGCCTAAATCCGCTCCGAACAGAAGTTATTAAGGTTTTTATGTTTTTAGACCTAAATTTCTTAGTAAAAACGGGCATAAACCAATCCAAATATCAACCAAACAACATCTCTGCTAATCCTACAAACAATCATATGTCCTAACACACAATTTTCTATCATTGTGTCGATCCATCAATCATCTTAATACATTCCATTGGTCATTGCTTAACGGTTTGGTCTTGATTTTAGTAAAATCTCGCGAAAGATTCTATTTCTCGGTTTAAATCATAGACTTGTAAATTCCCGTGCATTCTACCACATCATGTCTTACTCTACTGACCCAGTTATTTTAGAAGTGCTTAAACTGTATGATACTGTGGACAACAATGATAATGTATGCTACACTGATCGATTAAAGATGATTGAATTAAGCAATGAGGATGTGAAATCTCCGTGTTCAGAATCTAAAGAGAGAGAATTGCACCAGTTTAGGCTACAAAATGCCATGCTAATGGAAAGTAACATTGAACCTTATCAGTTACTTCACTCTCACCTCGTACAGCTTTTGTCCACAATTAGGATCGAACATGTAGTGCCATCTTCCGACAGGATTTACCTACACTGACTAGAAACTTGCTGTTGAACTTAGAACAATTAGAACAAAAACTTGATAAAGAAAAGGTTCAAAAGGATAGTTCCAGTGCTGCACTTCAGGTGATCCACAAACAATTTCAGTCAGTCATCAGTGGGGAATTTACATCAGATTATGATCAAGACATGACTGAAGTGTCTTTCAAGAAACACACTGGAATGGAAATTAGCGTGTTCATAGAGACACTTATCCATCTCATGGATAATGTGGAGAAGTATATTGAGGAAGTTACTCAGACAGATGAAAAAGTGGATGAGTGTCTGGTGCAGTTGAGATATTGTTGTGATAAGTTGGGTAATGTATCTGTTGAAGAACAGGGTGTTGCTGAATGCAGAATGTCAGAGACAACACATAATGATGAATCGGGTAAAGCACCAGATGATGGATCAGTTGACATTGAATACAGAGGCTCAGAGATAGATAAGCTTGACACAGCCAGCAGTCCAGTGACTCTTGTTACACATGATGTGGATGCAGATATCAGACCAGAAATTGAGCAGGTGTCATGTGATGAGGTACCCTTAACTGTTCAACATAGTGCATCTGCTAATGTACCAAAACATACTGATCTTAATGCTGAACATGATTCTGATAAATGTTCCTTGGTTGAGGCTGAGTCTAATAATTTCAAATCAAATGATATGGTTGACAAAAAGGCTTTTGATGAACTTTCAAACAAATTCTTAAAACTTGAAAAACATTGCATTTCACTTGAAATTGCGATACAAAGTAAAGAAGAAAGTTTTCAACTTAAAAAACCATGTAAAAATCCGGAACTTCCTGAATTCCGGGAACTTTTTGAAATTAACACTTTGAAAGCTCAGCTTCAAGACAAAGAGTCAACTATCAACAATTTGAAGAAACATATTTCTAATATGCATGTTGATTGTGTAAAAGATTGCACTACCAGGCTTCGATAAGGATCAAAATGATAAGGGGTGTATGTTCCAGCCAAGACTCGCCTGCAACCTGAGAATAACAAATACTAAGACACTACGTTAAGTGATTACGCAGGGGTAGGACCCTGCGAACCACCTCCGGTGTGACAGTAAGTATGAGTTATGGTTGTATAAGTGTGTGTAAGTAAAGAGATGAGTGTGAAATGAGCATACCATAATCCTTTGCCCGTCCAACCTATTTATAGTGGAAGAAATACGGTTGGAGGCACTCTTGCATGATTGTCGGAGATCATGGGGGCGTCCCATGATTGTGGGTAACCGCCAGGGTTTAGTGACCCACGTTCTCAAACTTGACGGGGAAGCCAAGAGAGAGAGGGAGATCGTGGGTTTGACCAAGTCAGGAGGTTTCCTTATTCATTGTTCCTTCGTCAGCCTTACCCCGAAGGGCTTAGGGCTTCGAATGGCGAATTCCCCTTAGGTAACCTTCGTGCCAACGAATGGTTTGACGCCTATGGATATTTCAGAATCCTAACTTGGGCCTTCGTAGTGAAGGGCTTCGACATGTCTCGGAGGAGTGTCCTTCAAGCTACTCGGAGGGTACATCATCACATGTGAAAAGTAATTTGGTTACAAGTAATTCTGATGTTAATACTATTGATGATATTAAAATGAGAAATGATGAATTAGCGGTTTGTGTGGCCAAATTACTAAAGGAAAATGAGTCTTTGAGAAAGCATCACATAGAACTAAGTAACTCTGTCAAAGAAGCTAGAACTAAGTCAATGGAGCAAACAAACTCTTTGATAGCAAAAATTGATGAACTCAAAGCTCAACTTCAAGAAAAGAGTTTTGCTATTGTTGCCTTAAAAAATGAGCTTAGGAAAACTGTAGGGAAAAGTGTGAACACTAAGTTTACAAAACCATCAACCTTATGGAAACCAGTTTCTCATCCCATTAGAAACCGGTCCATTTTTAGGCAGCCTACTGCGTTTATATCCGAAAGACCAAAATTTTCAAAAACACGGTTTGCCTCCCAAGTTGATGAGAAACAAGTTTTGTCAAAACCAGTCACTTCACCAGAGTTACCTAAGAATAAGGCTTCTAGCTCCGTTAACTCTCAACACGTAGCTACTTCTACTCCCAACACCTCTAGGATTAGTTCGAAAACAGTGTCAAAACCAAGCATTAAAACCCAGAATTCATATGATATGAATGACTTGTGGAAGAACTATTATCTAGAAAAAGCTAGGAAAAAGGCACAGATTCGAAAAGACGGAATTTTAGGTGCAAGACCTAGGGTGAGGAATTCTATGAGATTTCAAGGCACTGATAGTAGTTGTAAACCACTACCTAGGAACACTCAAAAGACTAGGGATTGTCGTGCATCTAAGAGTAGTTATGTGCATAAAATGCTAAGCATGTAGAAAACAAAACTAGAATTCTGAGTCTTTTCCACATAAGAAACATTTTCCTAATTCACATGCCAAGGTACAATCCACTAAGACTACCTACATGGCTAAGGTTCAACATGTTATGATGCAAAACGAACCTAAAACTTCGTCTAGATGGATCCAAACTGCTAAATCTTTGGAGTCTAGGAATAACGATAAGTCTTCCAATTTGCATAAGAATTTCAACAATCGTAGACCTTGCCATAAGTGGATGCCGTCTGGTAGAATGTTTAAGGATGCTGGACTTAGATGGATACCTACCGGAAAGCTGTTTACCGATGACAAAATCAAGGTTGCCTGTGAAACCCCAAAGGGTTTGGATACTAATGTCACTAACCAAAATATATGCAATAAAGTTTGTAATATTAGTGCAGGTAGTCCTTACTCTGTTGCAGATACTTCAATCCTTCACTACATGGACTGGCTTAAATTATGGATTACAAATGGATTGATATCTCATAACTCACGGGTTCAAGTAACTCAATCTTGATATTCTTTTGGCTATGACGTCTGTTCACATCAGTTCATGCCTCGTTCTTCATCACTATGGCGTCTGCAGATAACACTTCAGGCCCCGTTCCTCAAAGAAAAGAAAGGTGTACGCTTCAGTGCGCTTTATCTTCAGAAGAAGAGAAATCTTCATGTGTATGACCATTCTCATCGACATTCTTCATCAACAAGCTTCATGTTTCTCCCATGCTCATTCAGTCATCAAGAGGAATCTACTTACCATTGATCATATTCTTATTCACTTGATTAAATCAAAAATGGCAACTTTATATGCCATTTTTGAGGGGGAGAAGAGTGAATATACTACATGTTGATGGATGTTTGAATAATGGTCATACGACTCTCCTCCAACGCCTAATGTCTCACTTACTAAGGATAAATGGGAGTTATTGTTTGGAATTCATTGTTTCAAGATATGTTTGATGAGTATTTCCAACCGCTAGCGAATGTTGATCATCTAAGAAGTACAACTCATACTATTCAAGAAGCCTAATCTTCAGTTATTCCTCAAGGCATTGTTAATGTCTATCATTGTTGTTGCACTCATGAATAATGATCCGCTCTTTGGTACTTCTTTGCCAAATCTTCACGGATTACTGTTCATGAATAATGATCCGCTCTTTGGTATTCCTTTGCCAAATCTTCACGGATTATTGTTCCTCTCATTGTGCATGCTATATATCAACCACATGAACATTAAGGAAAATGACTACCTCATCCGCTCGAAGACATTATTGGTGAATCTTCCAGATCAGTCTGTACATGTATACCTTAGGAAGAATGCATTGATGTTGAGGAATCATTTGTTGCGGTTCATTTAGTGGGTCAATGTACATCCGACTGTATGTTGTTTTCATGTGTTGGGCATTTGACACAAGTTGATGACTTCAGAGTTAATCATTTATCACTTATTTGAGGTTGAAGTTGACATTCACAAAGGCGTGTTCTTATTTGATAACTTGCTCGGGCTTAAGAATTAGAGCTGAAGACTTGGGTTATCTAGTTACCAGCAGTCGAGGTGGATGGTTGAAGACCTGGTTTACTATCACTATTAGGAGTTACTTTGTTTTACTCAGTGTCACATGCATATGACGGTGTGGATAATCGCAAGAGGTGTTAATGTCTCATACTTTTCTTGAGTAGTGAGTACTTAGAGATTTGCTTGAAGCATAAATTCTCGACACCGTTCTTCCATCATTAAGTGCAAGCTTAAGATACAAATGTGGGAAATTCGACTTCAGTTACAAGTTTGGTATATTGGGTTTTCTTCTTTAGTGGTTACTTCAAATTGTCTACATATGGGTTGATAAAGATAGTCAGAGAGAGTTTCTGTAGCAGTAGATTCTCACAGGATTCATTTGAGCTAATTTATGTTCTTCTCTATTTCAAGATTATTTGGTATGTATAATGTGTTGCTGATTCTGAGATATCAAAACCAGCAAGGGGGAAGGAGATATACATCTAAACACACAACGAGTACACGTGATGAACTTAATACTTCTTATTTATTGAAGTAATCCCGGGAAAGACAAATGTCATAACCGCAGAGAAACTTAGTGTTCAACTTGTAGCCTTTGGTGTGTTATTCCAACTATTTGGGGGAAGGATGCATTATTCCAACCATTTGGGGGGGGGGGAGTGGTTTCTGGATACTTGTGGTATGTGTTAACTCAGCTTCCAGTAGGAAGAAATGTGAGAAGAATATGTAGAGCGTGAGATGATATTGCTTATCGACGTCTTCTATATGATTTATGGTAGTGCTTCCGGTTATTGCTTCATGTACACAATACAATGATGATTCCGATGTGATCGCAACCATCAGGGGAGATATATGTGTACATCAGGGTCGCACAACATGTTCACATGATCGAGCTTAATCATTTATTCCGGAGTTGACATCCATAGAGAAGATCATGTGATTCAACCAGTTATCGTGATGTCATTGTTTCTTCTCTTGTTGGGTACTTGTGTACATTATGGGATGAATGGTTATATGAAAGATAACTGGAATACACTTAGTTAAATGAAGATGTTGATATGTTGTTCCCCTAAATAGACAACTGATTGCTTAATCTTGAAGAGTAATGTGTACTTCGGGGATGCACAACAGGTTCATGTGATCGGGCTAAATCGTTTATTCCGGGCTTGATAACCGCAGAAATGATTCATGTTAACTTGTTACTTCGTTGTTATCGTCTTCTTCGGGTTCTTGAGCTTCATTCAATGAGACTGTTTTCTTCTCCTCTACTTCTTGGAAGAAATGGTCTTTATTCGAAGATTGTCGGTTTGGGGGGAAGCTACCAAAGATTCACTTTTTGAAGGCTCAAGTTCTTGCGACGATTCAAGAGCCTAAAATGTTTTGGCGGTGAAAGTTTAAGAGATGATGACTTCTATCTTCTACAAAGTGCTGAACGATTTCCTTATCTTGGTACTCGTATCATCATCTTCTTAAACTATTTCTCTATCTTTGTAAATATTTATCAAAAACCAAATACAAAAATATAAAACCAGCAAAAAAAAAAACAAAAAAAAAACAAAAAAAACCTACAAAACAAAATAGAAAAATATAAAATCAACAAAAGCCCATAAAAAACAGAAAATTGAAAAATACTAAAAATATGTTTTCTCAAGACATGTCTTCTGATTTCGATAACATCTACGGTCTTAGAAATGTCATTCAATAATGGCACGGGACTTTAGATGAAGTTCGAGCAGGAGGTGTAAATATTTCTTTTTTATCATGTCATGGCTTACAGTTATTTCAGACTGTAACCCGGGCTTAAACTATGGATTGCTATTATGTCGATAGCAACCCGTTCTTCAAGAAAGGAAAGTGTTGAGCCAAACCAAAAATTTTCAAATATTTCGTGCACTTATCCTATAAACAAAATGAGGAAAGTATGTCAAAGGACTGCTGTTCCTACTCAAATATTTTTCCTTCAAAAATTCTTCAAAAAAATATTTGTTTTAACAAAATGATGGTAAATGAGTTGCTTTAAAAACAATCAGTTTTAGAGTTTTAGAAAAAAAATTGAAAACTCAATCAATGACTTCCGCGCTTTTAATATTTTCATAAAATGAGTCATTGATTGAGGGGGAGAATGTTTTCAAATTTATATAATCTATCGGGCTTTTCTAATTATCCTAATATGCTTAATTAAAAATTTTGTTAGCCTATGTTGAAGCACTAGGTGCCTAGGATATGATTGCTAGGATTAGATGATTGGAGTTTGATAAACATATAATTCCCATACCTTATATGAACTGATTGTTATGTTGGATTGACTTTTATTAGTCGATTGCAGTTTGGGTGATGTCGACCACCATATATCTGTATGTGTGTTCACTAACGTATGCAGGTATATTGGTATATAAGAATGTTCCCGATCCGGATCCCACAATTGAAGATGATTGGATGCCGAAAGGAAAGGGTAACTATATCTTGTGTTGACAAATGAAGAAACGGAGCTTAATTGGACTTCTATGGAGAGTTGGCATGAAAAAATGCAACGTAAGAGGTCTCACTGCATCAGCAGATGGTTTTCTTCATCAGTAAACGAAGAAACGGAGTTTAATTTGACCTCAGTTGGCATTAAATTGCAACGTAAGAAGTCTCACTGCATCAGCAGACGGTTTTTCTTCCAAGCCCTACATCAACAACAGAAGCTTCTCAACCACCTAACGTATCTTTGTGCAGGATAATAGTGTACCATTTCTTAAACAATTTTTGAATAATATTGTCTTGAAAAATGGAAAAATATTGTTTTGAAAATAAATCAGATTCAAAGTTTTGAAATCAACCGGACTTTATTTTATCAAATCTTAAGTGATTTCTGATAAGGTTTTAAAAGGTACCTTTTTGAGGGGTCATTTAAGCCCTTATTCGATCACTTTTGTATCCGTTATTGCTTAATATCGTTCCTTTTCACTTTTTAGGTCTCTTGAAGGCAAAATGCTGGAATGATGCTTATTTGGACGAAAAGGCGCGAATATACGAAGAAAATGGCCAAAGTCAGAATCGAGACACTCAAATCTGCTGAAACATAAGGCGACGGCGTCACTGCATATCTGCGACACCGTCGGGAAGGAATTTTGCGACGGGTCAGAGGCGAAATTGCATGTTTTCAAGGGACGACGTCAGGTTCTAAAGGAATAGGCCGTCGCTACTCAGACGGCCTAGATGCAGCCAAGACGGCGTCAGAGCTGAAGGGGACGGCGTCACAGTCATAAGGTGACGCCGTCGAAAGGTTTACGTGGCCAAGACGAAACCCTAATGACGGCGACACGACGGCGTCACGAAACATAAGGTGACGCCGTCGCAGATGTAATCTTATATATAGAATCCGAATTTTTCAGTTTTTGTGTGTAGTCTTTTGGAGTAAAAACCTAAAACCGAACCAAGGCTTTCTTGTGCAGTATTTTAGGGTTCTAAACCCTATTATACATCAAGATAAGTATTTACTTCATTAATTTAATTATGTCTTTGATTATTTGTGTGTATGCTTGCATGTTCTCCATGTCCGGCTAATTTATTTGTGTGTTTGCTTAGGGAATATGAAACTTAATTATTGAATATTGATTGGTTGATACTTATCTTAGTTGACTAATGATCTAGAGTGCGCTAGATTATTCGTTGTGTACTTAATGCTTGACTTTTCTTTGTGAACTTTAGAATATAATTATCTAGGTAATTGTAGGATAAAGTATTCAAGGACAACCGTAGAGTAGGCGTCTATAAATCACTAGAGGATTTGTAAACAAGACCCTTTGGTAATTTCAAAGAGTTAGGGAAACAAGCACGCCCTATAGCCTTAGAATCACAACGCAACTAGGAATAAGGACGTGACAAATCAACAATCAATAGGAGATAATTAAGGAGTAGTAAAACCTAAGTAAACACATCTTTAAACTATCATACGAGTACACATCAATTAGACATAGACTATCACAACCTTAGCTTAGATAATTAGATAATAGTAGAGTAATCGGTAGCAATACCAACCCCCCAAATTCAATACCCGAGATTCGTACCTTTTCAATTTCTAAAAAAACATAAAAAGATAAAAAAATAATCTTCCTCAACCTCAACCTTAGCGTAGTAACTTCTCACTAGCATTCCTATTCCCCTAGAGAACGATATCAATACCCGTGGCTTACCCTAATTACTACACTACAACGATTAGGTTCACTGCCTAGGGTGTTATAAAACTTGCTCGAAGAAAAGGAAGTTTCCTTGACCCCGAACGACGCGTGTAGCGTTATCAAGTTTTTGGCGCCGCTGCCGGGGAATAGAATAGCTAGTTAGTAGTCCACCTCGTTTAGGTTTCTTTGCTTGATTCCTATCAAGTAAACTTTTTCTCATTATTAGCTTCCTTGTAGTCTATCCCCCTTCTTCGTGTTTGTGTTCGTAAAACCCTTTTCATTTGTCGCTATGGCAAGTGAAATTGCATTTGCATCATTAACAAATGAGGAACAGTTGAATTTCGCAGATTGGTTTGGTTTTAATTGTTCTAATGAATTTGTGAGTGAACTTAGAGATATCCAAAAGGAGATGGGTGTAAGGTTGGATGGATTTGATACATTTTGTACTTGTGTGGCTTCTATTCAACAATCATTATCAGGATCAACTCCTTTTAGTGACACCATCTGGAGAATTTTTCAAAAAAGCCTCCTATGCATAAACCATCAATTGAATGATCTTAGGCACCATGATCAAAAAGACCTAGTTTTTAAGAACATGGAACCTAAGCCCGAACAAGATTGTGAGATGGTTATAGTTGAACTGCCTAGTTGCATGCGTGGGATAGATTTCAAAGCATATGACACGCGTGAGGAATCCTTTAGGAAAATAGAACATAATGATCAAATTTTTGAGAATAATTCTTATGAATCGGACCAAGAATTTGAAATGGCTAAAGAAGGATTTGAGATGCTTAGGAGTGTATTTTGGTCAGATCATACTAAAACACATGAACATTTCGTAGGTCTAGATATAATGGAGAAAAAGGTGGAAACTCCAAGCCCACAAGCCCTACCATCACTTGAGGAATACACATCACCTATAACTTACCCGGAAGAAGTAGAAGAGACTATAGGAGCCCCGATTGATAGAGAACCTTTGGACCAAACGCCACTAGAGAATGTAGGTTTAGATGCTTGTTGTCATGACCTCTCTCTTAGTCCTAGGGAAGTTCCTAATTTTGATGAACCGGAGCCTCAACCAAAAACCTTACCCAATGTTCCATCTTTAGATGTGAATCTTGGAATTGAATTAGGCCCCAATCCACCCATCAAAATAGATAGTCCGGGTAGTTGCTTGATAAAGGTGGAAAATTCTAGGCCATGTAGATTGGAAGCTAAAATAGGAGTAACCCATGACCTTACACACTTATATCACCCATTCATGGTTGATAACAAGAAACACTATGGGTTTAAACCGGGTTTATTAGGTCAAGATGGATCCTTAACTAAGAATATTTTGAAGTTGATAGAAGATGATCCATTTTTAGGAGGGAGATTTGATTCACCCGCTACACCAATAGACTTAGGTAAGATTATAATGAATGGAGCACACTCCTTTGAGCATATAAATCACCCATCACCCTCTCCTCACGTAGCAAATTTCCACTCTAAGGGTGTGTATCGCTACTATCACCCGCACTTAAACTTAAGTGTAGGGAAAACTACCCCTTTATCCGTTAAATAAGGGTAGAGTCAGGCTCGTGACTCGAACAAAAACAAGCGCTTCTTGGGAGGCAACCCATGTGTATTTGTTTTTCATTTTCATTTGTGTGTCGTATATCTTTTATTCATTGTTTATTCTCATGTTTAAATTTGTAAAAAAGCTTTATTTTGTCTTTAACCTCGTCTTAATTACATATAAAGGTATTTTACATAAGGGATAAGTGTAGGGAGGATTACACACGTTTTCATAAGAAACGTGAACATGAGAATAACAATTAATTAAAAGATATATATGTTTGTTTGTTCGAGTCAAATGCTTGTATCGAGTCATAATGGATGTTTTTGCAGAAATTTTTCCAGATTCTAAAGATGTAAATTTTCCAGAATTTTTTCCAGAAAATCGCAGACCAGTTTTTGTCAGGATAACCTGACGGCGTCAGGATTGCAACCTGACGGCGTCAGGAAGGAATAAAAACATCAGCTTACTTTTTCTCGTTTTCTGAGCTACTTGTAAAATTTTGGAATTTTCCAGATCTTAACTTTCAAAACAAATTCTGTAAACATCCATTCCACAAGCATTATATCCTAGTTTAAATCGAGTCTTATGTATATTATTACCGCCGATTTTACGCGAAGGTTTCGTTTGTTTTCTTCTAGTGTGCAGGTTTAGTTTGTCAAGAAGAAGTTACACAAGTTTGGAAGGAGCCTTTCACGCAAAAACTCTTCTTGGAAAAGATTTAACCAACACTTTTCACGGATCCTACCGAGCTAATCAGGGGAGTATTAGTTTCTTTCGTTTTTAATTACCTTCTATTATCATAACTTTGATACTTTCGGGGAACATTGGGGACAATGTTCAGTTTAAGTGTAGGGAGGGAAAATAAACGGGAACTTTGAAACTATGCTTATCCTTGACTGTTTGCTTTGTCCAAGTGTATTTGTGTAATAAACCATGAGAAAATGTAGGTTAGGGTAATTTTAGCCAAATTTAAAATTTTTTCATGACGTATAGGAGTGGGCCATTAGTCTTAACAAAAGCGTCTCATGGATAGGAAGTTGCATGACTAGCACAAAAACCCTTTACCACCTAAATTCCACCCAAAATGTGAGGATCGCCCTTAGATTAGTAGGAATTAAAGCATTCATCTTTAATGCTTAGAGTGTGAACCGGTAGTATATTAGATTCTAGAACTTGTTTTGTGATGCATTCCGAGATCGCTAGTGAGACTACACTTGTGTAGTTAGGAATAACTAAATGATAAGAGGCATTAGGATAACCCTTGTTTAATACCTGTAATATAATTACTTCTTCCACCTCGGTTGAGTAATTCCCCCACACCCTTTGCGTTGTACTCATCTTTAGTACACGATACCCCTAGTTAACCCCTCAGAGCCTATCCTTTTCGCGGTTCTCGTGATGTTTCGGTTTTTCCGGAATATCAATGAAGAGCATTGTTTACACCCCACCCCCAAATATACACCCAAATCGCCTTAGCCTACCCTTTATTGCACTCACTTTTAGTGCAAATTTATGTTATCACCTAAAACCCTTAGTTCAATTATCTGGTTGCTTGCATGAGTTGCTAAGTCGAGTCATATCCTTTGTATACAGTTTTGGGATGATTGGGATTCATGAGAAAAGTTAAAGTTTATGAAACATAGGAAAGAGAACGTTAAACTCAAATTCCCTTTGTTTGCATAATAATGTACTCCAAGTGTTTTGATCTTTTCAATTCGGGTCAAATTAGTGTTAGAGTAATAAAAACTCAAGTGTAGGGATGTGTCTATAAATCCCTATCATTTTGATGTACCGTAGAGGATGGTAGAGTAAAAGTGTATGCACAAAAAAAAAAAAAAAAAAAAAAAAAAAAAAAAATTCGAAAAAAAATAGAAAAAGAAAAAAAAAAAAAAAAAAAAAAAAAAAAAAAAAAAAAAAAAAAAAAAAAAAAAAAAAAAAAACCATACGGGCTACCATCCTACATCTATCTTTTAAATTATGTTTGTTTATTTTCGTTGCCTAGAGTTTTAGAGTGTCGAGTCTTGGCTTAGCAACGCCATTCTTCGTATACTTGCAACATAGAGATTTTTGACTATCCACCACTAAATAGCCTATCCCACCAAACCCTTCATTTCCCTACCGTAAGCCTAACGTTACAACCCTTTAAAGACCTCTTTGATAGTCTTTCCTAGGTGCTTACGCCAAAGCGATGGAGGTTTGATCTATTCTCAAGCCTATGGTAATCTATGTACTAGGACCGGTTAATGAGTGTTTATCTTCCATTTCCGATTTGTTATATTTCATATATACACCCGAGAGAGATGTGAGTATCCAAACACCCCATGTGAGGTGCTAGTATGTAATTTCCGTGCTTGTTATGACTTTTCCGGGGCTTATATGTGTTGTGGACCGTTTTGAATGGATGCTTCATGACCCCTAACTTATAAATTAATTGGCTAAAAGCACATTTGCTTGAGGACAAGCAAATACCAAGTGTAGGGATATTTGATAAGGTTTTAAAAGGTACCTTTTTGAGGGGTCATTTAAGCCCTTATTCGATCACTTTTGTATCCGTTATTGCTTAATATCGTTCCTTTTCACTTTTTAGGTCTCTTGAAGGCAAAATGCTGGAATGATGCTTATTTGGACGAAAAGGCGCGAATATACGAAGAAAATGGCCAAAGTCAGAATCGAGACACTCAAAGCTGCTGAAACATAAGGCGACGGCGTCACTGCATATCTGCGACGCCGTCGGGAAGGAATTTTGCGACGGGTCAGAGGCGAAATTGCATGTTTTCAAGGGACGACGTCAGGTTCTAAAGGAATAGGCCGTCGCTACTCAGACGGCCTAGATGCAGCCAAGACGGCGTCAGAGCTGAAGGGGACGGCGTCACAGTCATAAGGTGACGCCGTCGAAAGGTTTACGTGGCCAAGACGAAACCCTAATGACGGCGACACGACGGCGTCACGAAACATAAGGTGACGCCGTCGCAGATGTAATCTTATATATAGAATCCGAATTTTTCAGTTTTTGTGTGTAGTCTTTTGGAGTAAAAACCTAAAACCGAACCAAGGCTTTCTTGTGCAGTATTTTAGGGTTCTAAACCCTATTATACATCAAGATAAGTATTTACTTCATTAATTTAATTATGTCTTTGATTATTTGTGTGTATGCTTGCATGTTCTCCATGTCCGGCTAATTTATTTGTGTGTTTGCTTAGGGAATATGAAACTTAATTATTGAATATTGATTGGTTGATACTTATCTTAGTTGACTAATGATCTAGAGTGCGCTAGATTATTCGTTGTGTACTTAATGCTTGACTTTTCTTTGTGAACTTTAGAATATAATTATCTAGGTAATTGTAGGATAAAGTATTCAAGGACAACCGTAGAGTAGGCGTCTATAAATCACTAGAGGATTTGTAAACAAGACCCTTTGGTAATTTCAAAGAGTTAGGGAAACAAGCACGCCCTATAGCCTTAGAATCACAACGCAACTAGGAATAAGGACGTGACAAATCAACCATCAATAGGAGATAATTAAGGAGTAGTAAAACCTAAGTAAACACATCTTTAAACTATCATACGAGTACACATCAATTAGACATAGACTATCACAACCTTAGCTTAGATAATTAGATAATAGTAGAGTAATCGGTAGCAATACCAACCCCCCAAATTCAATACCCGAGATTCGTACCTTTTCAATTTCTAAAAAAACATAAAAAGATAAAAAAATAATCTTCCTCAACCTCAACCTTAGCGTAGTAACTTCTCACTAGCATTCCTATTCCCCTAGAGAACGATATCAATACCCGTGGCTTACCCTAATTACTACACTACAACGATTAGGTTCACTGCCTAGGGTGTTATAAAACTTGCTCGAAGAA
The DNA here is from genome assembly GCA_019973895.1 of Chrysanthemum seticuspe. NCBI lineage: Eukaryota > Viridiplantae > Streptophyta > Magnoliopsida > Asterales > Asteraceae > Chrysanthemum > Chrysanthemum seticuspe. The sequence continues at coordinate 36,675,509 of BPTQ01000007.1, forward strand.
AAGGAAGTTTCCTTGACCCCGAACGACGCGTGTAGCGTTATCAATTTCAAATTAAATATTTTCAAACGATATTTCTTCACAAAAGTTCCGTTTTGTACAACATAATGTGGTGATCTAAAGATTTAATGTTATGTCATGGTATGATTTTCTTCAAGACTCAATGATCTTTCAAAATGAAATTCTTTCTGTTCTTGTTTGATTGTGAAATTGTTTTGTTTTACTTAAAAGATCTCTTAAAAACTATCATACCTGACACTAGCAATCTTTAATGTCTATAATTGGTCCTCTATCAGTCATCTTTCAAAAGTAAAGCAGGCCACGTCTTTCCCCTAAAATCTTTTAATTGATTTAAATCAATTGGGATCACAAATCTCAAAAGGTTTGAAATTTTTGATCGGGGGAGAGATCGTGATTTAAATCTCAAATCTGTTTTAATGGAATCGGTTTTAGTCCTTTATAGGTACTCCTGCCTCCATGTGCCAAATGATTTCAAATACACAATGCACATATTGAGGAGGAGGATTTATCCAAAAACAAGATGAGTATTTAAACCTGGCCACATATTCTCCCATGTTTTCCAAACCTGATTAAATCACTTGAGATCCAAAATCTCAAAGGGTTTGATATTTTTGATCGGGGGAGAATTTGTGATTTAATAATGAAACTTGATATAATATGATCGTTTTGATTCAAAGTGCAAGTTCTCTCTAATATGTGCCAAACTCTTTCGTATATCGATGCACATATTGAGGGGGAGCGAATGGTTTATATTGGCAATCGTGAAAAGTACTTCAAAGAACTCTTTCCTCTATGTGATAAAATGATTTCAAATATCCTATGCACATATTGAGGAGGAGAATTTACCAAAGAAAATCAAATGGCTTTTTCCATGAAAATTGTGATCAAAGAAATGATTTCTAAGAACTCTTGCCTCCATGTGCGAAACAATTTCAAAATCATATGCACATGTTGAGGGGGAGCATTTCTAAATGATCAAAACAATTAAGGTACAAAATGTTTTGATTTTATATCACAAGTACCTTGATTGATTTTTCCAAATGATTTTTTAATTGGTTTCAAGAAGGAAAGAACAATACCAAAAGACCGACCAATTTACTTTATGCATGGTGTTATAAGGATGGTTAGGTTAGGTATTCATTCCCACGATCCCGCCAGTGCCGAAGGGATCTACCCAGGGACAATCCACTAGATAGTGTAGAAGTCCTTAGGTATGATGAAAAAAGGAGAAAAATGAGAATTGGGAAGAGTGCGGACTGAGACAGAGCTAGTACTGGAATAAACCCAACAAGGTTCTAGCTCTGAAGTCTCGGTAAGCACTGAAGGGGTTGAAGAATGAAAAAGAATCAAATGTGAAAAGGGTGAAAAGAAATAGCCCTCCAATAATTCAACCTGAGGGCAGAAACCGGGTTCAATTCGTATGCTACTGGTGGTTACCAAGGTAACACTGGTATTGAAGACAAGACGTCATGGACCTAGTGACGCACTGCACTACAACTTCCCAAGCTACTCAAGTTCCTCTTAAAAGGGCTTGTTTCATTCTCACGGGGAACCGACATAATCTATTGACTTTCTCTTAGAGACTGTTGATATTGAAGAAGGAGACCCTCTCCCTAGTCTTCGGCATAGGAACCAAATGTGCACCATTGAGTCTAGAGCCACGAGATCATCCACAATATCTCATTAGGATACAATTCTTGAAGACTTGCTGTTTCACACAATGTGGAAAGTAAGAATATATTATGAGTCCTACGCATTATCCTTGTGGTATTGCCAGAACATCCGAGTGATATGTAAAAATATTCACAATGAAGATGGAAATCCTTCTAGAGCCAACATCAAACAAGCTCTTGGTGGGTGACATGTGAAATCTTGCAAAAGATCAAGCTTGTGACAACTGGATAGAAATGATGGGGCAATTCAATCTTGAATCAACCTTGGTCCAGGATTGGAATTGACGAATACTTTGGAAAAACCATTCGATGTGCAAACCTTCTTTTCTCTAGCACGTCGAATGTGTACTTATGTTTTCAAACTTAAAAAGTATCTCTGATTGAAAAAAATGCTTTTGGAAAAACCGTTCGATGTGCAAATTTCTTCTTTTCTCTAGCACATCGAATGTGTATTCTTTTAAATACAAAAATTATTTTTGATTGAAAATTGATCTTTCTCATAAAACATTCGTCGTATTGCAAAACTCTTTCTTCTAAGCAATAAGCGATTGTTTTTCAAATCAATTTTTCATCAATCAGTGAATCTCAATTCGCTGGTTCACTCACTCCGTGTTGTCTTCTTTGAGACGTTCCGGTTTGAGAACAGCTAGAATAGCTGCGAAACCCTGTCAAGGAGATTCTTCGGAATCCTACCTGATCACAGGCAGTACTTGTACTGATCAACGGGGAACCGTGGACCGTGTACCTCAATTCAACGAAAGTGATCAAAGACACTTTCGTGTGTTTTATTGCTAACTGTTGTTTGTAGGTACATTTGGACGGTTGCAGCTGATCAGAATTGAGAAGTCAATCCAAAGCCGCATGCTCACAACATCCACACTTAATTGAAGAAATCATGACTAGTGCATATCTACATAACCTGGCTCTGATATTTTTATACTATGCTTCTGCTACGCTGCTGCAAATATCATGAACCAGTAAAGCTTCCGCTACTCTGATGGAAAGATGTCATGATCCAAAAGTGTGAGCATGCCGGTCCGAAAGTCACAACTTCACATGATGGCAACACAATAAAGGGTGATCTAGAGATTTACTATGGCTAATGATCTCAAAGTAAGCTCGAAGATCATCAAGATGTGGATCAGTTCAATGACCTCCACTGAAAGTACAAAACTATACGGACTTTGAAGTATCACTGCTAAATCACAAAGATGCAGAAGTTGAAGAATTAAAGTCTACAAGCTCAAGACTGAAGATTAAATAGAATGCTAGGATTCGAAATGTAAAACATGGGGTGACCTCCCTTAGGGGGAGATTGTTAGGAATTAGAAATTCCATAGTGAAGACTCGGTCACCCCAAATATAATCTAGCATAAGTTAGCTCATAGACATATCGTTATTTACTTGTTTATTAGTGAGTTATTAGCTTAGTTTAGTTTAGAGCAACACCGTGGAGGACGGACGGGTCTTTACCCACTGTATGCCTGATCCACAGTCCGAAGGAGAACGTTTAGTATGTAACTATAAATACCCTCTACCTTCCAAGGTAGAGGGTTGGACCTTTCACTCAATCTAACCTTTCTTTCTTTGTTTACTTTCTCTCTCTAGAAAGGCTCCCACCTTCTACTTTCTCTCTCTAAACTCTTAAACCATACGCCTAATATTATTATGTTATGATGTGTTTGTGAAATCTAATATCCTACAAGGGTTACTACTGTTAGCCTTAACTGTGGACTGCGAGAAGATTATACTAGAAGTACAAACAGCCAGTCCAAATAGTTAGTACTGCTTATTAGATTTTGTATAGTCGGTTAGATAATTATAGAAAAGATTTTATAAGATGTATCTTGTGTAGAAAGTTATTGTAAACCTAATAGGACTCCTTAGTTTATAAAAGGAGTTCCAAGGTTAGATTTAGAGTAAGAGTTATTCTAAGAGTCGATCACTTCAAGGTTTTGTAACCCTAATACTTTTGAGTATTCATATAAATATATTGGAGTGTTTTGTGAGAAACAAATTGTGTTAATTATTCTCTTTGTCATTAAACATTAAATTCCGCATAGTGTTTAAGCTTTGTTACAAGAAAGCTTGCTATACTTTGTTTGTGTTAGATTTGTCTAGCTCAATCAATTTGATCAATTGCTCAACTGGGATCAACAAGTGGTATCAGAGCTTGTGATCTAGAAGTTGTGATATAATAGAATTTGTGTTTAAACTACTACTGAAGTCATGGAAGATTCAATACACATGGTAACTGCATCAAAGGTGCCCATGCTGAAGACAGGAGAGTATGAACTCTGGAGGTTAAGAATGCAGCAGTACCTCAAGATGTTGGACTACTCTATGTGGGAAATCATCCTGAAGGGTGATTCTCTACCTGCTAAAGGTGCTGATGGGAAGGATGTACCCATCAAATCTGTTGAAGAAAAAGCTCAGAGAAGACTGGAGATCAAGACTCATAGTATCCTTCTGATGGGATTACCTAATGAGTACCAATTGAGCTTCTGTGAGAATGAAGATGCGAAATATTTGTGGGATGCTATAGAACAAAGTTTTGGTGGGAATGATGCAACAAAGAAGTCAAGGAAGAATCTTTTGAAGCACCAGTTTGTAAACTTTGTTGCTCTAATTAATGAAGGTATTGATCAGACACGTGACAGACTACAGAAACTTGTGAGTCAACTTGCACTCATGAAAGCTGCAATTCCTCAAGAAGACATCAATATTAGGTTTCTCAGAAGTCTAGCACCTGAATGGAGCATGCATACTGTGTTCTGGAGGAACAAAGAAGGTCTTGATAAGACACGTGACAGACTGCAGAAACTTATGAGTCAACTTGCACTCAGGAAAGCTGCAACTCCTCAAGAAGACATCAATCTTAGGTTTCTCAGAAGTCTAGCACCTGAATGGAGCATGCATACTGTGGTCTGGAGGAACAAAGAAGGTCTTGATAAGCTGACCTTAGATGATTTATACAATAATCTCAAAGTCTGTGAATATGAAGTTAAGGGAACATCCAGTTCAACCCCTGGCACACAAAACCTAGCTTTTGTGTCTTCAAAAGGGTCAGACAGTCATCAGAAAACTCCTTCTACTGCTTATGGAGTTTCTACTGCTATCACAATAGTTTCTACTGTTAGTGATAACATAAGTGATGCTGCAATTTGTGCTTTCCTGGCTGACCTTACTACCAGTACAAAGGTAGTAAATTAGGATTTAGAACAGATTGATCCTGATGATCTAGAAGAAATCAGCATTAAGTGGCAGATGGCTATGCTGACTATAAGGGCTAGAAGATTCCTGAAGAAGACTAGAAGGGAACTTAAGCTTAATGCACAGAGCAATGTAGGGTTTGACAAATCCAAAATTGAGTGCTACAACTGTCAAAGGAAAGGACACTTTGCCAGAGAGTATAGGGCTGCAAAGAAGAATGGTGGCACTCCAAGAAGGATTGCTATTGAAGACTCAAAGACCACTACAACCTTGGTGTCCTGTGATGGTCTAGGGGAGTATGACTGGAGTGATTAGACTGAAGATGGACCCAATTTTGCTCTAATGGCATATGCTTCTTCATCATCTGGTTCTGATTCTGAGGTATCTAATGAATCTGGTTGTTCTTATAAATCTTGTGTAGATACTTTAGAAGAGCTTAAGGCTAGGAATGAGAGTTTAAGAGAAGAAGTTGAGAAACTGAAATTAGATAACTTAGGATATAAAGTTGGTCTAAAATCAGTTGAACAAAAACTAAAATATATTAAACAAAATGAGCTAGAGTATGTGGATAAGATAGCTATTTTAGAAGGTCATATTTTTAAGAAAGACTATGAAATTAATGTCCTCAATCAAAAACTAAAAGAAGCTTTACAGGAAAAAGATGCTGCTTTAGCTGAAAAAGAAAAACACATAGTTACAGTTGATAAACATCAGTTTGCATCTGATCTTGTAAACAAGTCAATTGAGAGTCATTTAATGAGAAAATGTAATGGCTTAGGATACAATGAAGTAGCTCCTCCATTTTTAAGTGCTTATGCCCCCCCCCAAAGAAAGAAATCTCCTTTATAGGAGAAGTAGGAAGCATAACTGTAGGAGAGTCTAGTGAGAACAGCCATGACACAGCTAAGGTTAAGAAGCAATTATTTGATGCCCAAGTTATTGAAGATTGGACATCAGATAGTGATGAGGAAAAGGTTGAGTCAACACCTAAGCATGTTAATGAAGAAAGACCTAAAATTGTTAAACATGTTAGGTTTGTTAAACCTGAGTTTGGTAAACAAATCTCTAGGAAGATAGTTGAATATAATGAGGAACCTAGAGAGATGCCTAGAAGACACGATAATAGGCCAAGAGGTAACCAAACAAACTGGAACAACCTAATAACTCAAAAATTAGGTGATGATTGGAAATTGGTTAATAAGGCTTGTTATTACTGTGGTAGTTTTGAGCATTTACAGGAAATGTGTTTTTACTACAAGAAAACCACAAGGAACCATTACAGCAGGGTGAATCATAAAAAGGTTTTTAAACAATCTCACCCTAATGATAACAAGAAAATGGTTCCAAGGACAATATTGATGAGATCTGGTGCAACTAGATCCATAACTACTGTTCTTCCAAATAAGCAAAGGTCTTTTAAAAAACGTACAGATATTTGTACTGCTAAGGCAAAAGCAGTTTTTACTGCTGAACCAAAAGTGATAACAGACACTGTAATGGGCAATCATTTTTATGCTGTAAAGGCCTCAGCCTGCTGGGTCTGAAAACCAAAAATAAAGGTTTTAGATCATGTTTCCAGAAATAGCAGTGCATCAATGGACTTAAAATACTTAGACTATGTTGATACACAAGGAAGACCCAAGTTAGTAATGTCTTAGGTCCCCAAGAGAAAATGATTCTCTTCTTTTATGTGCAGGGCAACTTACATGTGGAGCTAAAAGATAAAGCAATTTTTGACAGTGGTTGCTCTGGACATATGACGGGTGACATGTCCAATCTGGAAGATTTTGAAGCTATAGATAGTGGATATGTTGCTTTTAGGAATGACCCCAAATGAGGGAAGATTGTTGGCAGAGGTACAATTAAAACAGAGAAACTAGATTTTGAAAAAGTGTATCTTGTAAATGGACTTAAGTTCAATCTCTTTAGTATCTCACAAATGTGTGAAAAAAAGAATTTTGTTCTTTTTACCAACACTAAATGTCTTGTCCTTTCTCCTGATTTTAAGATGCCAAATGATAAATTTGTGCTTCTTAGAATCCCCAGAACAGACAACATATATAGTGTTTGACATAAAGGACATAATTCTCAAAAGAGATTTAACTTGTCTATTTGCAAAAGCCACTGTTGATGAATCCAAGCTTTGGCATAGGAGACTTGGTCACCTTAATTTCAAAACAATGAATAAATTGGTAAAAGGAAACCTTGTTAGAGATTTACCTTCAAAAGTTTTTGAAAATCCGGAAACCTGTGTTACTTGTCAGATGGGGAAACATCACAGAGCTTCTTGTAAGACCAAAGTTGTTAATACTATTTCTGAGCCCCTTTATATGTTGCATATGGAATTGTTTGGGCCAACCTTTGTGAGAAGTTTGAATAAGAACATGTATTGCTTAGTTGTCACTGATGATTACACTAGGTTCACTTTGGTTTTCTTTCTAGGAACTAAGGATGAAACATCATAAATCCTTAAGGCTTTTATAGTAAGGATAGAAAACTTAGTAAATCATAAAGTAAAGATAATCATATGTGAAAAGGGAACTGAATTTAAGAATAGTGTGATGAATCAGTTTTGTGTGAAAAAAGGTATTGTAAGACAGTTTAGTGTAGCTAGAACTCCTCAACAAAATGGTGTGGCTGAGAGGAGGAATATGACATTAATTGAGGCTACAAGAACCATGCTATATGAATCAAAATTACCTACTACTTTTTGGGCTAAAGCAGTTAGTACTGCTTGCTTTGTGAAAAATAGGTGTAAAGTAGTTAAGCCTCATAACAAGACCCCTTATGAACTGTTGCATGGTAGAAAGCCCATGATAGATTTCTTAAAACCATTTGGGTGTCCTGTTACTATCTTGAATACCATAGATCACCTAAGAAAATTTGATGAGAAGGCAGACAAAGGGTTCTTTGTTGGGTACTCTACTAATAGCAATGCCTTTAGGGTGTTCAATAGTAGAACTAGGCATGTGGAAGAGAACTTGCATGTTAGGTTTAGTGAGAGTTCACCTAATATTGCAGGAAGTGGTCCTAACTGGTTATTTGACATTGATTCTTTAACCAAAACTATGAACTATGAGCCAATGTCTACATGTACAACTAATCAGTCTGCAGGTACAAAAGGAAATTCAAATGCAGGTACACAAGCTAAGAAGGATGGATCTGCAGAGGAATTTGTGCTGATAGAAAAGTGGAAACTGGATAAGCTTCTCATGCCCAAAGTGTTAAATAAAAAGAGCCCAGAAGATGATCCTCTGGAAAGTGTGGCAAAGGGTGATGCAGAAGGTGGGTCTAAACCTTCTAATGTGCATAGAGTGGTTACTGAAGGACCAAAACTTGATGATGAAACTCAAGATAATACATCAATAAATTCTGCAAATGGAGGAAGGGAAACTGACACTAGTCCACCAGTTCCTACTGATACATTTGTCATTAGCTCACCAGTTGCTACTGACACGCCTATCTATATACCAACAGTTTCTACTGCTAAGTCTAACAGTTCTCCATCAGCATATTAGGATCATCTGGATAATCAGCATCAGCATAGGACTTCCCATCTTTGTCCATTGTGGGAAACCTTGGAGCATATTTACGAAGACACTGATGATGAAGTTTTGGATGGTTTTCATACAGAGGCTGATCTGCATAATATGGAGTCTTCTTATGCTACCTGTCCTACACACACCACAAGAATCCATAAAGATCATCCAAAATATCAAATTCTAGGAGATTCCCAATCTGCTGTTCAAACAAGAAGTAAACTTAAAGGATTGAAGAATCAAGGGTTATTTGCTCAAACCCTTCATCAGAGAAATAGCCACAAAGATCTGCAAAACTACATGTTTGCTTGTTTTCTGTCAGAGATGGAACCCAAGAATGATTATAAGGCATTACAAGATTCAAGCTGGGTGGAAGCTATGCAGGAGGAGTTGCTGCAATTCAAGCTTCAGGAAGTTTGGACCTTGGTGGATTTACCTAAGGTGTTATGTGATGAGTTTGAGAAGCTAATGTACATCAGGTTCCAAATGAGTTCCATGGGTGAACTAACGTTCTTCTTAGGTCTTCAAGTCAAGCAGAAACATGAAGGCATTTTCATCAGTCAGGAGATGTATGTGACTGATATCTTGAAGAAGTTTGGGTTTAACGATGTGAAGCCTGCTAAGACTACTATGGATCCAAACAAGCCTCTGGTTAAAGATGTAGATGGTGAAGAGGTTGATATACATCTCTACAGGTCAATGATTGGGTCTTTGATATATTTAACAGCTTCAAGACCAGACATTATGTTTGTTGTGTATGTCTGTGCTAGATTTCAAGTGTCTCCCAAGATGTCTCACTTGAATGTTGTCAAGAGGATTTTTAGGTACTTAAGGAGTCAACCTAGGTTGGGCCTTTGGTATCCTAAAGATTCACCCTTTGATCTGGTGGCATACTCAGATAGTGATTATGCTAGAGCATATTTGGATAAGAAATCAACTACTGGAGGATGTCAATATCTTGGACATAGGTTGATTTCAGGGCAATGTAAGAAACAGACATTGGTGGCAAATTCTACTACTGAAGCAGAGTACATTGCTGCTTCAAGTTGTTGTGGTCAAGTGCTATGGATACAAAATCAACTACTGGACTATGGGTACAATTTTATGAACACCAAGCTTTATATTGACAATAGCAGTACAATGTGCATAATTAAAAATCCTGTTTTCCATTCAAAAACAAAACATATTGAGATAAGACACCATTTTATAAGAGATTGTTATCAAAAGAAGCTTATTCAAATTGTTAAAATTCATATTGATAACAATGTTGCAAATTTGCTTACAAAAAGCTTTGATGTGGGTAGATTTTAGTTTTTAATTTCAAGTATTGGTATGATGAATCTCTAATCAAAAATCTTGTCTCTTTGTGTTTTTGTAAAGTTTTGTAAAGAATTTGTACTGTTATTAAAGTCAAAATCTGTTTCTACTGCTATATTAAGTTTTTTGCTAAAAGCAGTTTGTACTGTTAGTGTGAAATTATGGGTACTGCCTTTATAACCTGATAAGTTCATATGTGTGAACATCTTGGATTATTTTTCTTGGTGTCTACTAACATTTGCAGGTTAAGAAAACTTCTTTTGCAAGGAAATCCTTCCATCTTTTTGAAGATTTCATCTTTGGAATGGATTTGTGCACTGGAGGGTGCAATGGTAATCAGTTCACCATAAATAAAAGAACTGGCTAGTCCAAAATCAAACGGCTCTTGGTAAAGACTTCTTAAATCCGTTCATGGTTGATAGTTTACCAAAAACTATATGGTTTTTAACTCACCATACTTCACAGTGAAGAGTTAACTAGTCCAAAGCAAACGGATATTGGTAAAGACACCTCAAATCCGTTGATAGCTGGTAGTTTGCTAAAAACTATGATAAGTGTTCTTAATTTACACTTAGTTTTCTCAAAATATGGTGGACAGTATGTTTTTCAAAGATAACACGTTTGTGCTGTCAGATAAAATTTTTGTCTAAAAGTTTGTACTGCTAGTGTAAAGTTTGTACTGCTAGCGTAAAAATTTTGTACTGCTGAGTAGCCATTGGTACTGTGTGGTTAAAACCGTCTTTACTAGCCATTGGGGATTTTTATCTGTCTCAGTTATATTTATAGGGTTGTTACTTGTGATAATTATTCACTTTCCATATATATATATCTATTTTTATTTTAAGAAAGAATTATCACATACGCAACTCTATCAAACCCTAATAAAATCTCAATTGCCAGTACCAATTGTTAATTAAACCTATTCCGATCATAACCCAGCTGTATAACAAAACGTTTCTCATGGATAATTTGGAATTCGTCAAATCTCACAATCAGGTCGCGTTCTTGGAAAAGCCTGACGGTAGTGAAGAATTTCATCAGATAGTGGATTTTCGAAACCAATCATACATCAGGTATGCTCTTATCACAAACCCCACTATCTATGTCTCTTATATTCAACAATTTTGGCAGACTGCTACTATCAAAACATTGGAACAGGGGGACAAACAAATAAAAACTAAGATAGATGGTAAGAAGATTAGGATATCTGAATCTTCCTTGAGGAGACATCTCCATTTGAAAGATGAGGATGGAATTTTTGACTTACCAAATACTGAAATTTTTCAACATCTATCCAGAATGGGGTATGATACAACAAATCAAAAACTGACTTTTCAAAAAGGTTGTTTCTCCCAACAATGGAGGTTTTTGATACATACACTTCTTCATTGTATTAGTCCAAAGAAAATCTCTTGGGAGAAATTCAGTAGCAATATTGCTCTGGAAGGACTTACAATTTTTATAAACTAATTTTTGAAAATATGGTGAAGACTGTGGATTCCAAAATGAAATTTCTTATGTACCCAAGATTTATTGTAATGATTTTGAAGAAAAGCAAGCTACTCACCCATGAAGAAATTTTTCCAACACCTTGTTTGTAACAAAACTTTTTGCAAATATGTTTATGGCATCAAGGTTGTTTAATGGGGTGGTAGTTCCTTTATTTCCTAACATGATTGTGTAGGTACAGGGTGAAGGATCAACAATTCCAGCTGAGTCCTAACATACACCCATTGTTATTCTAAATGTCACCTATACACCACCTGTAACACACACCTATAGGAGAAAACACAGACAAGGTACTATGGCCTCTCATCCTAGTATTCCTACTCTGACCCTAGGAGTTAACGAGACTGCCTCTGGCAGAGTGGAAGGGGCTACCACTACATCTAGCTTAGATGCATCACGGGGCAGTGGTAACATCAATAAGACCCCAACCATGGCAACAGTGTATGTTTCTAGTCCTAACAGATTGGATACAACTGCTGGAATCCCAAGCCAACTAGATACTATGGGTGGCTTTAGTGATCCTCCTAGTCCAACTAGGGAGAAAACTGAGTCTTTGCCTCATGATGCACCTCTCCCAGAAGGTAACATATCTGAAAGTGCTGAGGGCAGCCAATCACTTAAAGAATTGACGGCATTGTGTACCCAGTTGACAGCCAAGGTAGAGGTTTTGGAGAAAGATTTGAAAGAAACAAAGAAATTATATGCCATAGTATACTCTACCCTGGTCAAGAAGGTGAAAAGGTTGAAGCTGAAGGTTAAAGCTCTGCAAGCTCCCAGAAAGGCTAACATTGTGGATTCTACCAGTTCAAGTGATCCAGCATATATTGGGGAATTTTACAAACAGGGGAGGAAAACAGATGCAGAAACTTATGGGAGGACTTTAAGTTTTGAAAGTGGGGATCAAGATTAAGATATGGGAGATTATGTACAAGAAACAGAACCAGTGGAAACTGAAGAAGTTGATCTTGAAGCTCCAACAGAGGTTATTGAAGAACAAGAGGATGTCATTGATACTGCTACCAGTGCAAAGAAAGCAGTAGAAACTGCTAGTTCAGAAAAAGGTACTGCTAGGGTTGATAAAGGCAAGGGCATTCTGTATGAAGATGAACATGTTCAAAAGAAGAAAAAGATTACTGCACAGATGGTTTTTGATGAAGAAAAAGCAAAAGAGGTGCAAGAACAGGAGGTGGTAAGATTTTTTGGAAGAGCAAAAGTTGAAGAAGACTGCTGAACTATCTGTTGAAGAGTCAGATAGACTGCTTGCTCAAATGTTGCCAGAAATTGAAGCTACAGCAGTTCCTGAGGAAGAAAAGGAAGATGCTATCCAAGACTTAGTCAATAAGATGAGAGAAAAGCAAAGGACAAAGAAAAGAGTCAAACCCCAAAAAAAAGGACAATTGATGAGGAACATAAAGATCTATCTGAAGCATCAAGATTACAAGAAAGATTTTCAACTGAAGGGGAAGACTTTTGATGAAATACAAGAGATGTATGTCAGAGCTTATAGAAGAATTCAAGATTTCAGACCAGTAGGAACAGAAGAACCAACTGTTAGAACAAAGAGAGCAGGTCTGATATTGGAATATGAAACATCTAAAAAGCAGAAGATAGAAGGAGGTTCATCTGCAGCAGAGATTGATTTGGAGGATGAAGCACTAAAAGATTTAATGATCATACAACCTGATGAGGGAATGCATGTAGAAGCTTTACAGACCAAGCATCCAATAATTGACTGGGAGATCTATAGTGACAAATTTAGAAAAGCTTGGAGGATCATCAGAGTTGGTGACATAGTGGAGATGTAGAAGACATTTGCAGATATGTGCAAATCGTTTGACAGAGATGATCTGGTGAGACTATAGGAACTAGTACAACAGAACCTTAATCATAAAGAAGATCCTGATGAAAAGGAGCATGAGCTTTAGGTAGAGCTGGAAAGATTGTTTGAGCCTGATCCTTTTGACAGACTTTGGGGACAAGATTCTGCAGTTCCAGAAACAACTTGGATTTTGTATGGGTTATCTGGTGTACATCATGTCTACACAAGTATCCATTATTGGTTTATGCTGGTGGAGAAAGAATATCCGCTTAGATTGAAGACAATGGTTGCAATGTTGTCTTCAATATTGAAGACTGAAGAAGATAATGAAATGGCAAGAAACTTAGTGAACAAGATCTTCATTCAAGCTTAAAGACCAAGTAAACCAAACCAGTAAGTGTTTGCAAAATTCCCCAACAGTATGAAGAACAAGACATATTCAAGAAACTTGCTGATTTGAAAATGAAATCAAAAGTTTAGGGTATGATTGTTGGGAATTTAGCAAAGACAGTTTGTACTGCCAAGGTTAAGGGTTAGTACTGTTAGCCCTAACTGTGGACTGAGAGAAGATTATACTAGTAGTACAAACTGCCAGTACAAATAGTTAGTACTGCTTATTAGATTTTGTATAGTCGGTTAGATAATTATAGAAAAGATTCTATAAGATGTATCTTGTGTAGAAAGTTATTGCAAACCTAATAGGACTCCTTAGTCTATAAAATGAGGTCCAAGGTTAGATTTAGAGTACGAGTTATTCTAAGAGTCGATCACTTCAAGGTTTTGTAACCCTAATACTTTTGAGTATTCGTATAAATATATTGAAGTGTTTTGTGAGAAACAAATTGTGTTAAGTATTCTCTTTGTCGTTAAACATTAAATTCCGCATAGTTTTTAAGCTTTGTTACAAGACAACTTGCTATACTTTGTTTGTGTTAGATTTATCTAGCTCAATCAATTTGATCAATTGCTCAACTGGGATCAACATTACGGCGTAAGTAGAGTAAGGATTTATGCCGTAACTCTTGTCTGGTCAGCATACTCTTGTGTATTTTTATTAATAACCTTCCAATTCCGCATCTCTTCGTTCATATGCTCATTAATAACCTGAAATGAAATATTAACGAATAAGAGTATTTATTCAAGTAAAATGATACAAATGATTAGCATATTAGGGTGAAATTGACACTAAAATATCAGGACTATTTGATGTTATCATGTAACCTAATCCTCCATTTTAAGGGTTGTGTCCTTTTGGTCTAAGATTTTGGTAATCTCAGAGACCAATGGAAGGATCAGGTTATAAGGTATGATACTAGTAATTTTTTACTAGGTCTTCAGGGGTTAGGAAGATTTTAGGAACCAGTCTTGAGGAGCTTGGTTCAGAGAAATGGCATGTGTTGGAGTGTGCAATTGCTAGTAGTGACTAGTATGCTATTTTACAACTTTACATTTAAACAAAAATGATGAAGGTATCATTTCATTGTCCTATCTCTGATCTTCTTTGTAGCATCTGATTCTTTTCAATCCCTGATGTATCAGTGGCCCGGGTTGAGGTGTCAACTATGTTGCTTGTGCCTTCTTACCCTTGGTCAACTTCCGCATTGATATACCTGAGTTATAACTCATACCTTTGATTGTGTCGCTGAAGCAAGATAAACTTGGAAACCTTGACTTTCCAGGTTTAAGCAAACCTTTTAGAGTCAGAAGTTGCTAAGTCTTTTTTCAGCAACTTATTTTAGGCTATTTAAGGAAAACCAAAGACTGTTTTCTCACCTTTTTTCAAAACAACAGTCTCCTCCCATGGAAATAGCCTTAAGTTTGCCCGCTTTACCCAGCTGTGAGCATGTTTTTCAGTATGTGGCCTGCTAGCTGAGTTTCAACAAAGGTTGAGAGAAAATCATTTATTTCCATTCTTTATTGGTTGGCGTCTTAGGTAGTGTAGGAACAGGGGCTATTTTAGTATTTAAGAATTCCTTTATGTCAGAATTGTATCTATCCTACAGACGTATCCTCTTCCCCCTTTTGTTTTTGCATTCCCCCTATTATTGGCCTCTTAAGACTCTCTCTCATTATTTGTTGTTACTGGGGTCAACCATGTAACATTTTAAAATTTACCACTCTTATGGCTTATGTGAGGCTGAGTTCTCATGAAGCTCTTGCCATCTAAGGTACCTTTGAGATGTAAAATGTTTACTTTGAACTTGGTTATTCAGATTAATATGTTTTAGATTAATGGTACTTGAAACTCTTAGAGTAACAGTGGCGTTAAGAGTGGTGTGAATAAATGGGTTGAGAGAAGGCAAATGTAACTACTTTTCGTACAAGAATGGTTTGATATCAACGATCTTGTTTGAAAAGACGTTCCAGGATGTTATGGAAAGGGAATGTTTGTGTGGGGCTTTTGTTGACGATCGGGTTCAAATTTTATTAGCTGTCATTCGAGAACGGATTGGTATTATTAGTCGTCATTCAAGAACGGATGTAGATCATGGGAGTGATCCACCCCCTCTGATACCACTTGTTGGTCCGATATTTTCGTGCAACACCATGAATTGTAAGAACAAAAGCTTGAGCAAATGAAAATAACTTAAAATCATTAGAAATAATAGCATGGTTACACGATCTTGACCATGATCAACTAATAATACTCATTTGTACATTACTACAGTATCAGTCTCACTTAGTAGTTTTCCCAGGTGAGGACTTTACGAGGGATAGTTGTGGAATACTATCCCTAGTAATGACAAATGCTTTTCTCCAAGTTATAAAGATGAATATCGCACTTAGAAGAGGAAGTGTGTTCTAAAGGTGTAATCGTTACCTATCACTACTACTAACCTCCCTTTTATAGACAAAGGGAGATACATTGTTAGTAGTTACAAGTATAGTAATAACTAAACTAGAAGCAAACTAGAAGTAAGGTACATGTGCACTTGTGTGGCTAGGGTTGCTTTACTGTGCTGACACTCTGATACATGCAAGCTGCTTTCCCTGCTCTCGATAAATCCTTATCTTCCCAAGGATTTTCTCGCTTTTGCTTTAGCTCAAATTAGTCCCGCCTAAGCGTGGCTTTGTACTTCAGTCAGCTCCAAGGATACACTTTGCAAGTATGTTGAAGAAATAATCTGAGTGTATCTGTTAAGTGCAACTATTTCGTCTGCATGACATAAGATGATAAGTCATTCTTTAGAGACCTAAGGGCATTTGTCAGTCCTTGAGGTCTCAGGGGTTTGTCACTTCTCTGCCCTTTGTTATACGTGAGTCCGATATCAGGTTACAAAGTTTTCATTCAGTTTTGGACTTTGTCTTTTGTAAAGTAAGACTGTTGTTGCTGAGAAGTTATACAACATATCTGAGCTATTTATCCTCAGATATGTGAACAGTCAGTGAGTCCCGTTAAACCGTTGTTTCTTCCATTCAGTATTCTTTCACTCTGACTTCTCTAAGGTTCTCTCAAAGGTCTTCCACTTATGAGTCATTTGGATAGCTGATGATAATCAGTTGTGTCGATCAGTCAGTCAAAGGTAAACTTTACTCTTTGGTTTACGTGTTGACTCTATCAGAGAGAGAGAGAGAGAGAGAGTTGGATCTCTGACGTGATCAGCAATCCTTAACTTAGACTGATTTAATGTTTCAATTACTTGTGAGGCATAATAAAGTCAGAATTTGACTCAACATCATTATATCCCAATTCATTGTCTTTTACCCTTTTATACTCCCATCAACCAACTTTTGAGATATTGCATCCGGAGGTCCCTCCGTGCTTTTCCATTTAGCAATTTGAGGCAAGTGTTTGACATTTATGCAGATTCTACCAAGACTACAAATTAGCAATATGACACAATAAGTCCTTATAGAAATATGTTTTTAAGAACCTATGTATATAAATTTTACCACGTCTTGACGGAACAAGATACGAAAAGAGTAGAATGTAAACAATCATAACCCTCTAATATGGTAGAAAGACTATGTACTGGCGTGTCTTAGTATTATTTAAGCCTATATTAAGAGGTTCAACTACAAAAGCATGCTTTTTAAGGATGGAAATTTGAAAATTGGCATTTATTTTACCAAAAAGAACGAATGCTTAATTTTACTAAAAAGGCATTTTATTTCCTGAAATACAGATTTATGTGCATTACTTTGAATTGCTTTGTGAAATTAAGAGATGTCAGTAAACATACATTTAAAATGTCTTCCTTTGATCTGTATATGCCAAACATCTTAAATGTTAGGTGCAAAATATATATTTATGTACTGGCAAACCAATTTCTCAAAATATATATTTAAAGACAGTGTTCCTACATATATGATAACTGATAACCTAGCATTGAGAATCTCCATCTTTATTTTGGGTGTGGTTACTGGTTAGGTTATATCGTTAGTCTTACTATTTTAGGTGTCGTTTGTTTTTTCAGAGCTTTTACCTCTTCATCTGCAAACCATGTCTGCAGAAGAAGAGGTACATTTAAGCTCTTCATCTGCAAGAAGAAGACCGTTTGTTTTTTGTGCTATTGAAGTACTTCTTTCATTTTTCCTCTTATGTCTGCATTGGTGTAGAGGAAAGAAGTGGAAAAAAGACCTAAATTATGTCTGCATTGGTGAAGAGGAAAGAAGTGATTATATCCTCTTATGTCTGAAAAAAAACAAACGGTCTTCAAAGATAATGTCTGCGCGCCTGCAGACAAAAGAGGAAAAAAGCTCTTCTTTGAAAAAACAAACAAGGCTCATCAGTTCATGTTTCACTAACTTTGGATGATATATATTTTTCCTAGATGCAGAAGTTATTTCAACACTTTGAAGCACTATTTAACTAGACGTATAAAATTTCATGTTTCACATACCTATAGCTAATTGGTCAAGTTACACTTTCAGTTTTGATGTTTGTTTACATATTATAAGGTTAGAACTGCAAGTGATCGGTTCATGCTTCATTTGCTTTGCATTTGGTAAGTTTTTTCCTCTTTTACGGGATTCAGAAATATGTCTATTTTTACATACATTTTTAAAAATTCGACATGATATATATCGCTCACAAAATAAAATGATAGCGTGCTAGGTATAAATTGTCATAAAATTATACTGATCCGATTATTATTTGCTTAAGCAAAACCCATGTGGGTTTGAAAAATGTGATTAAGAAAGAAAGTTACTTTCCACATCACTATAAGTTGAAATGGTCAGAAGATGAAGCTTTGAACGAGTCTTGGCTTCTTCTACTTTTTTTATTCATTTTTAGCTCAAAAGGTGCTTTTATAACCTCCTATAATTTGTCCAAGTTTATTTTAATCAATTTGAGTATTGTAACTTGTATAGTCGAAGTTATACATTTGTATTATTCACTAGTGTGAGCGTCTGACACTATATTTTGATCACAATAAACTGGTCTGAGTTTTATTTACTTACAATTATTGCAAGATTAAATATGTTATTATCATTCATCATCCTTTTCCTATCAAGCATCTTATAATTTCAATAACAATTTTTCAAAAAACAAAGTGCAAGTGTATTAGAAAAGACTTTGAATTGTTATGTTCAAAAAAAGAATGGTCAGTTTTAGACAGGCAAAAGTCATCTATATCTCCTGAAAGCTATGGATGTTTTAAAAAATAATATGTTACAAATATATACTGAATAAATATATCTATTTGGTCAAGCAAGCATAGTCATGGGTGTATTTTTATATGTTTCTACGAGGTGAGATTAATCAAAGGGAGGTCATACAAAGGTCATAAAATACATATTTTACATCACTGATTTATTCTTTTCTTATTTTATCTATTTCTTTAAAGTTAACAATAAGCAATCTAGTGATTTCTAGATATTTTGCATTCTTATACTTGAGCTAAGAATTACAAAGTTACTCCAATAAAGATGGCCAGACTCTCTTAGGATTTTAGAAATGATACATTTGAGCACTTATATATAATATATATCATCCTTTTCTTATGGTTTACGTGCATGAGTAAAATGGCTTTTTAATATAAAAATAGAAATAAGAAGGTTTCAATCTGGCTCACATGTTGGACACATGAGGATATCTTAAATATAATACCGTACCAGCTGAGTTAATCTAAGACATCCTTATATCTTAGGCTTACGAAAAACATGCCCCTTGTGCAGATCCTAGTTCACTCGCCGATTCTCTTTACATCCATGTCTGAATGGTTAAAGCGCCCAATGCTAGGCAAATTTGTTGGTTCCATTCCTGACCCTATGTACAAAGGAAGTCTCCTATATAAGGCTGACATGTTCCATACTTGCTTAAGTTAGTTCCGTACTCATGCCGGTGATGTAGAATGAAACTAACCTAAAACGACTCAAACAAGTTCTCAGATATGAGAACCATCTCATGCCCACTATCTTTGGTACATCTTAATCTTTGTTAAAAATGTGTTTTTACGTATTGTTAACATACTTTTTATAGATCAACAATAACAACTACAATAAAAACACAATCCCGTTTGAGTGGAGTATAAATTTTGGTGATAATTGTCAACCTCTTAAAGATTCCTTGGTTATAATCACTCATACCTAACAAAAAACCTGCCCCTTCATCATTCTCCAAAAGTCAACCATCTCATGCTTCAATTTTTAAAGCAATCCCCTCCTACATAATATTACTATTATTATAAAATCAGAGGCAGTTTTTGCTATAAATTTCTTTGAACGGCATAATTAATATACTATAAAAGCTAGCAAAAGCTAAAACTAACACCAACAAATATCACCGAAAAGAAACCTCGCCAAACAACCAAAACAACCCTCACCAATAAAGAAAAAAAAGACTAATGCTAAGCCGACACTCGACAAACCCGAAGACACCTACAAACCCGATAAAAGAACGACTCCATGATCAGCTCCTATCTTCGAAACATTCATCAACGACTCTACGATCACATAATTACAACGCGAAATGATAGTTGTTATCTTGAATGCAGAATTTATGCTTATAAGATAATGTTTGGCATTTAACTATATGAATTTGGATGAAATTTAACCTCATTATTTATTGAATAACATGCTGAGTTAAAATATGCTACTAGATTATTGATGTTTGCTATATATGCTAGCTAGCTAGCTTCCGATCCACCAACATTTAATATGTCCAACTATAAGAAGGTTGCAAAACATACTAGCTACTAGCTAATGTCATATGTAACTCTACCCACAAACACATAAAAACAAATCATATATAATTTTAGGTCAGATTATCTTATGTTTTACCTTCTTGTCGTTATTTCATTGCGTGAGTATATGTTTGTTTTAGCTGGCTTCTTCAAGAAAGACAATATAAACTAACCTAACTTTATTTGCAGTTTATTACGAAGTAATATAAATCTTCGATTTGTAATATCTTTCTACTTCGATCTTTTTAATATAAATTTCTTTTCTTTGCCGTTTTGAAAAGAAGAAAAAATACAGTTTATACTTTATAATGCCACATTTTGTATATATCATGCATGCGAGCTAAAAAAACTCAAATGTGTCGACGTTGTTGTTAAAAACGAAATGAGAAATGGTATATCTCCTACTAATCCTTCTACTTATCCTCCTATTGTCACATGTCAATCATCTAACGGTAAATCAGAAAGTGGGCCCTTATACTAAGTTAACGGATTATTGACACATAAGTTGTAGGAGCATAAATATGAGGATTAGTAAAAGAATATAGCATTTCTCAGATGAAATATGTATAAGAAGAAATGATGTATGCATGATGCATTAGGGTATTTCTGAGGCGTCACTTGGTCAAGGATTTTAAGAAAGAACCAAAGTTCACTTTACACTCTAATCTTGACCACAGATTAGTTGCATGATGTATTTGAGTTCTTTGCTAGTAATTTTATATTGAATTGATTTGGTCCCAAAGTTGCATTATTGCCTCTCTCCTTTCTTGTATTTTGTATAGCTAGTTTCTCAATAGAACATATTAATATAGTATTATGCAAGAATATGATATACTCTATGATGTATCTTGGATATATAGATATTTTAGTTTAAGATTTAGCAATATATTAATTTTAGTATCTAGAAATCATTATATAATCCATAGTTATATTCTTTGAATAAGCCTAAATAATACCAGTAGTTGATGAACCAATTAATGTTTCGTTAAGAAACGAAGAGCAAAAATAACAAAAATAAAGAATGCAACAATGAGCAAAATATGCCAAATGCATCAATTGACACTATTAATCAGTCTTTCTATAAAAAGAATTTACAATGATATGATGGGATATGATGGATTTTGATAGTACTCCGTAATAGCTAGTTAAACTATATTTTGCCAGCGGGATGTGATATAGGAACCCTGCTTATATTGTCACATCATAGGGTTTTAGTCAAACCGTGCAACCCGCGATGCATACCATACAATCCGACAATGCGTATAATCATTGCAAACCCTCTCTATGGAAGGGTGTGGATAACTTACCCCTTTGCGATCAACGTGGAGACACAAGAGTCCAATATTGGGCAGTTAAAAGTTTTTTATCCATCAAGTCATACTTGTACAAATTTGCTTCAATATTCTTCATATATATGTAAAACAGTACATATTGTTATTTATGAAAAGAAAATAATACTAACAAGCGCCAAATTCTGCCTAGCAGAGTTGGTCAGGAGGTGTTACTACATGCGAGAGGTCTCATGTTCGAGTCTCTCCGTGGAGGGTTTTCCTCTTGGGTGAGATCTGTGGTGGTTCTGCCCCATAGATGCGTCGATTTGAGGCTGACAGAGAGTACCTTCTGGGTAAGTATTGTGGAATCGAATCACTAATTATAGTATTGTACTAACTCGCTATTAAAAAAATTAATACTAGCAAGTGAAGGCTATATAACTAATGACCATTATAAATGAACTATCACTTGGTGTATCGATATTTCATGGGTGAAACGAGTCAAGATAAATATGTTAGACGATAAAACGAAAACCAGATTGAAAGTGTTAAACAATGCCGATCAAACTGACCCGGTGAACCCAACTTTGGTAATTCAAACTCGTATAAAAAAGTTAGTCTCTTGACTTGAAGCTTGACCAATATATTATCTAAATATAACACATGCATAAATACAAAACTAAGAAGCTAAGAGCCTAAGATCAACCCTATTGATTAGACACTCAAAGCCTACGATTCCGTAAAGGATTTAAGCTAGAGATTGAAGATGTGGTTATCACTAATATAAATGTGAGAGAGGAAATGGTATGCGTTTGGTGGGTAGATGGTAATTAGGTGAGTGTCAATTCATGAGTATGTGACTTGTGACCTGCACTGTCAATCTTATTTAATTTAAATCTGTTGGCATATTATGGACAAATTATATGGCCTAACTTATATCAAACTATACTGCTAGTATTTGCCAAAGTTGTGCACGTTGTTTATTCCTTTGAGTTGTAGTCTCTGGTCAAGTAATCGAAAAATCGTGCTAGTACCAAATCTTGGACCTATATGTGTTCAATGTTCATAAACTTGATAATGCTAGTAAATTGTGTTTAAGGAAGTAAACTGGAACTTGTTAATGGTAAATAGATTAGGACTAGGATAACAGCTCAAAAATCTTAAGTTTACTTGACATGTAAGTACGCTTAAAATGGAAGTTGAAATCAGGAAACCAAAACCATACCGACTAGGATTAAGGAATGACTAGGAATCGGTTTTGGAGTTTAGAGTTAAACGTTCGGAGTAAAATCTCAAGTGTGTGTCGTGTTATCTGTCTTATGGATTAAGATCGTCCAATGTTTGTCTCTAATGTTTTATTAGAGCCTAAGGTGTGGTCACTTTAGGTCAAGCTTTAACTTTTGTCACGTCAGCGTCACATCACCTTTAACATTTCACCTTAACTCACAAAAAAAACACCCCTTATCATAACATTCCCAAGTTAATGATGAGTTTACTGGTATTGCTTTAACTCACAAAAAAAACACCCCTTATCATTACATTCCCAAGCTTTAACTTTCGACCATGAACCCTAATAGTAGGAATGATGAGTTTACTGGTATTGCTTCAGGGTCTCGTTCTGATGGACAAGTGGAGCCGGTTTCACTTGGTTCAAGCCCTAGTCATGACGCACCTAGTCATGACACGCCTGAGGGTCATGATACTTTATTGAAAATTCGTGCTATTGAAAAACAAATCTTTGAGGGAAAACTTGTTCTTGTGGGTGAAGATGGGCAACCATTAAAACCTGCCGTGATTGTGGATGCTACTACTTCTACGGGGACTAATCCTTTTGAGCATCTTAAGGTGCCGCAGTCGCAGAAGGAGTTTGAGGAGATGCTTACTGCTATTGGTTATTATTCGAAACCTCCTCAAGATACGAGTGGTCCTATGGCTTCGAATGTTAATGGCCATAATAATGCTAATGATAAGGTTGATACGAATGCACATGGGGCTGTTGGTATTGAGAAGGTTGGTGCTTTGAAACAACCTTCTTCATCGTATGCTGGTGTTACTTCTACTGAACCAAAGAAATACACGTCAAACTTTCGTAGGTTGGAGTGTAATAAGAACGCTAATGGTGTGGATCTTTCTGTCCCGATGAAAGTGGTTGAAGAGGTGAACACTAGGTTTGAGAATACTTTGTATGGGTACTTCCTTGGTCAACGCCTTTGATAACGCTACACGCGTCGTTCGGGGTCAAGGAAACTTCCTTTTCTTCGAGCAAGTTTTATAACACCCTAGGCAGTGAACCTAATCGTTGTAGTGTAGTAATTAGGGTAAGCCACGGGTATTGATATCGTTCTCTAGGGGAATAGGAATGCTAGTAAGGAGTTACTACGCTAAGGTTAAGGTTGAGGAAGATTATTTTTTATCCTTTTATGTTTTATGAAATGGAAAGGTACGAATCTCGGGTATTGGATTTGGGGGGGGGGGGGGGGGGTTGGTATTTCTACCGATTACTCTACTATTATCTAATTATCTAAACTAAGGTTGTGGGAGTCTATGTCTAATTAATGTGTGCTCGTATGATAGTTTAAAGATGTGTTTACTTAGTTTGTATTACTCCTTAATTATCTCCTATTGGTGGTTGAATTGTCACGTCCTTATTCTTAGTCGCGTTGTGTGTCTAAAGTTGTAGGGTATGCGTTTCTCCCTAACTCTTTGAACTTACCAAAGGGTCTCGTCTACAAACCCACTAGGGATGATAAACTCCTACTCTAAGGCGCTCTTTGGATGGTTTAGCCTACAACTACTCAGGTAATTATATTCTAAGGTTCACAAAGATGAATCAAGCATTAAGTACACAACGAATGACCTATCGCATTACTAGATCATTAATCAACTAAGATAAGAAACAACCAATCAATATTCAATAATTAAGTTTCATACTTCCTAAGCAAACACACAAGTAAATTAGCCGGACATGGAGAACATGCAAGCATACACACAAATAATCAAATACATAATTGAATTAATGAAGTAAAGACTTATCTTGATGTAAGATAGGGTTTAAAACCCTAAAATACTGTACAAGACACCTTAGGTTCGGTTTTAGGTTTTTACTCCAAAAGACTCTCCACAAAAGACTAAAAAATTCGGATTCTATATATAAGATTACATATGCGACGGCGTCACCTTTTGTTTTGTGACGCCGTCGTGTCGCCGTCATTAGGGTTTTGTCTTGGCCACGTTAACCTTGCGACGGCATCACCTTAAGTCCGTGACGCCGTCCTCTTCAGCTTCTGACGTCGTCTGGATTGCATCTAGGCCGTCTGAGTAGCGACGGCCTACTCTTTCACAACTAGACGTCGTCACTTGAAAATACGAGTTTTGGGTTCTGGACTGTCACAATAATTTTGGGACGGCGTCGCCATTTAGCACCTGACGTCGTCGCCTTCTAATTTCAGCAACTGTGAGTGTCTCGATTTTGACTTTGGCCATTTTCTTCATATATTCACGCCTTTTCGTCCAAATAAGTGACATTCCAGCATTTTGCCTTCAAGAGACCTAAAAAGTGAAAAGGAACGATATTAAGCAATAACGGATACAAAAGTGATCAAATAAGGACTTAAACGACCCCTCAAAATGGTACCTTTTAAAACCTTATCAAATATCCCTACACTTGTTATTTGCTTGTCCTCAAGCAAACGTGCTTTTAGCCAATTAATTTATAAGTTAGGGGTCATGAAACATTAATTCAAAACGGTCCACAACACATATAAGCCCCGCAAAAGTCATAACAAGCACGGAAATTACATACTAGCACCTCACATGGGGTGTTTGGATACTCACATCTCTCTCGGGTGTATATATGAAATATAACAAATAGGAAATGGAAGATAAACACTCATTAACCGGTCCTAGTACATAGATTACCATAGGCTTGAGAATAGATCAAACCTCCATCGCTTTGGCGTAAGCACCTAGGAAAGACTATCAAAGAGGTCTTTTAAAGGGTTGTAATGTTAGGCTTACGGTAGGGAAACAAGGGTTTGGTGGGATAGGCTATTTAGTGGTGGTAAGTCAAAAATCTCTATGTTACAAGCATATGAAGAATGGCGTTGCTAAGCCAAGACTCGACACTCTAAACTCTAGATAACTGAAATAAATAAACATAAATTTAAATGATAGATGTAGGATGGTAGCCCGTATGTTTTTTTTTTTTTTTTTTTTTCATACACTTTTACTCTACCATCCTCTACGGTAACATCAAAATAATAGGGATTTATAGGAACATCCCTACACTTGAGTTTTTATTACTCTAACACTAATTTGACCCGATTTGAAAAGATCAAAACACTTGGGGTACATTATTATGCAAACAAAGGGAATTTGAATTTAACGTTCCCTTCCCGTCATTTCATAAACTTTAACTTTTCCATGAATCCCAATCGTCCCAAAACTGTATACAAAGGATATGACTCGACTTAGCAACTTATGCAAGCAACTAGATAATTGAACTAAGGGTTTAGGGTGATAACAAACATTTGCACTAAAAGTGAGTGCATAAGGGGTAGGCTAAGGCGATTTGGGTGTATATTTGGGGGTGGGGTGTAAACAATGCTCTTCATTGATATTCCGGAAAAACCGAAA
Source organism: Chrysanthemum seticuspe (assembly GCA_019973895.1). NCBI lineage: Eukaryota > Viridiplantae > Streptophyta > Magnoliopsida > Asterales > Asteraceae > Chrysanthemum > Chrysanthemum seticuspe. The sequence goes on from BPTQ01000007.1 coordinate 36,701,633, forward strand.
CATCACGAGAACCGCGAAAATGATAGGCTCTGAGGGGTTAACTAGGGGTATCGTGTACTAAAGATGAGTACAACGCAAAGGGTGTGGGGGAATTACTCAACCGATATGGAAGAAGTAATTATATTACAGGTATCAAACAAGGGTTATCCTAATGCCTCTTATCATTTAGTTATTCCTAACTACACAAGTGTAGCCTCACTTGCGATCTCGGAATGCATCACAAAACAAGTTCTAGAATCTAATATACTACCGGTTCACACTCTAAGCATTAAAGGTGAATGCTTTAATTCCTACTAATCTAAGGGCGATCCTCACATTTTGGTGGAATTTGGGTGGTAAAGGGTTTTTGTGCTAGTCATGCAACTTCCTATCCATGAGACGCTTTTGTTAAGACTAATGGCCCACTCCTATATGTCATAAAAAATTTTAAATTTGGTGCCAAAATTACCCTAACCGACATTTTCTCATGGTTTATTACACAATCACAATTGGACAAAGCAAATAATCAAGGATAAGCATAGTTTCAAAGTTCCCGTTTTATTTTCCCTCCCTACACTTAAACTGAACATTGTCCCCAATGTTCCCCGAAAGTATCAAAGTTATGATAATGGAAGGTAATTAAAAACGAAAGAAACTAATACTCCCCTGATTAGCTCGGTAGGATCCGTGTAAAGTGGTGGTTAAATCCTTTTCAAGAAGAATTATTGCGTGAAAAGCTCCTTCCAATCTTATGTAACTTCTTCTTGACAAACTAAACCTGCACACTTGAAGAAAACAAACGAAACCTTCGCGTAAAATCGGCGGTAATAATATATATAAGACTCGATTTAAACTAGGATATAATGCTTGTGGAATGGATGTTTACAGAATTTCTAAGAAAATTAAGACCTGGAAAATTCCAAAAATTTATAAGTAGCTCAGAAAACGAGAAAAAAGTAATCTGATGTTTTTACTCCTTCCTGACGCCGTCAGGTTGCAATCCTGACGCCGTCAGGTTATCCTGACAAAAACTGGTCTGCGATTTTTTGGAAAAAATTCTGGAAAATTTACATCTTTAGAATCTGGAAAAATTTCTGCAAAACATCCATTATGACTCGATACAAGCATTTGACTCGAACAAACAAACATAAATATCTTTTACTTAATTGTTATTCTCATGTTTACGTTTCTTTTGAAAACGTGTGTAATCCTCCCTACACTTATCCTTTATGTAAAATACCTTTATATGCAATTAAGACGAGGTTAAAAATAAAATAAAGCATTTTTACAAATTTAAACATGAGGATAAACAATTAATAAAAGATATAAGACACTAACAAGCAAACAATTAAGCATGGGTTGCCTCCCACGAAGCGCTTTTCTTTATTTAAGAGTCTTGTAGCTAGACTCATAGTCGTGCTCCTACGTTTTCTCATTACCGCCCTCTTGACGGTTTCTAATGGGAGATTCCATGTTGTAGAAGTGCCCTAAAATGCGCTTCTCTAAGAGTTCATCCTCTCCCCAATCGATCCTATATTCCGGTCCTAGGCTCAAGCAATCCTTATAGAATCCGAAAATCTTAGCCATAACATAATCAACACCCTTCTCCCTATCCTCATCATTCCTATAATAGACCGACAGTTTAAGTTCCTTTTCATCATTAGAGAGTGATGAAAACTTCTCAATCTTAAACGGCATTTGGTAAGCTATGTCATCGGTCTCATTCTTGAATCGCACTACTCCTAACGAGGGGTCATAGGTCATCCCGGTGCTTTCTATGAAAGGTTTTCCTAGAATAACATGGGACAAGCTAGGGTCTATGGCCGTGCTAATATCATCCACAATTATGAAATCCGTAGGAAACGTGAAACTACCTACATAAACGGGCAATCCCTTAACTCTTCCTAGAAAATTGCAACTAACATTAGGATCATTGGGGTCTTGCCTAGTTGGAATAGGCTTCTTCAATATCCAATTGTAATAGGTGCTAGTCATTATGTTGATTGGGGATTTGCGATCAATGTAGGCTTTTGCCACAAAAAGGTGTCCTATGACACATGGTATGTTAAGATTCCCAGGGTTCCCAAACTTGATTCGAGGACTTTTCCTAACATACATGTGACGGAGGTCACGCACTAAGTGAGGGTGGCGAGATAGTTCTTCTTCCGTAGGAAATTTGTTGAAATAGTCAATGTCTACTTCATCTACTTCCTCGGGTGTTTCATCATCCACAAGTGTATAGTCCTCTTCGTCATTTGTTTCATTAGGTTCAACTAAGGCGATGGTATTGACGAATTGGACATACTTCGTTAGCTTGCTTGGATCCTTAATCTTTATACCTGAAGGCTCGGGAGTTGAGATAGCACTAACCTTCTTATCACTATTAGCTATGGCTTTCAAAAGGTTGTCTATTTTCCTATCCATCTCGGCTTGTTGATGGTTAAAGCGGTCCGAGAGCTTAGCCATTTGGGTTTTTTGGGATGCAACTAGGTTTTGCAACATCCCTTCGACATTTTGTTGGTTAGGACCGTTAGGTGGGGGCCATGAGAAATCATTAGAGGTGAATTCTTTGGTTTGTCCCCAGTAGAAGTCGGGCTTGCCTTTCCATGCCTCTTGGGTTTCATTGAAATTCCTAGGTCCGGGTGTTGTAGGGAATCTTCCTCCCGTTCCATTAATACGCGAGGATGCGTAGTCAACGGAAGCATGTTCTGGGGAGCGAGTGCTGTTGCGCGTGTTATGAGGATCACAACACGGCTCACACGAGGAAGAAGCTTTGTTCACATGGTGTGAAGATTTAGGAGTTTCGTATGAGCTCATGAGGAATCTAACTTGATCTTCAAGTTCGATCATCCTACGGTCGGAAGGAGGCAAGGAGATTGCCTTAACGGTTTTGGGCAGCTCACGGGGGTCATCCCAACTTTCGTTGTCATAGAGGGCGAGGTCCTCTATTATACCCCATGATTCTTCCACGGTGAGATCACTAAGTTTTCCACCGGCCGCTTGGTCAATGGATCGCTTAGTGGGGAAGTTGACATGATCATAAAAGATTTGGACTTGGAGCCAAAGATCAATGCCGTGATGAGGGACTTTATGAAGTAAGTCCTTGAATCGGGTCCATGCTTCGTAGAGAGATTCACCTTGACGTTGTTGGAACATCAAGATGTCATTCCTAAGCTTAGTGGTTCTCCCCCGGTGGGAAAAATTGAGCAAGGAAGCGAGAAGTAAGATCATCCCAACTTGAGATGGAGCCGGCGGGAAGTCGCTCAAGCCAATTACTAGCTTGGTCCCGTAGAGAGAATTGGAAGAGACGCAGGCGCGTGGTCTCCCGAGTAGTAGCATCAAGGTCGATGGAATCGACGATTTTGAGGAAATCCCTCAGATGCTGATTTGGATCTTCGGAACGAAGTCCATGGAATGCACATCCGTTTTGCACCAACCGGATGGTGTCGGATCGCAGGGCCGTAGTTTGGGCTTGGTCGGGAAGCTCAATGGTGTTCCTATAGCCTAGGTGGCTTGGTCTCGAGTATTCACCAAGAGTACGGGCTCTTGGCGGGTCATTTGGTGGTGGGTTGATGAATGGTAGTGGGTTATCACCTTCCATGATGAAAAGTGATGAGGTTACGAACAAAGGTCACGAAGAAGGGGGATAGACTAAGAGAAAGCTAAAAAATGAGAAAAAATTTACTTGATAGGAATCAAGCAAAGAACCTAAACGAGGTGGACTACTAACTAGCTATTCTATACCCCGGCAGCGGCGCCAAAAACTTGATAACGCTACACGCGTCGTTCGGGGTCAAGGAAACTTCCTTTTCTTCGAGCAAGTTTTATAACACCCTGGGCAGTGAACCTAATCGTTGTAGTGTAGTAATTAGGGTAAGCCACGGGTATTGATATCGTTCTCTAGGGGAATAGGAATGCTAGTAAGGAGTTACTACGCTAAGGTTAAGGTTGAGGAAGATTATTTTTTATCTTTTTATGTTTTATGAAATGGAAAGGTACGAATCTCGGGTATTGGATTTGGGGGGGGGGGTTGGTATTTCTACCGATTACTCTACTATTATCTAATTATCTAAACTAAGGTTGTGGGAGTCTATGTCTAATTAATGTGTGCTCGTATGATAGTTTAAAGATGTGTTTACTTAGTTTGTATTACTCCTTAATTATCTCCTATTGGTGGTTGAATTGTCACGTCCTTATTCTTAGTCGCGTTGTGTGTCTAAAGTTGTAGGGTATGCGTTTCTCCCTAACTCTTTGAACTTACCAAAGGGTCTCGTCTACAAACCCACTAGGGATGATAAACTCCTACTCTAAGGCGCTCTTTGGATGGTTTAGCCTACAACTACTCAGGTAATTATATTCTAAGGTTCACAAAGATGAATCAAGCATTAAGTACACAACGAATGACCTATCGCATTACTAGATCATTAATCAACTAAGATAAGAAACAACCAATCAATATTCAATAATTAAGTTTCATACTTCCTAAGCAAACACACAAGTAAATTAGCCGGACATGGAGAACATGCAAGCATACACACAAATAATCAAAGACATAATTGAATTAATGAAGTAAAGACTTATCTTGATGTAAGATAGGGTTTAAAACCCTAAAATACTGTACAAGACACCTTAGGTTCGGTTTTAGGTTTTTACTCCAAAAGACTCTCCACAAAAGACTGAAAAATTCGGATTCTATATATAAGATTACATATGCGACGGCGTCACCTTTTGTTTTGTGAAGCCGTCGTGTCGCCGTCATTAGGGTTTCGTCTTGGCCACGTTAACCTTGCGACGGCGTCACCTTAAGTCCGTGACGCCGTCCTCTTCAGCTTCTGACGTCGTCTGGATTGCATCTAGGCCGTCTGAGTAGCGACGACCTACTCTTTCACAACTAGACGTCGTCACTTGAAAATACGAGTTTTGGGTTCTGGACCGTCACAATAATTTTGGGACGGCGTCGCCATTTAGCACCTGACGCCGTCGCCTTCTAATTTCAGCAACTGTGAGTGTCTCGATTTTGACTTTGGCCATTTTCTTCATATATTCGCGCCTTTTCGTCCAAATAAGTGCCATTCCAGCATTTTGCCTTCAAGAGACCTAAAAAGTGAAAAGGAACGATATTAAGCAATAACGGATACAAAAGTGATCAAATAAGGACTTAAACGACCCCTCAAAATGGTACTCCCTCCGTCTCAAATTAATAGTCCATATTTCCTTTTTGGGTTGTCTCAAAAAAATTGTCCACTTTCCATTTTTAGTAATAACTAGGGAATTTAGTGGGGGAATATTCCTTATGAGTGGTAGAAAATTGCCATGGTCCCACTTTTATTAAACTTGATGAATTTTGTCTATTGACAATAATTTTGAGACGGAGGGAGTACCTTTTAAAACCTTATCAGCCTTGCTTTTCCTGTTGTTGATTACTTTGTACGCAATGCGTGGGCTAAATTTGGTATACAAAAGGTAATGATGAATGCAAAGGGGTTCTTCTTCTTTAAGTTCAATTCGAAGAAAGGTGTTGATGATATGCTTGAAAATGGTCCTTGGTTGATTAGAAATGTTCCTATTATTCTTAAACCATGGACATTGAACACCAACTTACTTAAAGAGGATTTGACCAACATCCCGGTGTGGGTTAAATTCCATGATGTTTCTCTTGCTATGTTTTCTGATGATGGCCTTAGTCTCCTTGCCACATTGATAGGCACGCCTAAAAGGTTAGATGCTTTTACTAGCCAAATGTGCAAGGACTCGTGGGGCCGTAGTAGTTTTGCTAGATGCATGATTGAAGTCAAGTCGGATGAGGTGCTTAGGGACAGCCTTACTATTGAGATACCGTTACTTGATGGGTCGGGTTCGACTATTGAGAAGATACGGGGTTGAATACGAGTGGAAACCACCTCATTGTGATAAATGTAAGGTTTTTGGTCATACTCTTATTGAATGTCCTAAAGTTTTTGAACCTCCTGCTCAGCCTACTAAGCGTGTTAATGATGGTTTCAAGACGGTCATTAATAAGAAGAAGGGAAAGCAAGGTGGTTCTACTATTCCGGGTCAAGGAGGGTTTACCAAACCTGTTGTGGGTAAGCAGTTTCAATATCAACCCAAGAAGACTCCTCCTGAACCTAAGAAATTGGAAGTCACTAAGAAGAATGCTTCTGATGTGGCTGGTTCGAGTGGAACTAAGATCTCTACATCAAATCAGTTTGATGCTCTTAATATGGACTCTACGGATGATTTTGGTACTCCTTCTAATGACACCAACAAGGATGTGGATTCTGGTCGTACAATGGAAGTTAATGAAGATAAGTCTACTAAGACAGGTACTGCATCACAAGTACCCCATGTGAGTGATTTGAAGCCCGCCTCTTCTACTAAGAGAGTTAATCCTTTTTCTAAAGTGGGAGATATTGTGTTGTCGGATTCTGAAGATGAGGTTGTTGCTAACCCATTTGATGAGTCTGCTAATCTATTCGGTGGTGGCCAAGAGTTTGAAGATGAGTATGATGACTATGACTACGATGACTATGCGAAGCAGGTTTCTGATCTTCCGGGGAATTTGGATGCCTTTAATGCCATGTATGGCACCAAGCTTCAAGGACCTAGGAAGTAATTTTTTCGTTATGTCCTATGTTATCATTTGAGTAGTGATTTGATTTCTTATTTAGAAAATAGGTAGTATCTTGTTATGTAAGCGTTATGCCTATGTAACGGGCTGAGATATGGGATTTCACTCATATCCTTTGTACTTAAATGTTTTTTCGGTTAATATACCAGGGTGCAGGATTACTCCCCTTTACCTAAAAAAAAAACATTCCCAAGTTAAGGTTTAACATTTGATATTTTCAAATTCAACCCCTAAACTAAAACAAACACTTTATTTATTAAAAAACATATCATTAATTCGAAAACATATTACAATACGAAATTAAAAAAAAAAGTTACAACGAAATAAAAAAAACGCACTGCAAATTAAACTACAACATAAAGGAAATGACGAAAACACAATCTAGTGACGAGGTTGCAAGTTATAATTTTTGATGATTCAGTATTTTTCGTCATTGATCCAAATGTCGTGGCTTGGATCTTGCTTTCTTGGAAGCACGTTTTTTTCCCATGGGGCGTGGTTGTTCATCATGACCAAACAAAGCCTCGTTTGTTTGGCTTGGGACATCGCCGGTTAAATCAACCAGATCCGGCGATTCCAATTTCTTATGCTTACGCAAAATCTCCCAAGCATCATCAAGAGCAAACGGCGCGGATTTGTGCTCGTCACGATACATATGCTTCGCCCGTTTGAGGACATCCATCTCACTTTCCTCACTTCTCTGTTCCTGTTGCGCACGTTTGAAATACGCGTTGAACTTTGTGCAATCACGGTTCAACGTTTTCCACTTGCTTGTTATCATATCCTTGGTGCATCGTTGAAAATTGAGTCTATTGAACTCATTGCTGACCCAATGCCAAAACGTATCATATCCTTGTGCACGCCCGACCATCGGATCCTCCGTAACAGCTACATAACACGTGGCAAGTAATTCTTCCTCTTTTGGTTGCCAACGTCCAGCAACGCAGTGTTCGTCATCATCATCGATTGGTTCTGGGTCTTTGGATTTTTGGTCTTTCGTTTACCACGACTTTTCGGCTTTGGAGGAGTCGTGGGTGTTTCAGAAATATCATATGTTTCAGTTTGTGAATGTTGTGAGAATTGTAGATTTTGAAAATTGGTGTTCAGTGTGTTTTGTTGATTTTGTTGCCAAAAACATATTGTTGATGTTGTAGGAAAAGATCTGGCTCGACATGCCTAGTGGGTTGGGAAAAGAGACATTGGGGTTTGAAGATAAACCCGCGTTCGGGTTTGAAGATGAACCTGGGTTTTAGGTATTCCACCCACCACCGAGAAGATTCATGTATGTATCATCGTTGTTATTGCTTCCCGACATTTTTTTTTAGTAATTGGAAGTATAAAATTTAGAGGATTGAGTAGTGGAAGTGAGAAAAAAATGGGGTTTTATTTGGGTATTTATAGTTGTAATAAAATGTTTTTTTTTTTTTTTTTTTTTTTTTTTGAAACTAGCCATTATTATACGTTTGGGGGGTGTAAAATGAAAAAAAAAAAATTTAAACCCCACGGCTAGTAGCCGTTGGGGGGTAAAATGAACCTTCCCCCCCCCCCCCCTCATTGCCTTCCCTCAATGCAGCGTTATTATACTAACGTTGGGGCTTTCACGTGGCTCTAACGCCACGGACGCGCGGTGTGGGTAACGGGGCGTAACGCCCTCGCTTTAAACCTTAACGCTCGTTTCAGCGTTATTAAACCGTCCACTCTCATGTTGAACCAATAAGATAAAAGTAAATGAATTAACGAGGTCACCATTAGGAAAAATACGAGACTCACTAATTTACTCCTTCTCACAATATGTTAACATGAGAAAAACATGAAAGAGTTGAAAATAAGAGTGTTTTCTAACAATGTGCTGCTTTTTCAGGTCATGGTTGCATGTATGCTTGTTTTAGATATGCTTCTAACACTGAGGTACTTTATTTTGCATACTCAAAAATCCTTGCATACTAAGGGATAAATTCTCACTTTCTATTTAGTTTGATCAAATGGTGGTGATTAACCTAAGATTTAATATGTCATAACCTAAGTCCAATTTTTTAAATCACCTTTTTCAATTTCACGTTTTTTTTTCGTCAGTTTTCATACGTTTTTGTCTGTTTTTCCGCTTTTTATACGTTTTCGTCTGTTTTCATACGTTTTCGTCCGTTTTCATACGTTTTCTTACGTTTTCATCTGTTTTCTTACATTTTCGTCCGTTTTCATACGTTTTTGTCCGTTTTCTTACGTTTTCGTCTGTTTTCTTACGTTTTTGTCCGTTTTGTTACGTTTTCATCCGTTTTCGTCAGTCTTGTTACGTTTTCTTCTGTTTTCTTACGTTTTCGTCGGTTTTCTTACGTTTTTGTCCGTTTTCATACGTTTTCGTCCGTTTACATACGTTTTCGTCCGTTTTCTTACGTTTTCATACGTTTTCATCCGTTTTCTTACGTTTTTGTCCGTTTTCGTCTGTTTTCTTACATTTTCGTCCGTTTTCATACGTTTTTGTCTGTTTTCTTACATTTTTGTTCGTTTTCTTACATTTTCGTCCGTTTTCTTACCTTTTCTTATGTTTTCTTACGTTTTTGTCCATTTCTTAAGTTTTCGTCCGTCTTCATACGTTTTCGTCCGTTTTCATACGTTTTCGTCCGTTTATTTACGTTTTTGTCCGTTTTCGTCCGTTTTCTTACGTTTTCGCCTGTTTTCTTACATTTTCGTCCGTTTTCCTATGTTTTCTTACGTTTTCGTCCGTTTTCTTACGTTTTTATCCGTTTTAATACCTTTTCGTCTGTTTTCTTTCGTTTTCGTCCGTTTTAATACATTTTAGTCTGTTTTCTTACGTTTTTGTCCGTTTTCTTACATTTTCATCGGTTTTCATAGGTTTATATACGCTTTCGTCCGTTTTTTACCTTTTCGTCCATTTTTAGACGCTTTCGTCTGTTTTCAGACGTTTTCGTCCATTTTCATCCGTTTTATACGTTTTCGTCCGTTTTCAGACGTTTTTTTTTTCCGTTTTTATACGCTTTTCATTCGTTTTTATACGTTTTTGTCCGTTTTCATACGTTTTCATCCGTTTTTTGCAGTTTTTATACGTTTTCGTCTATTTTCAAATGTTTTCATGCTTATTATTAAACTTTATTATATTACATGTCTAATATCTATTGTGATATTTTATTATAAAAAAGTTAATGTCTAATATCAGTTGTGATATTTCATAAACAAACAAGTATGTTTTTTAACCTTTAATATCACCTGAGATATTTCATTGCATTAAATTACCAAAAGAGGTCAATTTTTCGAGGTTGGTCCATTTTTAAGACTTTTTTCTCATCTCTTTCCCAAAAGAGGCATGCTCAACTACTCAATGCTCAACTGCCCACCTGCTCAACTGCTCAAGTACAAAAGAATGACACGTGTCAAAATTTGGATGGAGTCGAGCATTTGAGCAGTCAAATCGAGCAGTTGAGCAGTTAAGTCGAGCAGTTGAGTAGTCAAAAGGAATGACACGTGTCATAAAAATAATGGAGTTTTGTACTTGAGCAGTTGAGCAGGTGGGCAGTTGAGCATTGAGCAGTTGAGCATGGCTCTTTTGGGAAAGAAATAAGAAAAAAGTCTTAAAAATTGACCAACCTTGAAAAATTGGCCTCTTTTGGTAATTTTCTCTTTTATATATTATCACCTATGTGTTTTCTAATATTTTTATAATTTTTAGTTACAAGATAGTTTTTGTGTCTTTCATCGCAATTGACAAGCACATATTTTTTAAATGCAACCAATGTTATCTATCACTTGTGATATTATACTCTTAGTAGAAATAAAAGGGTTAAAGTCTCTTTAGGTGAATTCTTATTTTGTTCAAAAAAATGCTAATTTAATGCAACACTTGTTTGATTTTAAGAATATGTCAAGTCTCTATTTTCATAGTTTGCTTCCTTTTTATTCATTTTGATATTTTTAAGTGACACTTATTTATCTCTTGTGATATAACACTGTAAGAAAGATGAAGAGTATGACACTCTTCATCATATATGTGTTATCAGTTGTGATACTCAACCAAGAATGTGAAATATTAAATTCATACAAAATGTGATAAGAATTTAGTATTTTACCAAGTATATATGAAAGAAATGATAATAAACATCACTTATTATATTACTGTGATGATTATGTTCATTTTTCTTATTTGTGTTTTTGAAAATATTTAGGAAGATTTTTGTGTTTTATGATAATATGAAATATTAGAAAAGGTGTTTAACTGAAAACAAAAGATGTTATGAAACTTTTGTTAGACTTGTGATGGATTTTTCTATTTAATGGATACATTGTGCATGTTTCGAAGGTTTTATAGCGGAATTTAAAAATATCTATGGTTGAATCAGCAAACTAAAGAAGTTATGGTTGAAGAAAGCACACATCTTTATAAACAAACTGAGTCAGCTCAAACACCTGTGATATCACACATGATATCACAGGTGATATCACAAGTGATATAGACTACGCTATCATACATGCTATCACCGGTAATATCACAAATAAAATCACAGGTGATATCAACGGTGTTATCACACATGATATCACGTGTGATATCACAAGTGAGGTGATATCACCTGTGATATCACAAGTGTTTGAGCTTCCTCAGTTTGTTTATAAGGATGTGTGCTATCTTCAACCATAGCTTATTTAGTTTGCTGATTCAACCGTAGATATTTTCAAATCCCGCTATAAAACTTATCGAAACATGCACAATGTATCCATTAAATAGAAAAATCCACCACAAGTCTAACAAAAGTATCATAACATCTCTTGTTTTCAGTTGAACAACTTTTCTAATATTTCATAATATCATAAAACACAAAAATCTTCCTAAATATTTTCAAAAACACAACCATCACATTCTTAGTTGAGTATCACAACTGATAACACATACATGATGAAGAATGTAATACTTTTCATCTTCCTTACAATGTTATATCACAAGAGATAAATAAGTGTCACTTACAAATATCAAAATAAAAACGTCTGAAAATGGACAAATACGTATAAAATCGAATGAAAAACGTATAAAAACGGACAAAAACGTTTGAAAAAGGACAAAACGTATAAAACAGACAAAAACGTATAAAAACGAATGAAAACGGACGAAACGGATGAAAACGTCTGAAAACAGACGAAAACGTCTAAAAATGGATGAAAACGTAAAAAAACGGATGACAGCGTATGAAAACGTCTGAAAATGGACGAAAATGTATAAAAACGGACGAAAATACATGAAAACGTAAGAACACAAACGAAAACGCCTAAAAACGGACGAAAATACATTAAAACCTAAAAAAACAGACAAAAACGTATGAAAATGGCCGAAAACGTAAACGTAAAAACACAAACGAAAACGTCTAAAAAACGGACGAAAATACATTAAAACCTAAAAAAACAGACAAAAACGTATGAAAATGGCCGAAAACGTAAAAAAACGGACGAAAACGTAAGAAAACAGACGAAAGCGTATGAAAACGTATGAAAAATGGACGAAAACGAAAGAAAACGGACGAAGACGTATGAAAACGAATGAAAACGTAAGAAAATGGACAAAAACGTATGAAAACAAACGAAAAAGTAAGAAAACAGACGAAAACGTATGAAAACAGACGTAAACGGGCGAAAACGTAAGAAAACAACGAAAACGTATAAAAACGAACGAAAACGTCTGAAAACAGACGAAAATGTCTAAAAATGGACGAAAACGTAAAAACGGACGAAAACGTATGAAAACGGGCAAAAACGTCTAAAAACAAACGAAAACGTATATAAACGTAAGAAAACGTATGAAAACGGATGAAAACAGACAAAAACGTCTGAAATCAGACGAAAACGTAAAAAAGGGACGAAAACATATGAACACGGACGAAAACGTTTAAAAAAGAATGAAAACGTATGAATACAGATGAAAACGTATGAAAGCGGAAAAAAAACTTGAATAACAAAACATGAATAACAAATCATGAATTTTAAATTAAAAAAATAATAATAAAAAAAAACGTGAAATAAAAAAAATAAAAAAATAAAAAATTAAAAAATGAAAAGAAAAGAAAAAAGAAAAAAAAATGTTAATAAATAAGAAAGACAAAGAAAAAGGAGAAAAAAAACATGGACTTAGGTTTTCATATTAAATCTTAGATTTATCCCAACCATTAGATCAAACTGGATGATGTTGGGGATTTGTCCCTTGGTAAGTATCAAAATAAGCGTAAGCATTTGAAAATTCCTAGAGGCACTTTATTTTCCATATTCTTATTTTGGTGCTTACCTATGTACAAATCCCCACCATCTATTTAATTTGATCTAATTGTGGGGATAAACCTAAGATTAAATATGGAAACCTAAGTCCATGTCTTTTTTTTTCTATTTTCTTTGTCTTTTTGTCGTTCTTATTTATTAACATTTTTTTTGTTTTTATTTTTTTTTTATGTAATTCACGTTTTTTTTTTTTTTTTTATTCACGTTTTTTATGCAATTTTTTTTGAAAATTTTAATTCAAGTTTTTTTCCTTTTCTTTAATAAGTTTCGCCTGTTTTCGTCCATTTTCATACGTTTTCGTCCGTTTTTTACGTTTTTGTCTGTTTTCAGACGTTTTCGTCCGCTTTTATACGTTTTCGTCTGTTTTCATACGTTTTTGTCTGCTTTCTTACGTTTTCGCCCGTTTACATCCGTTTTCATACGTTTTCGTCTGTTTTCTTACGTTTTCGTTTGTGTTCGTTCGTTTTCGCTCGTTTTCATATGTTTTCGTCCGTTTTCATACGTTTTCGTCCAATTTCATTAGTTTTCTTTCATTTTCATACGTTTTCATCCATTTTAGACGTGTTTTTACGCTTTCATACGTATTCGACTGTTTTCTTATGTTTTCATTTGTTTACATTTATATTAAACAACTTAAAAAAGTTGATTTTGCTTTAAACATATAGTTATTTAGTGTACTTTTGTTTATTATTTAAGTTGTGATTGAATTTGTCTATTTAATGGATACATTGCGAGTATTTCAATGGGTTTTACAACAGGATTTGAAAATATATATGGCTGATCAGTGAAGAAGCTTAAACAAAGCACAATATCTTCATAAACAAAATGAAGAAGCACAAACATATGTTACATCACAGGTGATATCACGTGTGGTATCACAGGTGATTTCACAAGTGATATCATCTGTGATATCACACATGATTCAACAAAAATAGAAGAATCTGACATATCTGTGATGTCACCAGTGATATCAAATTCTCCTCCAAAAAGTTGAACATCATGAGAATGAGATACACAAAAAATTAGCAATAACAGTGTGGTAGTTAGTAGTTATTCAAAATATCACAAGTGATATTCAGAAAATCACAAGCGATATTCAAAATATCACAAAATGATATTCTGAATATCACAGAATATCACTTGTGATTGTCCGAAACATATGAAAACGGATGAAAACGTAAAAAACGGACGAATACATATGAAAACGTAAAAACACGTCTGAAAATGAACGAAAACGAAAGAAACCGAATGAAAACGGACAAAAACGTATGAAAACGGACGAAAATGGACGAAAACGTATGAATAATGGACGAAAACGTAAGAAAACAGACAAAAACGTACGAAAACGGAAAAAAACGTATGAAAACGGACGAAAACGTATGATAACGGACGAAAATAGATGAAAACGTATTAAATGTATGAAAACAGACGAAACGTATGAAAGCGAAGAAAAAAGAAACGCGAATAAAAAAAAACGTTAAAAATGTGGAAAAAAAAAAAAAAGGTGAAGAAAAATAAAAAGACAAAAAAAAGTGAAGAAAAAAAAAAAGACAAAGAGACAATAAAAAAAACATGGACTTATGTTTATCCATTAAATTTTGGGTTAATCTTCACCATTGGATCAAACTAAATGAATTGTGGGATTTATCCCTTGGTAAGCACCAAAATAAGAGTAAGCAAAAGAAATTTCCTCGCTTTTGGTTATTATAAATGTGTAAACTTAATCATAGTCTTAAATACAGTGCCGGCTAATGGGTTGTGCAACCGGTGCGTCGTCACAGGGCCCATCATTTTAAGGGGCCTCTAATTTTCGTAAATAGCTATACATGCATTAAACTCATACATACATTATAATTATAATGTTATAATATACTGTTATAACAGAGTCCAAACTAGTACTTAATGAGCAAAAGTTTAAGAGGCGTATTTAACATTGTTTATACGAATTGTGCACTATAAAACATTTCATATTTGTCCTTTTTCTTTGTGTTGTAAAGAGTAATTGATTAATCCATCTTAACATTTATTTTGAGGTATTATAATTTTTGTTATTCGAATATGACTTTTTTGTTTATCTATATAGTTTAGTTATCAAACTTTGGAGCCTAGAATTGTTTGTATATAAATTTTATCTGAAGTAATGATCTATAATTCAACTTAATATACAAAAACTTAGAACACAATCACACATATCTCAATTGAAATGAGCAGATTTCTATAAAACTTGCTAATTTGCATGTAAGAGACGAATGCGCTTAATCCTCTAACTTTAGTGTATTTTTGTATACCCATAACAACTTTTTACAATATAATGAAACTTTTGCGGTATATGTAAATATATGAGCGACTAGGGGGCCTCTTTTATAGTATGGCACAGGGCCACCAAAAACAATGAGACGGCCATGCTTAAATAATACATTAAATATATACCGTAGTCGAACAAAGCGTTTTAAAAGAGAAAAAAAAAGAAAAAAAAAAAAGCCATTTTACAGACAAAACAAATTTGAAAAGAAGTTGTTAGCACAAGAGTTTTTAGTGACATGTTTAAATTCATGTTGATATATTCATTAGCAATACATTATTAAGTGATATCTAAATTAATACTATTACATACCGTAGAAAACGAAGATTAAATTAAGGTAGTGTCAGCTTTTAAACAACACACAAATGTAGTAAGGGGAGAAAGAAGAACAAAATAAGGATTGAATGTGAGAAAAGCTTTTATTTTCTTTAGATTCTATGACTTTCTCAATTCAGAAGCATAGTTTGGGAATGACTTTACAAAACAAGCATAGAAGTATCCAACATTTGAAAAAGCAACGCATTTCGATTTTATGACTTTCTTTAGATTTGTTGTGTGTTGAAATTTTTCGTTAAACAAATAAAAATAACCTCCTATTTTGATAATATTTCACAAAAATAAAGTCGGTCTTATTGTTAGGGATGGATAGTTCATTTATTTAGAGCATCTCCAATGCATTACGTCATTTTGAGTTTAATACATTGACATGTCATTGACATATCATCATTCAATAATTTTTGAAAAAATTTTCACAATGCATTGAACCATTTATTGTTCAATAAACTCTTACATTATCTCATTATTTAATCATTTATCTTACACTACAAATAATCAAATAACAAAACATAATGATTTTTAGTTGAAACTTGACCCACCAACATAGTTAAATGAGAAGTTGTTCAGAGAAGAACTTCCATTGAACACTCAAACAAAAGTTCTGACCACCATCCACTAAAATGTAAACAACTCGGTATGATTTCCCCATTGAACTATATATCCTACGTGATACATTGTAGATGCCCTTATGTATGCATGATATGTTGTTTAGAAGTATACATTGGAACTTTGCAGAATGCTAGTGTTGGTACTATTAGCTTGATAAAAGGCGTGTAGAAAAGAAACAAAAATATATGTTTGAATCGATTTGATCATTTTTGACTTTGACTAGCAGTGATCCTGAATTGCCAACCTCTAATTACAGGATTAAGAATTTTAGATGATGTTAAGGAGTAACATGTGAATGGTCCAAAAATAACATACAAATTTACACCATATTACATGAATATGTCAATATTTGTAGGAGGTTGCATGCCTCCTACCACCACTACTTGTCTACTATATACAAATTATCACCCCAACGTGCTCGTCGCCATCTTCTTATTTCGTACATAAAACCATCATTAGCTTTATTTAATAGAAACAAATAATTTGGATAAATAATTTCGAAATGAAAGATAGAGAATATGCATGTTATTGGAACAGTGAGTAGGGTCGTGTTCACTTTATGTAACTTCTTTTTGATGTGTTCGTATAGTGGGAAACGAAAGCTAGCTTGTCGTACACTCATACCATATCAAACTTTTTTATTTCCCGTTTCATTCGGGTAATCATTTTTTTAGTCAAGTTCGAGATTATAATAACAGATGCATTGTTACTGAGATTTAGGTTTATAACAACAAATTTCTTTGCAAAGTGCTAATCGTATAAGTCTCTACATGTGTCAGATCGAAACAAATGAATAATTGTTCTTTGTTTTCTTTTTCAATTTGGCAACGAGTCTAGAGTTTCATAATGTGATTCGATCAAAAGGTTTATTGCTACCTTTTTGGTCTACCATTCTTTTGATATATTCAAAGAATTCGATCAGGATGCGTAACATCATATAGTATCCATCAAATGTCAAGACTTTTGTGTAAAGGAGTCTTGCTTCCTTTACGAAAGTAATCTATCCATTATAATTCACATATTCAAAAGGTATAGAGATTTTGATGCAAGGCATGTTGGAGTTCAAGTTGCTTAGCCGCTGGTTCTTCCGTCGACATGTAAAGTCGTGTGTTTGATTAGTTCGAAGTGATTGAAGGGTAAAAACGACAATTTATAATTTTCTTGATCTATCTTTTTCGGACTACTATTTATTTTATTTTTATTAAAGATATGTTTAGATTTAAGAATTATGTTTTATGATTTGTTTCTTTATTAAAAGTTTAGTAGTGATTCTTGGCTTCCTATCTAAGACACTTGTCTTTTTATAAATTATGAAAAAGATAGATCAACACAATTATAAATTGTTGTTTGTACCCTTCAATCTATTCGAACTAATCAAACACATGACTTCACATTTTGACTGAAGAATCGGCGACAAAGCCAGAGGAGCTGGAGCTCGAACATGCCTTGCATTAGAGTTATGAAACGTACAAAAACATTCCGTCTTTTCGGCGACAAAACCCTAGGTCTTGCACCTAAAATTCCGTCTTTTCGAATCTGTGCCTTTTTCCTAGCTTTTTCTAGATAATAGTTCTTCCACAAGTCATTCATATCAAATGAATTCTGGGTTTTAAAGCTTGGTTTTGACACTGTTTTCGAACTAATCCTAGAGGTGCTGGGAGTAGAAGTGGCTACGTGTTGAGGGTTAACGGAGCTAGAAGCCTTATTCTTAGGTAACTCAGGTGAAGTGATTGGTTTTGACAAAACTTGTTTCTCATCAACTTGGGAGGCAAACCGTGTTTTTCAAAATTTTGGTCTTTCGGATATAAACGCAGTAGGTTGCCTAACAATGGACCGGTTTCTAATGGAATGAGAAACTGGTTTCCCCAAGGTTGATGGTTTTGTAAACTTAGTGTTCACACTTTTCCCTACAGTTTTCCTAAGTTCATTTTTAAGGCAACAATAGCGAAACTCTTTTCCTAAAGTTGAGCTTTGAGTTCATCAATTTTTGCTATCAAAGAGTTTGTATGCTCCATTGACTTAGTTCTAGCTTCTTTGACAGAGTCACTTAGTTCTATGTGATGCTTTCTCAAAGACTCATTTTCCTTTAGTAATTTGGCCACATAAACCGCTAATTCATCATTTCTCATTTGAATGTCATCAATAGTATTAACATCAGAATTACTTGCAACCAAATTACTTTTCACATGCATATTAGAAATATGTTTCTTCAAATTGTTGATAGTTGACTCTCTGTCTTGAAACTGAGCTTTCAAAGTGTTAATTTCAAAAAGTTCACGGAATTCAGGAAGTTCCGGATTTTTACATGGTTTGTTAAGTTGAAAACTTTCTTCTTTACTCTGTATCGCAATTTCAAGTGAAATGCAATGTTTTTCAAGTTTTGAGAATTTGTTTGAAAGTTCATCAAAACCCTTTTTATCAACCATATCATTTGTTTTGAAATTATTAGACTCAGCCTCAACCAAGGAACATTTATCAGAATCATGTTCAGCATTAAGATCAGTTTGTTTAAGTACTTTAGCAGATGCACTATGTTGAACAGTAAAGGGTACCACATTACATGACACCTGCTCAATTTCTAGTCTGATATCTGCATCCACATCATGTGTAACAAGAGTCACTGGACCGCTGGCTGTGTCAAGCTTATCTATCTCTGAGTCTCTGTATTCAGTGTCAACTGATCCATCATCTGGTGCTTTACCCGACTCATCATTATATGTTGTCTCTGACATTCTGCATTCAGCAACACCCGATTCTTCAACAGATACATTACCCAACTTATCACAACTATCTCTCAACTGCACCAGACACTCATCCACTTTTTCATCTGTCTGAGTAACTTCCTCAATATACTTCTCCACATTATCCATGAGATGGATAAGTGTCTCTATGAACACGCTAATTTCCATTCCAGTGTGTTTCTTGAAAGACACTTCAGTCATGTCTTGATCATAATCTGATGTAAATTCCCCACTGATGAATGACTGAAATTGTTTGTGGATCACCTGAAGTGCAGCACTGGAACTATCCTTTTGAACCTTTTCTTTATCAAGTTGTTGTTCCAATTGTTTTAAGTTCAACAGTAAGTTTCTAGTCAGTGTAGGTAAATCCTGACGGAAGATGGCACTACATGTTCGATCCCTAATTGTGGACAAAAGCTGTACGAGGTGAGAGTGAAGTAACTGATAAGGTTCAATGTTACTCTCCATTAGCATGGCATTTTGAAGCCTAAATTGGTGCAATTCACCCTCTTTAGATTCTGAACACGGAGATCTCACATCCTCATTGCTTAATTCAATCATCTTTATTCGTTCAGTGTAGCATACATTATCATTATTGTCCACAGCATCATACAGTTTAAGCACTTCAGAAATCACTGGGTCAGTAGAGTAAGACATGATGTGGTAGAATGCACGGGATTTTACAAGTCTATGATTTAAACCGAGAAATAGAATCTTTCGCGGGATTTTACTAAAATCAAGACGAAACCGTTAAGCAATGACCAATGGAATGTGTTAAGATGACTGATGGATCGACACAATGATAGACAATTGTGTGTTAGGACATATGATTGTTTGTAGGGTTAGCAGAGATGTAGTTTGGTTGAGATTTGGATTGGTTTATGCCCATTTTTACTGAGAAATTTAGGTCTAAAAACATAAAAACCTTAATAACTTCTGTTCGGAGCGGATTTAGGCCTCGAATATTGACCCAAATTCGGCGTGCCATTCTCTTCGTTCTCACGGTCGTTTTGATGGGTAGAACGCTGAAAACGGAGTTACGGTTCAAAAGTTATGGCCGTTTGAAGTTTTATCGGGAAAAGTCAACAAGTCGCTAGCAAGACAAGTCGCTAGAGTAACCAAGTCGCTAAGTAGCAACTCGCTAAGATCTCAATTTCCTATGAACCAAGTCGCTAAGACCAAGTCGCTAAGACCCAAGTCGCTAGACACAAGTCACTAAAGCACCAAGTCGCTACACAGTCAAGTCGCTAAAGAGCAACTCACTAAGGTCCAAGTCGCTAACACCAAGTCGCTAACGTTTTACACTACAACTCGCTAACAGTTTCTAAAGCAAGTCGCTAACCTCACCAAGTCGCTAGCTGTAGTGGAGAATCCACTAACTTGTACTATTTGTAGGCTTGTCTCAATAGTCAAGTCGCTAGGCTCAAGTCGCTAACAACTAACACTGTAACTCGCTACCTTTTACTGAAGCAAGTCGCTACGATGAAAAACACTACGAGAACCAAGTCGCTAGCAAGAAAAACTTCAAAAACACACTTTTTAATCCAAAACAAGCTCAACCACAGTGATTCAAGCTTTCCAAATCAAAACCCAAGCACTTACAATGATTCTTAACACAAAAGTACACCCAAAATTCAAACTTTAACACAAGAAATGATCCAAATGATGCAAAAACCACTAAACTTTCTCAAACTCAAAAATCATCTAAAACCACTATAAATCCAAGGATATGTAAGAGAGATGATCAAACCATGGCTCTGATACCATTTGTAACATATTGGATTTCATAAACACATACACAATCACAATAAGGGGCGTAAAGTTTAGAGGTTTTAGAGAGAGAAAGTAGAAGATGGGAGCCTTTCTAGAGAGAAAAAGTAAACAAAGAAAGAAAGGTTAATGAAAGGTCCAACCCTCTACCTTGGGAGGTAGAGGGTATTTATAGTTACAAACTAAACGTCCTCCTGTCGGACTGTGAATCAGGCATACAGTGGGTAAAGACCCGTCCTTCCTCCACGGTGTTACTCTAAACTATTCTATGCTACTGACTAACTAATTAACTACTAAATAACGTAAATAACTACAAGTATACGAGCTAACTTATGCTAGACTATAATTGGGGTGACCGACACTTTAACATGGAATTTCCAATTCCTAACAAATATTATTATTATTTGTTCATAATAAGTTTCAAACTAAGTTTTTAAGGACCAAAGTTATTCAGCCTCTTTCTAATTTTTCACAATTAGTATCAGAGCTACGTTACCAAAAATTTATAAATAAATTGTATTTAAAAACTTGAATCAAACTATGGCTTTTTAAAATTACGAAGACATGAAATTCATGCAAAGACCACCACTTTTTGAAAGGATGGTTTTCGTTATTGAAAAGATTGATTCAAAAAATATGTGAAATTAAAAGACATCGACCTTTGGCATATTATCCTTGAGAGTGACTATGAGCCCGTTGTTAGAAACATAATGACACAAAGATATGAACCAATTCATATCGTAAAAATGACGACATGAAGAACAAGATTGCAACAAAAAACGAGGCTAAAATGGTTCTTTACAATCCTTTCCTAAAAAAGAATATGAAATAATTTTTATGTGTAAAGTAGACAAAGAAATTTGGTAGTCCCTTGTAGTCTCTTATCAAGGAAATTCCCAATTCAAGGAAAATAAAATTGATCTTCTCGCTCAACAATATGAATAATTTCGGATCTTTGAAGATTAAAGTGTTGTTCCCAAATATCACGTCTACTATTAATCTAAAAGATATAAAGTGGTTGTGGATACTTTATTCTAGAGAGAGAAATGAGAGAGAAAAGAAGAAAGTGTCATAAGACATTTGGATAACACACACTTTATTACCCATGAGGTAGGGGGTATTTATACCCATACATACATCTCGTATCCTCTTGCAACTATACAAGTGTTGCGAGGGTGAATTGCTAACACAAGATACAACATTGTTACACAACTTACCCTATTCTATAACAAAAGATAAATAGAAGTCCCTGCTTTAATGATTTACACTTTTCGTGTTCCAACAATCTCCCCCCGTAGATCATGCAGGTCTTCTATTGATAGGCTTCTTGTGGACTTCAGATCCGGTATCTAATGCATTTCTCCATGAATCTTTAGATACTTCGAAGTCTGAGTTTTTCTTCTACGTACTGAGCAAACAATCCAAGCCATATCTTTTGATCATCATCCAACTTAGTACTCGCCATTTGGAGATCTTGATTTAACAAATATGTTACTCTTTCCTGAACCCATGTCAATGTACCTGAACTGAACTTTCTAAGCTCGTTTAATCTCATCAATCTCTTGAACCTTGATTCATTAACATATATAATACCAAGCTCGAACTTTGGATCTTGAAAACACGTCCAAGGCTTATATTCTTCAATGTCGGGGAATGTAATCATGAGAGGTGAGAGATTAACCTTCTTTTAAAGGCCTTCAATGGAGGCTGTGATATACATGAATAACACTTCGCCTTTGATTGGAGCAGTAAGTGTAGGGTGTATTTCAATGAATTCCTTCATATTCTGGAATGCAGCCTCTGCTTCTGTGCTCCATTGGAATATCTTCTTATCCACGTAGCCTTTGAGTGTCTTAAATAATGGTAAGCATTTGTCCGCCCCCTTCGACAAGAATTTTCTAAGTGCTGCTAACTTCCCATTTAGGCTTTGTACATCCTTGTGAGACTTTGGATCTTTTAAGTCTGTAATAGCTTTGACCTTCGAAGGGTTAGCTTTAATTCCTTGCTTTGTGATCAGGTGTCCTAAGAATTGCCCCTCCTCTACGTCGAAGGAGCAGTTTTTAGGATTCAACTTCGTGTTGATGGCGCGGAGCTAATTGAAGGTTTCTTCTATGTCGAGGAGCAGGTCCTCTTCTGTTTTGAGCAGGTCCTCATCTACATAGGCTTCCAGATTCCTTCATATCTGTTTATTAAAGGCTTTGTCCACTAGCCTTTGATACGTGGCTCCTACATTTTTTAAATGAAAGGGCATTTAATTCTAACAATACACACCTTTACCTGTGTAGAAGGCTGTCTTCTCTTCATTTTTTTGGCCATCTGTATTTGGTGGTACCCTTTGTAGGCGTTTAAGAAACACTTCAATCGGAACCCAGATAAGGATTCTACTTTCCAATCTGTCTCCGGCAGCGGGTAGCAATCTTTCGGACAGGCTTTGTTGATGTCTGTGATGTCCACACACATCCGCCATCCTCCATCACTTTTCTTCACCATAACTGGATTTTCCAACCACGTTTGTTATTTTACTTCCCTTTGTATTCTTGCCTGCGTTAGTTCATCGACCTCTTTGCAAGCAACGACACTCCTTTTCGGGGCTAGGCTTCTCCTTTTCTGCTTGATAGGCTCCATATGCTTGTATTCATTAAGCTTAGGCTCTGTGCTAAAGGGTTTTTCGTTGATCGTAATTTTTCTAGGGACTCCGGTCATGTCAAAGCATGTCCATGCAAACATGTCGGTGTTAGCCTATAGTAACTTCACTAACTCCCTTTTGAAGCTTGTCGGAAGCTGTTTTCCAACCACCACAGTCTGCTTAGGGTAGCATTTATTTACTACTACACGCTCTTCGGTATCTGCGCTACTTAGGATGGCCTTTGAAGGCTCCTCCGATCCTTCCTTGATCCTTTTGCATGCATCTCTAGTTCTTTCTACCCTGTAGTTGGAGTGCACGGTTCCTATTCCCAAGGGTGTTTAGAATTTTATAGCCGCATGTATGGTAGACACCACAATACCCATCTTTTGCATAGATGTTCATCCAATCAGCAGATTGTAAGGAGATTCTGACCTTACAATGATGAAGGTAAGGGTTTCGGTCCTAGACAAAGCCCCTTCTCCAATTGTTATCTCTAGAGGTATTTCTCTTAAAGGCCACGAATGTTCCCCAAAGAAACCTACCAGAGGTATTTTGGAATCAACTTTTTGTGACCTAATCGAAGGCTTGAGTTTGAGGAAGCAGTGCTCGTATATGATTTCGCATGAGCTTTCGCAGTCCATGAAAGCTCTGCTTACCTCCCTTTTTGAGACCAACACTTTGATGACCACTAGATTAGTCGGAGGTGTTTTTCTTACGATGGAAGGGAACACTATTTCTCTTATGCCCCCTAACTCTTCTTCTACCGATTTTCACTTTAAAGCAAGATCAAATCATTGAATCATGAGTATAGGGGCTTTCACTAGGTTTGTTTCCTTCCTTCCTCTCTTCCAATCACCTAATTGTATGTCGGAGGTCTTCTCCTTTCCTTTCTTGATTCCTTTGACCAGATGCGATTGCTGTTCGGAGCGTATAGCTTCTTCAAGTTGCTTCTTTAATTCCCTGCAATGGTTCATCTCGTGCCTGTGATATTCATGGAAATGGCAGTATTTTGACATATCCGTATTTTGCTTTTAGCTGTCATTCGAGGGGGTGGATCGATGGCCTTAGCAGCCTTCTCTATTGTAAGAATTTCCCTTCTGGAATTGACCAAACTTCCTAAGAGTCCATGATTGGAGCCTTTGTTGTAGGGAGTGAATCGGTCTCTATTTTTTCTTCTATTCTTGGACCCTTCCCACGAAGATCCCTTCGAGAATCTGTCCTGACCCTCCTTATGCTCAATCGGAGCTCCATTAGTGGCTACCTTCTTAGCTTCAATCCATGCATACGACTTCTCCATTAGGGATTTGTATGTGGTTGGAAGGTTGGTGGATAAGAGCTCAACCAGACTATGTGTTCGTAGTCCATGCACGAAGCCTGAGATTCTCTGTTCCTCATGTAAACTCAAGATTTGCAAAGTATCGTCTTTGTATTTGGTAATGAAGGCCCTTATGCTTTCACCTTCCCTCTGCTTAATGTTATGTACCGCCAAATGAGTTTTTGTGAACTTCTTTCATTGACTAAAATGAGATCATATCTTGTCTTTGAGATCATCAAAGCTCACAATGCTCCTCAGTTTTTGCCCATCCCACCATATGCGTGCAGAGTCTCGTAGAATGCATGTGAACATATGGCATGCTACGGGCATGGACTTCTGATCGCTCCTTCGAATAAATGTGAGAAGTTGTCTGGATCACCCTTCCCCATCATACGTACCTATGTGGGATGTCATTTTAACCCATCGGGTAAAGGGTAATCTTCAATCCATTTCACAAAGGGTGAGATGGAGCCTATTGGTTCTGCTTGCAGATAGTTTTATGAGGGCATGTACATTGGGGTAGCACTGTATGGGTTATGGGTTGGCGGTATAGTGATAGTAGGAGGATTAGAGTAACGTGGGTAGGCCATGTGTACACCATAAGTGGGGTTCCCCTTACTGAGTATGTAGGGTATATCGGCGGTTATCCATAAGACATATGTTGGTAGCTTTGATGGTTGGCCTGCCCGTTTAGTGGTGGTTACAGACCATAAGGTTGAGTTTGGAACGGATGATGCATACCATGTGGCAGTTGATTTCCCACTGCATGGGGAGGATTGCCTCCTACGCCCGAGGCATACGAAGGTTGCGTCAGAACCCCTGTTCCTTCCCTTTCGAGATGTGCAGCTAAGAGAGGGGGTAGGTATACCCCCGCACTTCCTCCTGACCCACTTCCTCTATTGGAGTTTTCACCTCTTCCTTCCCCTAGAATGCTCTCCCTTCTGCCTGAACCCTCTTTGGGGCCTTCCTCGAAACCTACTGACCTTTCATTAAGCCTTCGCACATTAGGAGACCCAATCCTTAAGGCTGAACGTGCTCTCCTTGTGGATGTGGCCTTGGTTCCATTTTAATCTCTTTTTTATAGTCTTCATCTGAGTATTCCAGTTCCCTACGCATCTTCGTGTTATGGATTTGCCTCTTATGAGCCCTTATTAAGGACTCTATTGCTTTAAAGTTAGCCTCTACGAAGGCGGGACTAATTTCTAGGTTAGGGTTGGCTGAGGTTGAGGCATGATGTATGGATGTTGCTTCTGGACGAGATCGTGTGGTGAACGTGTAAGAGGTTATAGGGGCAAGGTTATCGGTATCAGTAGTTGGTATTGGTGCTAAAGTAGAGAAACCCGGTGGGGGAGTATCTTCTCTTTCTTGTTCCATGCCGGAAAGGTAGTGTAGTTGGTTTAATGGTTATAAACTTGGTGATAACGGGACTAATAGTAGCGTGTTCGATGGATGGCGTCACTGATTGTACAATAGTTTGCACGACCAGGCATTGCGATGGTGATCGAAGGATAAGGGGCAAGCCAAGCTCATAGATAACCTGAAATAAGAAATATGAAGACACTACGTTAAGTGATTGCATAGGGGAGGAACCCTACGAACCACCTCTGGCGCGCGAATAAGTATGTGATATGGTAAGTAAGTGAACGTAGGGAAGAGTTAAAGTGTTTTGTGAGCATACCTTTGTCCACATCCCGTCCAAACTATTTATAGGGTAGAAAATAGACCTTGGAGGGCTCTTGCACGAATATCGGAGATCATGGAGGCGTCCTATGATTTTAGGTAACTGATGAGTGTGTAAATACTCATCATTTTTAGTCAAATCTGAACTGCAAACCGTTTAAAAATGCTCAGAAATGCATCAAAATACTGAAAATATTCCAAAATTGCATTTTATATGTTTCAGATGCAAAAATATTGAAAACAAATGAAAAACGAACAAAATTTGCATAATTGGCAGTTTCAGTCCCCCAACTTTCAAAAATAGCAACTTTAGTCCCTCAAATTTCAAAGATTGACAGAATTTACCCCTGGACATTCTAAAAATTGGAAAATTAACATTTTTTGTCCTTTGGTAATTCCAACTTGTCATTTTTGGTCCTTACAATAATTTTTGGAAAATTTCAGTTTTGGTCCCTCAAGTTTCAAAATTGGCACACTCAGTCCCTGGATTATTAGAGACTGGCAAAACCAACCCTTGGATCATCTTTTTCAGAATGTGTATGATTGGCTCCTCAAAAATCAGATTTGGCAGCCTTGGTCCCTGAATTTTCATTTTGGCAGTTTTAGTCCCTAGAGTCTCATTTGGGTTCTAAACTAATCCTAGTCCAATAACTACCCAAGGCCCAAGTCAACTCCTATACCCGGTCAACAATTACCTGGTTTAATCACCCTTTACCCTTTCTTCTTCTTCGTTTCCCGCCCAAACACACAACACAGAAACACAAAACACAATAAAGCCTTTTTTCTCTTTTCTAATCTGTCCCCTGTCACCAAAAACCACCCAACACAACAAATAAAAAATCCACTGGCACGCCTTGTCCCCCCCCCCCCATCACTGTCGGGCAGCAGGCTTGTCTCCCCATCTCACTTTCACCTCACAGACATAAGACAACAAGAAAGAGAAGCTAAATGAAGACCCTGAGCTTTGCATAAATAGTTGGTAGCCAAGTTATAAGGAGGAGTTCGTTTTTTTAGATTTTTATTATTGGTCCAATTTTCATGCTATTAGAAGATTGTTACCAGTTTTTTTTACATTGTCATTTACTGTTTCTTGTAGTTAATTAGTGTTCTTAATTGTAATTTCAATTTTATAAGCTGTAATCTCAGATTCCTTTAAACTTAATTTTCATTATTGTCATTTTCTCTCAAAACTGATATTGTTGTTTCTATTGTTTCACTAAGCTCAAGTGTTGTTAATACAAGCTCATAGAGGCTTGTTATGGTTTTTATAAGCTTGTTTATTGTTTTTCCATTATCTCAGTTTTCAGTTTTACAAAAAAGTACAAAAGTGACAAAAGTCAAAGTAGTCAACTTGCAAAAGTCAAGGAAGATTTTAGCTTAATGCTGTTTTAAAACTGTTTATAGGTTGAATTCAGTTGGTTTTTAAGTCATATTAGTCAAGTTCAGTTAATTCTTTTGATAAAAATGCAATTAGTTACTCTAAAGGGGTGTTTGGTTTATGGGTTAGAATGGGTCAAAAGAGAGTTTTGACCCATCTTTGGGTTGAAAATCAGTTTAGTACAAGCAATTGTGCAAATGTTTAGAGTTGGAAAAGAGTTTTGCAAGGATTTACAAATTTTGAGATTTAACTGGTTCTAAGAAAAGAAAGAAAAAATTGTAGTTTCCTCAGTTTTTGGCATAACAATTTAAGCAAGTTTAGTTTAAGATTGAAAATTAAAAAAATAAAAAATCTCAAGTTAACCAGCTTGTTTAGCTTGGGTAAAAAGAAAAAAAATCAAAAAAATAGTTTGATAGGTCTGCCATTGGTTCAAAGTGGGTAGCTTGGGATTTTTATCTGTCCTGTGCAGGGGTATGCTGTCCACCCAGGGGTTTTTCTCAGCTTAATAATAAGTTGCACACAGCTTATTAAGGGCAGTGTTGTGGGGCAAAAGGGAGCCAGCTGGGTTGATTTCAAGTCCCAACAAGCTCAGGAGCTCATTTCCCGTGGAGCTTATTCAAAATAAGCTGAGAAAACACCCCCTTGGGCCTGTTCTGTCCCCAACCTGTCTGCTGCTGCAACCCATCAGCAGGTCTGAGCCACTTTTTCTATGCTTATTAAGATTTCCTGTTAGCTTATTTAGGTTTATAGTTGCTTAGGCTTAGTGTAGCTTCAGCCATTTAATGCTTATCGTACCCTTCTCATGCTTACTTCTTGTTTATCACAATAGCTCTTTAGGATCCCCAAGCATAATTTATTGCCAACTGTTTTTCCCCTTGTATTTAGAGTTGTTTGATTATTTATAGCTTAATTAGGATTTGATAGGTATGGTTAACTGAATCCTGTTTATGTAGCGCTAGTCAACTGCTTTTTACTTTGTCCCTATTGTGCTTACATAACTGTCCAGTGGTGTGTTTGTGAGGTTCTGTCCAAACTTGGGTACCTAATAAGCCGTTTCCAGCTTATTGGGAGTTTAGCAAAAGCAAGTCTTCACAAAAACTTCTTATTTTGATTGCATCTTCAAGTTTCAAAAGAAAAATCTAAAAAAAAAATGAAAGAAGCAAAAGGATAGAGGCCAGGACTCGAACCTGTGACCTCTAGCCTCCCACGACCACATACACCACTCCTCTACCATCTGCGCCCTTGGGACTTTTCTCACAAGTTTTGCACAAACAAATCCTTTAAAGACTTGTACTTAGTTTTTAATATAAGCACTCTTTGGCTTATTTGCAGCTTATTCTCCCATACAACGTAGTGTTTTCTTATTTTTCCTAGATTAAGCATAACTCAAGGTACTTTTTGTGATTTTTTCAGATTTTTCCCAATTAGTTTAATATTTTTAATTAATTAATTAGTGTTAATTAGTATTTAATTCATAATAAAAAATATAAAAGTCAAAAAAATATAAAACTTTTTTCTAAATATTTCTTTTGTCATATAGTACGTAATAAAATTGTTTTTACACTTGTAGGATTTTTATTTCATAAATTTTACGTTTTTGCTTGCGCACTCGCGTAATTTTTATAAATAACGTACGTTTTCATTTTAAGTTACGTTTTTAGATATTTTAAGTTTACATTTTAGTTAAAATAGTTTATTTAAGATATTTTGTTTTATAAAATCAACAAAAACATCATTGTAAATATAGTGATAGCGTTTATTTAATATTTTTTATCTTTTAAATTTTCTTTAATTTGCATTTAAGCCCCTTGTAGTTTATGTCCTTTTCCTGTAGTTATAATAATCTCAATTCCTTTTTCTGTTCAAATCTCTCGATCACTATACGTTTGGTGATCCATTGCACAGCTCGCTGGGACATAACGACCCGGGGAAACACTATACTCCTCAGATCTTCATTGCATTCGTGCTTAAGCAGTTTTAAGCTGATTACGGTCTGCCATTCACAAGTGGCCGGCTTGAGTGATTTAGCTTGACTGTTTGGCACGCATCAGTAACCTTTAGGGATTAGTGATCCACGATCTCAATCTTGGCGGGAAAGTCAGAGAAAGAGGGAAACGTGCGTTTGACCAAGTATAGAGTACCCTCTGTTCCTAGTTTCATCGAAGGCCATACGCCAAAGGGCTTGGG